>CM070818.1:40543666-40883666 GCA_036326025.1 Chrosomus eos | reverse complement strand
ACTTAAACACACATTCAGCAACTGGACATGCTTACTTTTTATTTGATACATATAAGTTATTTCTCCCACTGTCCCTACCTTAAACAATGCCTGTTGTGTTAATGATTTCTGGTTCATGAATTCTTCCTAACAATCATTCACTGTCAATCTATTTCCATTTTATGTCTACAGCAGCAGCCACAGCACATTGAAATACACTCCAAATCAAGAAACAATCATTGTAAGAAAGTCAAACTTAGGTGTAAGTGCAAAGAAGCGGGCCCCATGCGGATTTGTCTTATCTGTTGACATGACACCCACTCCTCATAACCTCAGGAAGACCGAGAGCTTTCTATCCATCCCAGTGGACCCACCCATGAAACTTTCATTTGCAAATCATCCCTTTTAAAATTTGAATAGCTTTGATGTTTGATAGCTCCCTCTCTCTTTTTTCACCCGCATCTCGTTCTCTTCCTTGAGATGTTCCCATGTGGGCGTAACAGCATCAACCTCTTCTCAGAGTCTTTTCTCATATTGACTCTATCACTTCCTAAAACCATCTCTCTTTTTGCTCTCTCTCTCCTCTCTCTCTCTCTCTCTCTCTCTCTCTCTCTCTCTCTCTCTCTCTCTCTCTCTCTCTCTCTCTCTCTCTCCTCTCTCTCTCTCTCTCTCTCTCTCTCTCTCCTTTTCTCATTTCCCCTCAATTCCATTTATTTCATTAGCAGTTTTAACAAGCTTGCTTACGTGCCCCACGATCCAAGTAATTTATGGAGATAGTGGTGCTGGCAAAGCCCCTAGTGATCTGGAGTCCCACTGATGTGGTAAACGTGCTCCATGGCTGTCAGAACTTGAATGAGAGCTATAAGAGGACTGGGATAAGAGACCAGCAGGTAAGACCGATATGTTAGTGTGTGTGTTATGAAGCGGAGACGGGGGAGGGACGGTGTGCTGAAGCAGAAGGAAACAATAGATGAAACTCGGCTTCACATATGTATTTGGTTTTTGTTAAATACACTGCAGGATTTGTCTAAAATGGCTACAGATGTAACCTAGTGGTATCAAAATGAAAGAACATTACATTAATATGCACTGAGGTTCTGAAAGGTGCATTTTAAGTACATGTATTATCATAGAGTATACACTGCTTGTGGTGTTAAACTTTTTCTTAACTTGTAAATTAGTTTATTTCCATGTATTATTCATATTATAAATAAATGATCTTCACTTTACAAACCAAAAAAAGTCAAATATGGATATTTTTTTCAACTGGCTGCTTGCTTTTTTTTTAATCATACTTTATGCTAATGAGTTACTGTACATATTCAAGCTTGAACAAGAAAAAAAAAGTCAATTAAAACTCAAGGGGTATGTTTTGTTTCAAACTTTCTTCATTTATAACTCATACTTATGTTTACAAGAAATTAGTGGAGAAAATTAGGATGGATATGAAATGGTTAGTTCATGGCAAGCAACTGAGGTGTTTGAGAATTATTTAACTAATCCAAACCTCAACCCAAGAGTGAACTGTAACATCTTAGGAAAAACATTTGCTAGTTAGCTGGCTAATATTGGAGTAATTAATTGGCATCTCACTGTCAGCTGCAGAGAGGAATGGGGAACAAATATGTTAATAGGCAACAAAAAGAGGTAATACTGAATACATTTCAGCAATGTGGTGCCTCTAACTGAAAGAAAATAGATATTAGGCTACGTCTCTCTAATCATGAGTCTCTAAAATCCATTATCTAAAGCAGCGGTAATGTCACAATTCTGTTCTGTGTTGTCTGCACCTGTTCTTGTTAGTCCCTGATTAGTAAACCTTCATCCACCTGTGTCTAGTTCCCTCGTTTACCCTGTGTATATATTCTCCCCGTTCAGTTCAGTCCCTTGTCGGTCCACACCTCCATCTCGACCTGTGAACTTCACCTCGACCCACCACTGCTTCATCGCCTCCGTGTTCCGTCTGCCTGGAAGCTCCGCTGGACTCGATCGCCACTCCAGGTCGGCCTTCGGCGGTCGACGTCCAGCTGCAGCCACAGACTTCCGGGATTCGGGCTGCACTCTCGGCACCTCTGGACTCCTCCCTTCCTATGAATGCCCCGTCGGCCTCCCTCACCACATCGTCACCCCGATCATCCATCCCCACGTCACCGCCTCAGTCCTGCAGGTCAGCAGCTCAGCTCCCGTCTTCCTGGTCTACGGTGTCGCCATGGTCCGTTAGTCGCTCGGTTCCACCGGTTTCTCCACCTGTCACAATGGTTCCGCCGATCAGCCCCAGGGTTCCACCCACCCCCTCTGTCTGGACTCCACCCTGGAACTTTTTGTTCAAAAAGGCATGTGGACGCGCCTTTCCGAGGGGGACGTAATGTCACAATTCTGGTCTGTCTTGTTTGCACCTGTTCTTGTTAGTCCTAGATTAATTAACCTTCATCCACCTAGTTAGTTCCCTTGTTTACCCTGTGTATATATTCTCCCCGTTCAGTTCAGTCCCTTGTCGGTTATTGTTTGTGTGTGCATATCTTGTGGACACGCTATTACATTCTGTTAAACCCGCTTGTTTCATTAAAACCTATCTCCTTTGGAAATTACCTTCATCTGCCAAGCCGTGACAGGTTCCAAGAGGTTCAGTTACTAAATTTACTTTTCAGTTTAGGTCAAAACAATTATATCTTACACTGTTTCTGGAGTCATTGCATAGCTATGAAATGAGCAACGTGCATTTTAATGGATCGATTGCAGAAGGATTATAACGGATTGATTGTGAGTAGGCCTATGATTCATTTAATTCAACAGTTCAAAAAAGGAGAAATAAAGTTCAGGGGAGCCTATTCATTCAGTCCTTTCAATCATTATCATAAGTGTATAAGCAGGAGCCGTGTCAGGGACTGAGCCCCTCCTTCAAGGACAGGGACATTTATTAAGATTGCATGGGAAGGTGAACTCAAATTCAAAACAGGACCAACTGTTACATTTCTGAACAGCATAGTAGGGGTTTTTCATTCTAGAATGACTGTTTTCAAACAAATTGGTTGAATTAATTATTCAATGACTTACTCATAAAGACAGTCACTTCTGTGGTCCTAAATGAATAAATATTTTGATCGAATCAGTTATATAATTCAATGACTCAATCATAAAGTCACTTGTTGCCACCTACAAACGCAATAATGTAAGAAAGAGTCACTGAAATTCTTCTTATTAATAAGCAGTGCGAATTAAACCAATGTGGGGTTTGGACCTGGGCCATAGACCACTTATTACGTACTGAAATGCATTTTTAAAAAGTAGCTTAAACTTTGAAACAAACAGACAGACAGAACAATTTACAGAAGTATTTGTAGAACTAAGTTTTTGCTTGGAAACAAACTAAGTACTTCGATATTCATGACAAGTGGGCATCTGTTGGTTTGGTTCCCAACCATGTATATAGAGTAGCTGGCACGTGTATGTATTGTCACATTAGCACAACAGGTGTTCTGTAAAAACCTGTATAATGCTTGTCACACTTCGCGGCCTCGTTGCCAGAACTCAATGTGATAAAGGAAAAAAAAAAAACTTGAAAACTGAAACATAGCAAAAATTCTCCTCTCATTCAGGCAGGTAATTCTGTAAGTTGATGCCTGAAAATGTTTTATTCAGGAGTTGGCCTGCTTGGTTAGTAGAAACTGGAGGGAAAGTGGCTTGGAATCCCTGTAGTGAAGCAGTCAGAGTGATGCGCAGTTGTTCTAGGCAGAAAAATATGTTTTTTTTGCAATAAGCACCGGCTGAAAAAGAAAATAAAATGTTCTTCCTTGTTGCCTGCTAAACAACTGAAATATCCGCTATAATTATAAACTTCTGAAATTGGTTTGAAACTGCCAATGCATTGGTGTGTCTGTGCAACCATCTTGAGAATCTTGAGTTATGCTAGTGCATTCATCTGTCAGACCAACAACATATTTGATGAAGAAGAAAGTAAAACTGTGTTTTAAACTGCCAATTTGGCCAGCGCTATTAAAGTTCTTCCTCTTCTCCTTTTCCTCTTCTTTGTTCCAGCAGACACTTGTGAAGCCAGAAAACGACTGTTTATTTGCACATGAATTGATGTGATAAATTTGCCTCTATTGATCAGTTGGCTCAGGTCCTGTCCTGTGTCCTCTTCGTGAACGAAAACCTGTTTAGCTTGTGCCAATACATAGGCAGGAATCAGCATATTGACGTAGGTGACATGACTCAGATGGTGGCTGTGTGAAACGAAACAACGGTTGGCAGGTGACTGATGCTGATGTGACCGCTTGACAAGAGATCCATACCTCATGCTGTGAGAACAAACATCTCTCCATTGGATAAAATCAGCTGTGGGATTTAAACAATTAGGTGAACACTGACAAAATAATTGTAGCGAGCAGCTAGAAACAGAAAAAAAGTTGCATAAAAATGATTTTTACAACCGCACATTAGGTTGAAAAGCTAAATTAGCTCTTCAGATTAGCAGGTTTCCCACTCACTTTAACAACAACGTCCCCATGGCTCTTATGGAATGGGACAGCAGCCCGGACACAGTTCCCTTGGATACTCAAAATCGATCTGGTTTATTATTGTTCCTTGATTCAAATTGCAACATTAAAGCGTGTAGAATAATTCTGTCCAATTGTTTAGCACAGTGGTTCTCAAACTTTGTGTCATCTTTGATCAAACATGCAACAATGACTGTCTGGCCGTCGTTGAGCGTCTGTCAGCTCAGTTTTTGTAGTGTGTCCCGCACTGTCAGCATTAGTTAGACCCTATTGCTGGCTTTTTGGCTGATGTTGAATCGCTGTCAGGTAGTCGGTGAAACAGATCAATCTGATTGACTTTTCGGCTTAGCGAAACAGTGCACGAGTAGAAAAGCGAAAGTGATGAAAGCGAGCAAACAATGAAGTCAACAGGGAGCTGTTCTAATCTGACTTCATCTTACTTAAGTGTTCTAATACATTAATATATTCATAACAACATTTATGCCTTCTGTAACAAAAAAATGATCAACATAATTCATATTAAAAATGGTAAGCAAGCACTGCTTTGCTTCTGATTCATATATCCACAGTAGTGTCAGTTTCCCTTTTCAAATAACAAATGTAGACTACAGCCACCTGCTAATTTAGGGTACGTTTACACAACAACGATGTGTTAAAAATGGAAATGTTTTTTTCTTTCTACAGTTGACAACTTTGTCAAAACGATCCCCGTTCACACGGATCTGTGAAAACAACTTATAACGCTGTATTATGCATGTCAGACAAGTAGTTGGCAATGTCACTTTGTAAAGAAAGACTATGCACCTTCACACATACTCATTCTTTTACAGTATTACTTTATCTTCTGGGTAAATATAATCTTTACAAAGCCAAAAAAACATTCACTGTAATCCCAATTTTAAAATGTTCTCTGATATAAAGTCCCTTTTTACTTCCTTTAAGAAACGTCAAAACCTTTGAACACAAATGCTTTGAAAACATATCATCAATGAGTCTGTTGTAAGGAACCTTTCATTTTTCATGATGATAAAATGTTACATTGTTTTGTGTAAATCTTATAACCACTTGTGATGATGTCCATATGCCCCCCCCCCCCCCATTTCTTATTGTTAATATCTGTACCCTTTCATAAAAAAAAAGTTTATTGACTAAACACGTAATACATAGCCTACCGTGTTTTTACTGATTCACATTTGACTTTTCACATTTCACATTTTCAAAAGTTTGCATTTTCAGGCCACCAAAATGCCGTTGTCATGTAAATAAACGGTCAAAACGCATAAAAAGTCTTCTGTTTTTAGTTGAAAATGGTGTTGTGCAAACTGCCCCATAGAAAGTTCTCCTCGCACGCAGGAGTTAGCTATTGGCTGTAGTCTTTGCGTTGTTTTCAAGCACACTTTTTTAGCCCACACAAATGCAATATGCGGCTTTCATCTCCGCTAGTTCTTTGACGTCAGTTTGGTGTGTCACGGCCCTTAAAGAGCATAGCACAGAATGCTCAGTGATGTCCAGAAGAACTCTAGAATGTCAGCCAAAGACTCTTAGAAATATCTGGAACAGGCAAGCATCTCTGTTGATGTGGCTTTGGCCTGACCTCACAAGAGCGGATTACACCAGACATACCAAGAAAAAATGCTGAGCTAAAAAAGCTTTGTACAGATAAACGGTACAGAATTCTTCTCGGCCATTGTGCAGGTCTGATTCACAATTACAAGAAACGCTTGGTGGAGGTTATACTGCCAAAGGAGGGTCAACCAGTTATTTAATCCAAGAGCACAAGTACTTTGCTCCACCAGTGCTGTGAATGTTTGTGGATGGTCTTTTGTTGAAGTTTGATTTAATGACAATTTATGCAAAAAGCTGGAAAAGTTGCATTGACTAAAACTTGAGAAATGCTCCAAACGTCTTCCACGATAAAGCCATCGTCGTCAACACTTCAGCTTAAACATAACCTTGAACCATTTTAAATTTCAACTTGAGTAAAACTCTCAGTGTTGATTCTGATGAGCACTTTGGGTGGTGCCACCTGCTTGCTGCTCTTCAATTCCTGCTCATACAGCTAATTATAGTGAACTGACAGCATCTGTGTTCATTACCTACATCCCCCACTGAGCTAAAGACACGCTGTGACCCAATACACCGTGGGGATCCTCAGACGGAGAATATAAGCACCCCCAAACAATGCACTAGAGGAGAAAAACTTAAAGTATAGCAATAAGACTATAATGAACAAGGTTGTGTTGACAGTGTTGTAGTTGGATTTGGCATCAAGTATGTGAAAGCTGTTTTGAAAGATGTTGTGAGGACGGGGATCTGAGGGAGGGTGATGCTTCGCCTCTACAATGACAGAGAGAGGACTGTGACTGCAGGTGGTCGCGTCCAATATTTACACAGCACATGATATCATGGACATTTTTGTTTGTATGTTTGCGGTGTCTGTTTATGCTTATGATAGGATGAAGTATTGCTTAGTCTTTTTGTATAGACTCTACAGCATTCAGGATGAAGTTGAAGAACTCGTAAAACTAAAACTTAAATTATCTTCTTTTTCTCTTGTTATTAAAAGAAATACATCATAATTGAGGGGAAACGGTTGCGCTCAGGAAACCACAGTGGCAGAATGTCTTTGTTCTATTTTCCTGAACTGGATGAGTAATTTTGTAATTGAATAGAGAAATCGTCTCGGTTACTAATGTAACCCTCGTTCCCCGAAGGAGGGAACGGGAGACGTGACGTCGACGTGACGACGTTAGGGGATCACTTCAGGGAGCCCTATCAACTTCGAGTATCTAAAGAACAAGCCAATGAACGTTGGCGTGCGTGAAACGCGTCACGCGCCCCGCCCCGCAGCGCGGGTATAAACAGGAAGCGGACGCCGCACTCATTGTTTTTCGCTGAGGAGCCGAGATAGAGACGGCCGTACAGCGATGGTCAGCAACTGTGGCAGCGGGACGTCACGTCTCCCGTTCCCTCCTTCGGGGAACGAGGGTTACATTAGTAACCGAGACGTTCCCCTTCAGTCGCTCACGTTCGACGTGACGTCGACGTGACGACGTTAGGGGATCCCATGGAAGACGCCATCGGTTGCTGCCACATCCAGCGCCCTACGGAAGGCTCTCAGACCCCCAATGGCTGGGGCGGAAGACCTGCGTAGAGGGAGTTCACTGTTGTTCCGTTAACCCACACAGTGGAACTCTTGGATAACACTGGGAAAGCGTGCCTTTCCAGGGGAGAGGGACGCTGCGGAAGCCACATCCTGCCCGAAGGGAGGTAACATGTGGAGGATACACATATGGACTGGCCAGAAGGGCAGTGCAACATATGGAATGTCACTGGGGTGGCTCCAGCCTGAGGAGGGGGAGGCAGCACCAGACAGTGACGGCAGAGCGGACTCTGCCAAGGGAAAGACACGGGCTCACCGCAGGGAGCTGGTCGTGGAAGAATACTCATATGGGATCGCCGCAGGAATCACCACATATGGAACCCAGCCTAGCACAAGTTACACAGGCATACGAGCACTAGTCCTGGCGTCGGACGCTCCGCAACGTCCGACTGCCGGAGGGGTGCGGAGGAACTCACAGGGTTCGCCAGAGTGGGGAACTCGACTGGAGCAAAAAAGCGCACGTATCCGCTCCATGTGGAGGGGAGTGGCGCAGCAAGCCGACACAAGAGCGGAAACTTCGGTGTTACCGGCTGGTTGAGGCGAGCACACAGGAAGAAACCGGCTCAACACGTAGGCTATAAAATCTAGCGAACGTGTTAGGTGTCGCCCAGCCCGCAGCTCTACAGATGTCTGTCAGCGAGGCGCCGTGTGCCAGCGCCCAAGAAGAAGCGACACCCCTAGTGGAGTGGGCTCTCAACCCGGGCGGGCAAGGCACGCCTTGGGCTTCGTAAGCCAAGGCGATGGCATCCACTATCCAGTGGGCCATCCTCTGCTTGGAGACAGCCTTTCCCTTCTGCTGGCCTCCGTAACAGACGAAGAGCTGATCTGAGGTCCTGAGGCTTTGCGTTCTGTCCACGTACAGACGCAGAGCGCGGACGGGACAGAGAAAAGCCAGGGCTGGGTCTGCCTCCTCCGAAGGCAGCGCTTGCAGGTTCACCACCTGGTCCCGGAAGGGAGTGGTAGGAACCTTGGGCACGTATCCGGGCCGGGGTCTCAGGATCACGTGAGAGTTAGCCGGGCCGAATTCTAGGCACGATTCGTCGACCGAAAAGGCATGCAGGTCCCCTACCCTCTTGATGGAGGCCAATGCAACCAGGAGTACTGTTTTACAAGACAGAACTTTTAACTCAGCTAACTGCAAAGGCTCAAAGGGTGGTCTCTGAAATGCCGAAAGGACCAGAGACAAGTCCCAAGAGGGTATAGAGAGTGGGCGAGGAGGATTAAGTCTCCTTGCTCCCCTCAGGAACCTGACGATCAGGTCATGCTTTCCCAACGACTTACCATCAACTGCATCGTGATGTGCGGCAATGGCAGCAACATACACTTTAAGGGTGGAGGGAGACAGCCTTCGCTCCAACCCATCCTGCAGGAAGGAAAGCACGGCTCTGATCAAGCAAGTTCGGGGGTTCTCCTGGTGAGAAGAACACCATTCAACGAATAGGTTCCACTTCAATGCATAGAGGCGCCTCGTAGAGGGGGCTCTGGCTGAAGTGATGGTGTCAACTACCGCTGGGGGTAGGTCACCTAGAACCTCCGCGTCCCGTCCAGGGACCAGACATGGAGTTTCCAAAGGTCCGGACGCGGGTGCCACAGGGTGCCCCGTCTCTGAGAGAGCAGGGTCCTCTCTCAGAGGAATGGGCCAGGGAGGGGCTGTCGCGAGGAGCACTAGTTCGGGGAACCAGGTCCGGTTGGGCCAATACGGGGCAACTAACACGACCTGCTCCTCGTCCTCCCTGACTTTGCACAAAGTCTGTGCAAGAAGGCTCACTGGGGGAAACGCATACTTGCGTAGGCCCGGGGGCCAGCTGTGTGCCAGGGCATCCGTGCCGAGGGTCCCCTCGGTCAGGGAATAGAACAACTGGCAGTGAGACGTGTCCGGGGCGGCAAACAGATCTACCTGTGCGGTCCCGAAGCGCCTGAAAATCAGCTGGACCACCTGGGGATGGAGTCGCCATTCTCCCGGTAGCACCTGCTGCCGTGAGAGCTCGTCGGCTGCACAGTTGAGCAGGCCAGGAATATAAATGGCACGAAGCGACCTCAGATGCTTCTGACTCCAAAGGAGGAGATGGCGGGCGAGTTGTGACATGCGGCGGGAGCGTAGACCACCCTGACGGTTGATGTACGCAACGGTCGCAGTGCTGTCCGTACAGCGGCGTTTTGAAGCGGCCCAATGCAAGATGTACTGCTAACAACTCGAGGCAATTGATGTGCCAATGCAGTTGAGGCCCCCTCCACAGACCTGAAGCTGCATGCCCGTTGTACGTGGCCCCCCAGCCGGTGGCAGAGGCATCCGTGGTGACCACAGAGTGCCTGGACACTTGTTCTAGGGGAACACCTGCCCGCAGGAACGAAGGGTCTGACCACAAGCTGAGAGTTTGGCGACAGTGCGGAGTCACTTGGACCCGGCACGAGCCGCTCTGTCACGCCCATCTCGGGACTCGATCGTGGAGCCAGTGTTGGAGCGGTCTCATATGAAGCAATCCGAGCGGCGTTACCGCGGCTGCAGATGCCATATGCCCCAGGAGCCTCTGAAACAGTTTCAGTGGAGCCGCTGTTCTGCGCCTGAGCGTGCTCACGCAGTTCAACACTGACTGGACGCGGGCCTCGGTGAGGCGCGCTGTCATGTTTATCGAGTCCAACTCCATACCGAGAAAAGAGATCCTCTGCCCGGGGGTGAGTTTGCTCTTTTCCCAGTTGACCCGAAGCCCTAGGTGGCTGAGGTGACTGAGCACCATGTCCATGTGTTCGCACAACTGCTCTCTCGACTGGGCGAGAATAAGCCAGTCGTCGAGGTAGTTGAGAATGCGAACACCACGCTCGCACATGGGAGCAATGGCTGCCTTCGCGACTTTCGTGAAGACACGGGGCGACAGGGCCAGCCCGAAGGGTAAGACCTTGTACTGATATGCCCGTCCCTCGAACGCAAAGCGAAAAAAAGGGTCTGTGTCGAAGGAGAATCGAGACATGAAAGTACGCGTCCTTCAGGTCGATCGCTGCAAACCAATCTTGGGGACGGATGCACTTGAAAATGCGTTTCTGCGTAAGCATCTTGAACGGCAGCTTGTGAAGGGACCGGTTCAAGACACGCAGATCCAAGATTGGCCGTAACCCACCGCCTTTCTTGGGTACAATGAAGTACGGGCTGTAGAAGCCGGTCTTCATATCGGCTGGAGGGACCGGCTCGATCGCGTCCTTCGCCAGTAGGACTGCGATCTCTGCCCTGAGCACAGGGGCACTGTCCGGCGAAACGTGGGTAAACAGAATGCCCCTGAATACAGGGGGCGCCGGGCGAACTGAATCGCATAGCCGAGTCTGACAGTACGGATGAGCCAGCGAGACGGGCTGGGAAGCGCTAGCCAGGCTCCCAGACACCGCGCAAGCGGAATCAACGGCACCACAGACGTACCCGGGGTGGGGCAGCGCGGCGGAACGCAGGGACCCGACTCGGACGGCCCAGCGGCCCGGAGTGGGGTCTGAATGTGTGGTGCAACACGTACCTGCTTCCGTCGAAGGGCAGAGTGAGTGTGTGGAGGCGGCAGAGCGTCCGGAACACAGCCACTGCTGCTCGCTGGCGATGAGAGAGGGGCTCGAGGGTGACAAGGCATAGCGTCGTCGACCGTCAAGCGCGCTCTCTTGGGACCCAGAGGTTTCAGAAATTGCTCTTTTATTGAATATGTGGGTACCACTGAAGGCAGTGGTGGAAAAGGAACAAAAAGAAACAAAGGATTCTCCACCCGGCCCTCCACCGGGGGAAGGAGCGGTGCCTTCACCGTCTCCTGGAGAGCAACTTGATCCACCTCTGGGTCGCCCGTCTCAGGGTCGTTTGCACCTGCGCTTACCACCTGGTTTGGTAGCGGCCTGGACGGGCGTGGCCGACTTCCTGCGGCTTGCTCCACGCTGAGGCCTGGATGGTGGCTGCTGCTGCTGAGGCTTAGCGGGAGCGGAGGACGCCGCAGGAGGACGGCCTCGGCGACGAGCGGACGGAGGGTCTGCGGCCGGCGGACGGGAGGAAGCAGCGGGGGTCCGCCGGGGCAGGATGTGTCGGATAGCCTCCGTCTGCTTCTGGGCGGCCGAGAACTGTTGGGCGAAGCTCTCGACCGCATCGCCGAATAACCCAACCTGGGAGAGAGGGGCATCCAGGAACCGATATTTATCGGTGTCCCTCATGTCCGCCAGGTTGAGCCAAAGGTGGCGCTCCTGGACCACCAAGGTGGACATCGCCTGACCAACGGAACGCGCGGTTTCCTTCGTCGCCCGGAGGGCGAGGTCAGTAGCCACGCGGAGCTCCCGGAGGAGCTCTGGGTCAGAACCACCCTCGTTCATGTCCATGAGCGCCTGGGCCTGGTGGACCTGCAAGAGCGCCATGGCATGGAGGGCGGAAGCAGCCTGTCCACGGGCCTTATAAGCCTTCGCCGTGAGACCGGACGAAAACTTACAGGCCTTGGACGGGAGGCGCGGATTACCCCGCCAGGAGGAGGCGGACGCCGGACACAGTTGCATCGCGACAGCCCGCTCCACCGGGGGGATATCCACATACCCCTTAGCTGCCCCGCCGTCGAGGGTGGCGAGGGGGGAGGAGCTACTAGAACAGATTCGGGCACTATACGGTGCCTTCCACGTCCTAGAAAGCTCCTCATGCACCTCCGGAAAGAAAGGTACCGGGGCGGCGCACTGAGAACCAGCACGGCCGCCCCGAGAAACCAATCGTCCAACCGAGAAGGTTCGGGACGTGGCGGAGGATTCCACACAAGCCCGACCTTCTCGGCGGCCCGGGAAAGCATAGCCGCCCACTCTGGATCCGGCTCGGACAACGATACACACCCAGACGGGGGCAACGCAGCCGAGTCGTCATCTCCAGAGGAGTGAAGCTCCCCCTCCGATGCTGCGATCGACATCTGATCGTCAGCTGGCGCTCCAAAGGAAACGACCGGCCGTTCAGGAGAAGGACCGAGTCGATCGCAAAGGGGCGCGGATGGCAACAGCGCATGAGAGGCGTGAGGGGCCCGCGGAGATTGCCTCGACGGGGAAGCCCTCACGGTAATCCTCAGATCACCCTGGTCATGCGCCGAAGTAGGCCTATTCTGCAGGGCAGAATAAGCACTAGATCGGGGCATAGGCGAGGGGACTGCACCTCCCGTGAGGTAAGCGAGTCTCGATCTAAGCGCTGCCATAGTCATATTCCCGTAACGGGAACATGAACTATTCACAAAAGCTGCTTCAGCGTGTTGAATGCCCAAACACGAGAGGCAACTCTTGTGGCCATCTGCTGGCGCCAGGGAACGACCGCATCCAGAAACGCACAAGCGGAATGACATCCTGAAAAGGACGCAGGGTCACGCTTGTGTTGCTCTTTTAGTAAAATAACAAACAGAGGAAAGAAATAGACTCTTTAGTGCTGAAGCACCCAGGGGTAGCCGCGGTGTAATCGGGTACACTCTCAGATGAGGAACGCCCACGAGACCGACACACACACACACATAAACAGTGCCGTTAAAACGGCAGTTGTGGTAAAGATGCTCGCGGCCACCACTGATCGCGCCGTCACACCAGCACTGCAGCAGAGTTCTCTTCTCCCTCTAGTTGTCGATAGATACAACGTTTCAGCAGTCTGTAGAATCTCAGAGTCAAACAAAGCTCGGCTCCGAAGCGAAAGACAATGAGTGCGGCGTCCGCTTCCTGTTTATACCCGCGCTGCGGGGCGGGGCGCGTGACGCGTTTCACGCACGCCAACGTTCATTGGCTTGTTCTTTAGATACTCGAAGTTGATAGGGCTCCCTGAAGTGATCCCCTAATGTCGTCACGTCGACGTCACGTCGAACGTGAGCGACTGAAGGGGAACTGAGAGTATGTGATTAGTACTGATTATTTTAGTTTAGTTCTTTTTTTTCCAGGGTTGCAAACTTTATCCTAAAAGACAACTAAAACATATTTATGTAAAAAAGTTATAAGTACCTACTCTTTATCTCAACCACAACATTATAAATGCTGAATGTTGCTACTTTTGCACTTATCTGGAGATCTTCACCACTGGTTTTATGTGACAGATGCTGTATCTTTTTTTAAACAATAAAGCTGAACAGCTACTCTCAGCTGCACATTTCATGTTCACGTCCACATAAAGTCTTCCAGATTCACCTTTAATGGCCCTTAACACAAAACAAACAGAAAAAAAGTATACATTGTTTACTTTCAAATGTCTAATGATGCCCCTCGGGTTGAACGGGATATCAAAGCTGACATACTGTACTGTGAGTTTGGTCCAAAGATGTCTGTGTGTGTGTGGGAGTGAATGAGGAGGAGTATCTAACAAGTTTCGCAGAAGTAAAATGCCTGAAAATGTATGCATTTATGAAGCATAAGGAGCTAATTTGTAACTGACATCTGACATCCTGTTCTCCTTCTTCTTAATGTTGTTATTCTTGTGAAATTGTGTTATTTGTCTTTTAATTAGTCATATCCGAGGGCTGGGAATGAGCGTTTGTTTTTAATTCTGTATCTAAGACTTATGAGAGGTCTTTAGATTAATTCACAATTGAAAAAAAATGAAGTACGCGCTCGCCCAAGGCATATTTAATGACTCCTGTTATTGCAGAAATTACCTGGAGTAGAACCGAATTGCTCTCCCTATGCAAATGACACAAAGGGTGCAGAAAAGGGAAATTAAAGTAAATGTAAATCAATATGACTGTTCAGTGTCTGAACGAGCTTTCAAGTAAAGAGTTAAGTCAGGCCTGCGTTTCACACTGTCTAAACACTGACTACTGCAGAACCAGTTGATGGCTTGATTTACATAACCTGTGATGAGGAGAAAAAAAGATTTGAGGAGGGACGGATGAGGGAAATTAAGTAATTATCATTTCAAGTGTAATTTTCTGAGTTGCTGGATATTAACCTATGCAAATTAATTCTCCCCAAAATCCCACTGAGAACCTCAGGTGATTCAGCTAATGGGAACTTGCAGTCCTGACTTGTGTAACTATATATATTACAGTCTATTCTGTCCGTCTATCTCTCTAAGTCTTCTTGTCATCCAGGCATTTGTCTAAAAGTTACAGAGAGTTAATCCACAGATTACTGACAGGTTGGTTTGCATAAACAGTGCTGGTAAGATGAACACTATTTCAAAGAATATAACACACATTTTAACTAGGAAAAATGTCCCTCTCATTTTAAAACAACTTATTTATATTTATTTACCTGTTGAATTTAATAAAGATACAAATTAAGAAAAAAAGGTTACAGAAAGGATTGTCTCAAATTTGTGGAATATGCCCTTCTCTGAATTACAGATTTATTATCAAAAACAATATAAGATGGGTAAATCTGTGAAAAACCAAGTGTTCAGGCTTGAAAGCAATATCTTAAAATTACCCCAGACCAGGTAGAAAAAAAGATTAAAAAGTTTAAAAAACAGAGAAAAATACATTAAATGGAATGACAGCACATAGTGTCAGACACATTGATATATAAACTATATATAAAGTCACCTTTGTGGAAACCATCAGAAATGAAAGCAATCTTTATCCTTTTGAAATGTAAATGTGTCTAGATCTGCTGAGCACCTTTGAAGAATTGTGTTATTAAAATCCACTATCTGAGTGTGGCTTCTGTTGATACCTACTTCACAATCTTAAATGATTTTTGACTTTTGACTACTTTCCCCCTACTATACCATTTTTTTTAAATCTCTCTTAGTTTTTTATCCTCCGTTTCTATTAGTGCTAAACAAAAATTCTGTCCAATTTGATTGATGAAAGGTCACTGTTCATATATATATATAAACTCAGGAAACATCAGTGAAAACACTGTGATTTGTAAGTTCTACTGTTCTACTGGCCATGTGAATCACCCTCTGAGACCATTTGATGCACTTTTTTTTTAAATACATGGATTTTAATTTAATTCAAAACTTGACATTTAATTTATTCTCTTGTGTGTAATACTGCATGTCTGCTGAAAAGTGAGAGACATTGCATTTTCTATTTGTAGCAGTGTTAAATCATCAGGGACCACGCATTTGATTCAGCCATCTCAATGAACAGCTGTAGCTGTGACATTAGTTTTTGATTATTTTCACAGTTTATGTATTTCTCTCTTGGCTCTCTTCCCTGCAATGTTCTCTACCTGTATTTGTTGTACTCAAGGGCATCGCTTGAATGTATTTCTTTTGATGTTTTGTTTTACCTTGGGAGTAATAAGTTACCAAAAGTATACTGACGCTAAACTGTCACCACTCTTTACGTGTATACAGCTCTCTCTACTCTCTCTCTATTTCAGCCTTCTTTTCTTCTCATCTAATCTCATCTCATCTCCCATCTCTCTTTCTCACTGATATGGGTTAATTATCTGCTGTAATGTATGCTCTTAGTAAGAGCCATAGCTTCGTTCTTTCTGTCTCTACGGTCCTGCTTAAACCTGGTGAGCTGATCACAATTGGTCAGATGAGACTCATTACCATTTGCACCTGGTATTAATATGTCTAAAATGCGTCTCTTGTGACCACTTGTTATTTCAGCGAGGAGCGGGTCTGTGTTTTTTTTTTTTTTTTTTACTGCATACATCACTTAATGCGTCAGTGTTTTTGTTGCTCTAATTTTAATTCAGCATGTGACATTGAGGGGAATGCCTGATCAAGTACTTGTATTACATGAACTTTGGATGCATGTACTTCAAATATTCTACATTTTTTCATTTGGCAGTCACTTTTATCCAGTGCATACTTTTATCCAGTATGCATTTTTATCTTTACATACAGCATACCAAAGATATTCAGTGATGTCTGTATGTACATGTTTAAATGTTTGGGTTTGGACATCTTTTTTATGTTTCTCTTATGCTCACCCTGGCTGCATTTATTAGATGAAAAATACAGTGAAAACAGTAATATTGTGAAATATTATAACATTTTACAAATACTGTATTATTCAATCATGTTAATTGACAAAGCCATTACTCAAGTCTTAAGTGTCACATGATCCTTTAGATTTTATTCTAATATTTATTTGTTGCTCAATAATTTTCTTTTTATTTTATCAGTGTTAGAAACAGTTGTGCTGCTGTAATATTTTTGTAGAAACCATGATACTTTTTTTAGGATTCCTTGATGAACAGAAAGTTTAAAAGAACAGCAATTATTAGAAATAGAAATAATTTGAAACATTTTAAATCTCTTTAATGTCAATTTTGATAATTTTTTTTAAAAAAGAGCCTGCACTTTTGAAAGGTAGTCTATGTATTTCCAATGTTTCTTTTATTGTACAGTTATTTTCTTTTAGTTTAGTTAGATGCATTGTCCCCTTTTTTAAACTATATTGAAGATCCCCATTGGTGAAAAAAAAACTCAGCTATCATGACGATATTGCTTATTTACAGGAGTATACATAACTTGCAATGTTTAAAACTGAAGTTTTAGTTCAATGACTCTTACACCTGTATTTAGCACTGACCCTGCATGATAAATGAGACCTACTACCTCAATACCCGTTTATTCACTCTTAAGACTATTTCTGTCACTCTCCCCATTGCGCTAATCACACAAACTTTGCATAGAGATTAAATTACCCGCCAATTTGTATCAAACTCATGTCACCTTCATATCCATTACGAAACCACATGCGAACATCACACGTCAAATCAAGTCAAGTCACCTATAGCACTTTTTACAATACAGATTGTTTCAAAGCACCTTTATAGTGGTAATAGGAAATTAATGCAACAAAGATTGTTTTGGCTCTACAGCAGCTCTAGAAGAAAGTCATTGTCTAGCTTAAGTAAGTTTTTAATCGTTTCATTCATATCATATCTAATATGATTATTTAAATATGTCCCATACGCATGCTCCATCATGGGCAAAAATCTCGTCAGCCCCTTTATTTCTAATGGGACAAAACTGAGGCTGTTAAGGCAGCATACAAATGGGAAGACGGACTAAATAATTGATGTTGTGGCGGCTTGGTATTCCGCCGAGCACTTCAGGGGCGAGCCACCTCCCACACGAACGGGGAGGCTGTCAGGAGTAATTGGAGGAATCGCGACAGCGTCGAGTTAAGTGTTCGCCAGTCCTGAGGTGAAGAATGTGACACTGCGTGCTGCAGAACTCAAAAGCACAGATTTTTTTTTTTCATTTCTCTCCCTCTTATTCAATTTCTCTTGTGCACTTTTCCTTATTGTTCCATTTTCCCCCCATGCATAAATCCCTTTCAAAGCTGGTTTTGCCTAATGCTACAATTTGGCTGATGTGGCATTCAAGTCCATGGCCATCAGGGGAATTCATAGGTAAGTCAATCACCAAATTTTGTGCTTTGCATGACAAAACCTTTCTTCTTATAAAAAGGTTGCTGGAGACTTCTCCTTACTAGGAGAATGCATCTCTCTTAGTGATTTGGAAGTGTTTTGATCTTTCCAGTGTTCTTACGTAGCTCTTTATTGTTTCATGTGCATGCGGCTATTCCAGCAGATTGACTGAAAATAACCAAGACGCGTTTTGACAACATTTATCTGAGGAAAAGACCTCGATGACCTGAAATCTCTCTCATATCCGTATCACAATCTCCAAGAGTCCTCGCTGTGAGCTCGACTCATCCAACCCCACATCCACCATCCCATACTTCAGAGAAAGTGACGTTTTCAGAGGCCTCTGGTGGTTGTCAGGTCTGGTCGGGCCACTGATCAGACAGCTCAGCACTCACCCAAAGCCATTTCTATAGACTGGAGGCCTTGTGGCCAGGTTTGAGAAGAACAGTAGGAGGTGGCAGCTAAGAGACCATGGCTCAACATGTCAGCAACAGAAAAATAGGGCCTCTGACAGGGTGAGGCAGAAGTCTATATTTTGTTGTCTGAACTACCCTCGAAACCATTTTAAAAGAAAGCACAAAGCTGGTCATAGCATTACAGGCCATCTTCCACAAAGACTCTTTACGGCTGGCACCGGCTTTTGCAGAGCGGTTTGACTGCTCTGGGGCCGAGTTCATCGGTTCATGTCAGCTTCAGCGGGGCATGAGAGACAGAATGGCAGATGTAATCAGATCGAGGGTCACAGACTGCTGAAATGAGCAGCTACACCCATCCAATAGCTGAGGGAGCATCCTCTGCAATCCATCCCTCTCAGATGCCCCATGCTCAGGGTTCAAATGCTATCTGTACATGGGAGTGGATTGTTTGCTAGAATTCTCTTTATTGTGGTATATGAAAGTTTGTGCAAGGCCATGCATTTGCAGTAAAACATGTATACATTTATTCAGCAAGGACACAAAAAACTTACAAAAAACAGTAAATACATTTATATTGTTACAAACGATATTTCAAATAAATGCTGTTCTTTTAAACTTTCTATTCATCACAGAATAAAAAAAGAAAAGAAAAACATCTGTGCTCAAGGAACATTTCTAATTGTCAAATCAGCATATTGGAATGATTTCTGAAGGATCATGTGACACTGAAGACTGGAATATAAATACTGATAGCCTAATTCAGTTTTGCCATCACCATAATAAATGACGTTTTAAATATATTAACAATTATTTTTCAATTGTAATAATACAAATTTTACTGTATTTTGTAAAATCTTATCAACCCCAAAATGTCGCATGGTTGTATACATATGTAAATGTCTAAAATAATTAACTGATTCTCACAAACTGTGTTTTCATTCCATGTCAGTAAACATGATTGATTAATACAGTATAAGCCATCTGCATTGTATATTTATAAACACTCTGTAGTCTATCACTGCGTGTTCACATTAAAAACAAATATCATTATCATCATCATTAATGCAATTAACATTTTAGAGATGAAATCCTGATGAGGGTGACACATCCATGCTTAAATTAAAGCTACACCGCTGAATTAAGTTAACTAAACAGGATTATTTCTCTGCTCATTTTCCATGTCATCACTTTTGTTTTTTTATTGTTTATTTTAATTAGAACGTTGTTATTGCTTCTCGGTAGGACTTCATGCTTTTTTTATTCAAATTTCCCAAAATTGTTTGTTTCTCTTACATAGCGGAAATAATTACCCTGATGCATGGGTAAAAAGAGAGATTTCAAAGGCATATTCCAATACAGATACCTCAAGCCGATCTATATGCAAATCAGTTGGTTAGCCTCATTAATAAGAAGGAATGCGGTATTTTCCCTCTATAATGGAAAGATACCTGTCAACAAATGTGTCACCACCGGCACCTATAAGATATCTGGAAACAAAATAATTAAGAGAAATCACACAGTATCTTTAAAAGCAACACAACAGTGGTATTGGAAGGGTCAACTCAATAGCAAACTGTTAAAAATTATTTGACGGCTTAAATCAATAGTGCATGTGCTTATTAAAATATTGTGATGTAAACAGACTCCAACTTTGTAATAAAGCACAGGTTCTTTCCTGATTTTTATCCAAGTATTTCTCCTCTAAAGCAACAAATAGAACATTTGAATATAATTCTTCAACACTTTGAAGTTCCCCTCAGTCCTTCTAGGCAATTTATAATGAACAAATCAGATATTTTGCTGTTAGCTGTGTTGGACATGAATTCCTTATTAAAAAAAACTTGCAGCAAGAACATTAATGCCACCAATTTTATGTCAGGAAAAGAACTGGATTGAAAATAAATGTGTTGACTGGGGCTTAATTGGCTTTTGACCAGCCAAGCTCTTGATGTTATCTGTGATTCAAGGGTGTCGATGGAAGAATAGTTTTTTTTTTTCTCTCAATGAGGGAGGGAGGTCATAGTGGCAGAAAGCAAAATGATTGGTTTTCTTTTAGTAGAAGCCTTTATGAAATGAGAGAGGAATTGCAAAGGTCTCCTTAATTGCAAGTTAATGTGCTGTGATTTATGTGGCTTTGATTCCGGCAGGAAGGATGATTGCAGGGACTCAGGAAGCACAATGGGCATGTGATTCTTACTGCCGCATCGAACAAGCAGTTTAGAACGTGTGTGAATATTATTCACTAAGATTTGCTGAAGGGAATAAAATCAGAATGCAAATGCAGCGCGGCAGCTTCAGGATTGCGTGGCTATACTGTATCGAGGTGCCATGGCAAAGATTCCATTAGAGCCCTCTAATTTGATGGTAATATTTTCAGCTGGAGGGGCTAAATGTCAGCTTACATGCAGAAAAAAAAAGTCATGGGTTTTTTTAAGTCATGGGTTCATTTCAGGACTCAAAGCAACAGCAGAGTTTAAATGAAAGTGACCCTAGACCTAAATTAAGATGATGACCTGGAAAAAGATAATGTAATCCCACAGCTGGAACAAGATAATTTAGCCTGATGGTATCTGACTGTGACTGCATTAAAAGCAGTTGGCTGTTCTAATGAGTTGCATTTGAGTCATTAACTCACACACAATGATTTATTTAATATTGAACTAAATAACATGGTGAAATAAAAAGATGTAATGGACATAGAAACAGACTATTTATTCTCTGAATTGAGACAGATGTGCGAGTGATTTTTCAATTAATGAGTAAAATTAAGTCTTTGGGAAACATAACTTGATGATACTTTGGCGTTTTGTTCTACAACGTAAAGTACACACTGATACACACTGATACATGAAAATGTGAATTTTGAAGCAATTGTTTTAATTTTCAGTTATATGAGAACAAACATATACATTTTTGCTATATTTTTGCATATTTGATATTTTGTATTTTGAGTGTATATTAGGGTACTAAAATATTTACCACTAAATTATGAACCATTTAGCATCTGCAATACCATGGTGTAACCACTAGATGACCATATATATTGCTGCTGATAACATTGTTGAACATGCATTTGGATAGATTTAAACATTATTAAAGACATAGACATTTAAATGTTTATTTGAAGTGTCAGTTTTTGCATTATTGTTGCAGACAAATCTGGAAACAAAGCATTTTGTTACTCATACTAGCTACATATAATAGCGTGATCAGTCACACGAAAGTAATCATAATAAATATTGACTCCGTGTAACCAAGGCAATATTTAAAAATATATAATTTACTGTTTACTTACCATGAACAGAGATGTAGTCTGTGGTCAAGTCATGCACTATTTAAAAAAACAAACAAACTCATAATCGCAATTCAAGTAGCTTATAATTGTCATGGTAAAAATGCTTTACATTGCCAAAGCATTGACAGCGCTCCAAACCAATAGTGTTGATCAGGCAATCAGGCTTATGTCTGTGTCATCTTGACTTTGTTCATCACTTTCGCTTTTATCCTCCTGCACTGACCTGCTAGCTAAACTGAACAGGCAATCAGACCGATCTTGCTCACAGATGGCCCCGATGCCAATTCAACATGCTGAATCGGGTGAACTGCCACTGACTTGAGCCCAACTAGAAAAGACGTGTGGAACACACTGGACAAACTAGCCTGACAGATGCTCACCGACAGCACAACTTTGTCTGACAGCCGATTGTCGGCTTGGTGTGTCAAGGCCTTTCAAGTACTATGAACCTTTAGGGGTAAAAAGGTACAAAGTTGTCCCGTTAAAATGTACTGCCCCAGTGAAAAGCTATTGTACCCCTAAAGCCAAAATTTGTGCACGTTTTGTGAGAGTGCAGTTGATTGGATAGAGGCAGATCTGAATACGAGTTTGCAGTCGACTGTAAGAAAAGGATAGGGTTTAAGCAGACAAATTGATTGGAGAAGTCCGCCATACATCACCAGAGAGAAGATTTTAAAACTGAAATAACATAGGCATGGATGAATGGGTGAATTTCTATATATATATATTTTTTTTGTTGCCAAATTTACAGTCACCCTGTAATCATTTTATCCCTTGAAACAAATCTTAGATCACCAAAATTACACATGTAAAAGTTTTTTTCCTTGAAAAAAAAAAACATTCATGCCTTAAAATAGCTTGAATTCAACTCTACACCCTTGCATCATTTAGTATAAGTGGTTCTATGAATATGCAAATTAGCCCTGCGTCCCCTCACTCACACCAGCTCAGAGATCCACTCGTTGATGATCACACATTGACGTGAATTGGTTACAAGGTAGTTTGTGACGTCAGGAACACCAGCGATTTCAAACCGCGTTTTTGAGACTGTTTAAGTTTAGTTTTAAGGAGAAAATATTCAGCAATGGTGTTGACTTATGAATTTGCACATGGTCCTTTTAAAGCATAAAAACACCACATAGACATATAAACAACATTAAAACGCTTGATTTTCACCACAGGGGGACTAGGTATAGTAATAAACCTATCAGTAGAATCTGAGGCAGTATTAGGAAGATTTAAACATGCTGTTGAAAGGGTGCTGGCTCAAAGATCGCTTTTCTTGACCTGAATCTCACCTGACTTTGCCTAGCTGCATTGCGGTTGCAACAAGCTTCCATGGCTACAACTAGGTCACTTTATGTTTAAAAGGCTCCCAAAATGGCAAATCAACTCTTCCGTGACCCTGTCAAGGGCACTTCACTTCGATTCCTCTTCAGATGAAGCTGAAACAAATACTTCTCTGTCTGACAGAGAGGAGGTCATGATGTTTCACTTCTACATCAAGCCATGCAAGATTGAGTGTGCTGGGCTTGAGGGGAGGTCAGGAAGCAATTCCTTCAGCTAGACTTCTGCAGCTACGCACCGGCTATCTTATTTGAGAGAAAAATGAAAATGCTGTAGTTGTGTTTGTCAGCATTTTTGCTTTGTGGCATTGTGTGCTGACGGAGATAAACAAAAGATAAATAAAATAGAGGAAAGGGGGAGAGAAGTATCAGCGATAGTTTTGATGTACCTATTGATTCTGGCAGTTGGACACAAACCTTCATCTCCCTCTTGTACTCGGATGTGCTTGATGTCAGCACACTTCTTCGTCTTCTGTGTGATCTTTACATTTGTCGAACTCAGCAACAGCACTATATCTATAGTATCTATGGGGGGAATTTACTAAAGTTGTGGCTCTTATTCAGTAACGACCCATAATCCAGTTTAACCAGGCACTGAATTCGCTGAAGTGACGCTGTGGGGCTGCGAGTATTTAAATTAAGTCATTAACACTGTTCGGACTGTAATTGTTTCTCAGAGTGACGTCTGTGGAAGGAAATTTGCATGACTCCACTGTAATAAAACTTGTGCGTTCAAACAACAATTGATTCTCAGGGGATGAGCGAGTTATGTCATCCTACAAACACAGACATTTGCTTCTCACTAATAGGCATTGTTTGGCCATGTTCTTAAAGAGGTCATGAACTGCAATATTTTATTATTTTATAATGTTTCCTGGGGTGCACTTATAATGTTAGTATGATTTTTACATAATTTAGAAATAAAATGCACCCTGATTTTAGCCTGTGATTGACTAACATCTTTGTATATGAAATATGAAAATGTGGAACTTCAAAAACCTTTAGCACGTTTTTACTATTACAGTTCTCAAGATTTACTTATCGCGGACAGTGTTGGTTATAGCATTATATTAAGACACATTATATTATAACTGACAGTGCAAACATGATGTAAATAAGAGATTTGTTGATTATAGCGGGAGTTTTGGCACGAGTCCAAAACTCTGTTTGATTGACAGCTCCAATGATTGTAAAGGGAGCTTCTTTGAACAGTATCTATATATAATTTAATCACATTTTAAACAACGGCTTATTTTCTGGCAGGCCGGGCTATTTGCCTAAGGTGCCATCCAATGTGCCACGGCCTAAGGTTCTGCAGACTTTTCATCCTCCACCTCATGTGACGGCGGATGAGGAGAGACTTCATCTGCTCTGCCCTGTCAGTGCTCTCAAATTATATATTCAGAGGTCCTCTTCATAGCGGAAGTCATGCCCAAGAAGGGGCTTCCTGCTTCCAAGCAGACCATTAGCAACTGGAACTTTCAAGCTAAATATGGCCTATCATGTGCTAGTTTGCCTTCACCTTTGGCCGTGAGGGCTCATTCAACCAGAGTCCTCTAGAGCCCTCCTTTCAGGGGCACCGATCCATGAAGTGTGCAATGCAGCAGAATGGGCCACCCCTCATACTTCCATCCGATTTTATAGCCTGGACATTACATCTACGCCTGGCACTCTTGTGCTCTCGTCCTCACACTGGGACAGGCAGAGCTCATTGTGGCATAGTGAATACTCGTTCCCCCAAAGTGTCATTCGACGCAGTTTGTGTTCACTCGAAAGGGAACGTCTCGGGCTACCACTGTAACCCTTGTTCCCTGAGAAAGGGAATCGTGAACTGCTTTCCTTCGCCACGCCTTCCCCTGCCTAGGAGCGACTTGCTTCATCACAGAAGCTGACGCTGTTGTGTGCTGGCGTCCCGTTGTAGCTTCCGTGTATGCCGTCACACGTCAACACCAATCACGATTGGCTTAGTTTCATTCATGCTTCAGAAGCGCTATGCTGAGGGTCGTTCCCCAAAGTGTAATTCGATGCAGATCTCGTTCCCTTTCTCAGGGAACAAGGTTTACAGTCGTAACCTGAAACGTTTTTCCCAGAGTTGTTTTGGACCCCATTTACCTTCATTGAATGGGCAAAAAGAGTTGCAACATTCTTTAAAATATCTTCTTTGTCTATCATTCAGGTTTGACATGATACAAGGGTGAGTGAGAAACTCTAAGAGAGAGGTGACAGAGACTGAGAAAAATTGCTTGGAAAAAGACAGAGGTGACTGGTGAAAGTTAAATATGGAAGTACAGCAACATAAAATATCCAAGACATAAAAATGTAATAATGAATACATCCAAAAAGTAAATTAATCACATAAATATATCCCTCTTTTACGGTTTTGAACTCAATCCTCTAGAGAGTTTTGTCAGTTTTGCAGAGAGCAGACATATTTTTGCTCATGAATCAGTCAAAGAGTCTGCTCTGACATCACTGAAGGAGGCCTGTGGGAATTGAGTGATACTGGCATAGTGTGCATGCACTGTATATGTCACGACACCGCTGCTTATTCACTCAGTTCAGTTTGCAGTCTAGCAGTGCTGTTCTGTAAATGTAGCTTGATGCTGTCAGCCAGCATGCATTTGGACAAATCATTTAAGGTACTATGAAGGTACTTCACTTCAAAAAGGGGTTTCTCTAATGCTCCAACGTCCCTTAGAGAGAGAGAGAGAGAGAGAGAGAGAGAGAGGAGAGAGAGAGAGAGAGGAGAGGAGGAGAGAGAGAGAGAGAGAGAGAGAGAGAGAGAGAGAGAGAGAGAGAGAGAGAGAGAGAAGAGAGAGAGAGAGAAGAGAGAGAGAGAGAGAGAGAGAGAGGTACACATAAAATTGCCCTGTAATTTCCTAATGCATACTATCTTTCAAGTACAAGCATTTTTTTTAAGTGAGAAATACTCATTTTGTAGGGAAGCCCTCAACCCTCAAGTAAAACAAATATATTTCGACATTAATCTCGAAATGCTAGAATTTTTTTTACAGATTTGTTTTTTAGAAGTATTTTGATTAGAAGTATTTTGAGAATAAAATAACGAAAATACAGTCTTCCATAGAAGTACTTATTTATTTATAAAAATAAAATGCGCTTGTGAAGTCGAAATGCTTCTGATGGATCTAAATATAATAGTCCCTTGTGAAGGCCTTGACACAACAGCCATTTTGGCTTGCTTAGTTGGGGACATTTAATTTTATATTTAACAACATTTTTACAACATTTTCCTTATCTCTATATGCATTGTAAAAAGCTATATAAATAAAGGTGACTTGACTATTAGCTTTTTACTTTTATCTGGGCTTTCAACAAAAGGAAATTATACAGGTGCTAATCTAACAACATGGCATTAGCATTTGTTTTAGGACGCCTATAGATGAGCATGAAGACTCCACCGGAGTAGGTACAACAATCCTGGTCCAAACTTTATGTGGCACGTTTGATTTGAAGCCTACGTGTCTTCGTGCTCGTCTATAGGCAACACCATCTGGGTAGAGAACATTTAACAGTAACCTTCTCTAACATTTAACCTGTCTCCCTCTTCACCGTTTTCCAATTTCCTCAGATATAAAGCTTCGATAACTCCATCCAGTCTGAAAAGTGTTTTCGCCTTTAAAGTATATTCCTGCGCAGTATATATTTTGTAACGTCCTAAAACAAATGGTAATGCCATGTTGTTAGATTAGCACCTGTAGAATGTCCTTTTGTTAAAGCCCAGATGAAAATTTAGTTTAGATCCATGCCGAGGCAGTTCGACTTCACGAGCGCATTTCTACACGCACACACGCACACAAAACATCTACGGAAAACTTCTCGTAATTTTGACTTTATTCTCAAAATATTACGACTTTATTATTGTAATATTTCAGCTTTTATGTCGAAATATTTAGACTTTAATCTCAAAATGCTAACATTTTGTACGTTGCGTTTGAGGGCTTTCGTAATTTTGCCATATTCGCTCTTGTATATAAATTATAGACGTACTAATTTGACTTTCCTCGCTCTCACACGATATTTTCATCAGCCATTAATTAGAGACTCAATTTTCCAAACGTCACAATTAACATCACAGAGACTCCGGCACTCAAAACTGCTGTGCCCGATTCAATTAAGTCTGTTTTGAGTAAGTGATGTGAATGCTAATTAATCCGTTAATAGTCCGTAAGACCTGTTTGGATTTAAAGCTCATCAGTATGCAGGATGGGTGCTGTGTTATACACTTTTCCGTGAGTGGGTCCTGTCATTGTTCCCAGTAATAATGCAAGTCAACTAATTAATAAAATATTGTGGATGTCTCTAGTTGTTTGTTTTGTGGCGAAGGCACGTCCTTATATACAAAATGGTGGAGACTTGGTTCAGAGATCTGAGCCTCCCCTGTGACCATATCTAATTAAATGAGTCAACAGTGAGTGTCAAGTATTGGTGTATGTATTTAGGGGCCTGTGTGCAATTTTGGCTCTGGATCGATAAGTCAGGCAGGGTTTTAAAACACAGTTCTCCCAATGGAGGCTTATGTTATGGAGCAAGCCATGATTTACCTTTCGGACTAACTGCCTGCTCACAGCTCTGACTGGCTCCGGGCTCCTCCTCTCTGTTTTCATAGCTTAGTCATGGAACAGTCTCACAGATTTGGCAAACAAAGCAAATAACACTGTAGTTAGGTATCTGTGATGATCTGGATGAAACATGAATCATCCTCATCTGCTTCTTACTGGTGTTATTTCTTACTCTTTAGGGAAAATTTTAGCTCTGTACTACGGTGTGGTGTCTAGGAGAGGGTGGGTGGGGGTGGGGGGGGGGGGTGGGGTAAACAGAAGCATCTTGTCCATTCTAATTGAGGATGCTCCAGGCTACGAGGATTTTTTGAGAAAGTGGAAACAACTTGTATGAAGTGCAATTATTGTAGCTAAAAAGAACAACAACTCTCTGTTGTAGAAATTGGCAATTCAAATCAAAATGTTCTTCTGTATCTTTGGTAAATCATTGGATAATTATTTCTGCAAACATCATCATCTACTCATTCTCAAATTGCTTGTATTAGCCTACATATTTTACCTGAAGGGTGCATTAGGAATCCTCAAAATGATTGTCAGGTATGTATATATACCACCATTCAAAATTTCTAAGTCAGTATTATTTGGATATTACTTATACAATAATTACACATTAATGTATAGAAATGCAGTTTGTTGTCAAGCTGCTTTTATATGTTATAAAGAAGGTCACTCCTAAGGGAATCATCTATTTGTGTCACGGTTCCATTGTGTTTGGACTTTGTTTGTCTTTGCTTTCTGGTTTCACAGCCTCCCCACCTGACCTGAGTTAGTTAATTAATTTGTCACGATAGTTACTCATTTGATTCTATTTAGTTCTCCTTGTTTGTCAGTGTATGTACAGTACGTTCCCTTGTTTCAGTGCTTCTTTGTCGGTTCTTGTCAATGCATGTCCTGTGATTGGGCATGGTTTGCTTTTTATTGTAATACAGATTATTTTGTATTCATCTTCTTCTGTCCGGTCATCTGGCAACACCAAAGCTTAGACTTTGTGACAGAGGAACTGACCTAAAAGTCCTCACGTGTTAGCAAGCTTGAGCATTGTTGATGTTTGTTTTCACTAGCTTGTTTGTTTTTAGTTATTTTGCTTTGTTATTTTGTTTGAGTGCAATACGCAGTTTGGTTGTGTTTACTGATACTTTGTTTACTTTTTATTTTTTGCTTATTTAGCTTTATTATTTTGTGATTGTTTAACTGGTTTCCTGTATTTTGCTTGCTTTGATTTCTTTGTTATTTTTGGGTGCTGTCGTTGTATCGTTTTCATGGTATGAATGTTTTCTTTCTTTTTATCAATTGTCACTACAAGTGATATTTGGCTTGTCCTAGGAAAGAAGGGTTGTGAGTTGTAACTGGCCTGTGAAGCCTGGACATGTTGGTGGCAGTGGTCTATTCACATCACTGAAACCGATGATTTCTAGTTTTTCTTTTAGTTACGTTGGTTTTCATGTTTTTGTATATTGTGTCTTGTAAACTGGGTACCCACATTTTAGAACATTTATATTTCTTTGTACATTTTAATTTCTTGTGTTTCAGGTGCCGTGAGTCCAGAGCAGGAGGGCTATAGTTGCTCTATTTTGTAGTGGGTCCTGATGAGGGACAGTATGTGGTCTACACCCATAGTGATTTATCTTTGGTCACGGAGATAGAGCCAGAGCCCACTACCACCCTCGACCAAGGATATTTCGTTTGAGACCCCGCAGACGAAGAGCTTCAGCCTGCCTCTGTGTGAGCCAGAACCCATTAAAGAGAGGACCGCGCCAACCATTGCCCCAGAGCCAGAGCCCCAGAGAGAGTCTGACCAGGGGTGTGAGCCAGCGACATATGTGGCAGAGGGATTTTTGGTGGAATTGGACACTGAGGACTGGCTGATAGATTTCAACATTGAGGTAATGCCTCCTACCCTGAATCATTTGTCTGTTCTTCATCATTGCTGTTTCAAACTGTACTGAAACTTGTATGGACTGTGAAATATCTGTTTGTTCATCATCGCTGTTACAAGACATCACTAAGACTGTTTCATTGACCTGTTGGAAATTTGAAATGCCATTATTGATCCTGTCCAGTTTCCCTCTACCCTTACCTCAGATCTCAGCCAGTCCTCCAGCAGTCCTTCCTTTCCCGGGAACGCCTTACTGCGACATGAAGCCTCTGGTCGTGCAACCACCAATCTTACCCGAACGAGAGGATCTTGTGGCTCCGCTTCTGATCTCTTCGCTCCACCTCGGCCAATCGATCTGTCGGCTCTGCATTGGCTCCTCCCACCCTTGGCTCCTCCCACCCTCGGCTCCACCTGATATCCTTGACCTTGCGGCTCCACCAGATTTCCTCGTCCCACCGGCTCACATTTTGTCAGTTGTAACTCTGCTTTCGCCACGGACTTGCAAGCCTTCCTCTATGCTCACTCTCTCCACCCTTATGGCTACAGCGGGTTCCTCCTTCCCTTAGGCTCTGCCTCTGTCCTGTTACACCGGCTCCTCCTCAGTCCTCGGGTACTCTGGCTCCACCTCGAGTGCTCTTTGCCCTACCCTCGCCTTTGTCTCCAGAGCCAGCGGTTTCACTCAAGTCCATTGGCTCTCCGTCTGCGCCCTGGGCTCCAACTCCACTGGCGGCTTCTCCGTCTGTCGTTCCCTGGATGTCGTCAGCCAAAGCTCCATCATGGCTCATCTCTCCTTCGATTTTGCCATGGGCATTCATCCTGGTTGTGCTCTGGGTCAACACCACCTGGCAACTCCTCCCATCATCTCCACCATGGCTACTACCTCCATTTTCTCCTCCTTAGTTTCTCCTGCCTGCTAATACCAGCCATACTCTACATATTATCAGCTCTTCTCCTGCTCCTCGTCCACCTCCAAAGCCCCCAGCTTCCCTCATCTTATCTGATACGGTGTGAGGTCTTGCCTTCCAGGAGAGGGTGTACTGTCATGGTTCCATTGTGTTTGGATTTTGTTTTGTCTTTGCTTTCTGTTTTCATAGCCTCCCCACCTGAGTGAGTTCATTAATTTGTCACCCTCGTTGTTACTCGTTTGATTATTCATCTAGTTCAGATCAAGTGTAGCGTCGGTTCTGGCAGGTCATGTTAGTCAAGCTCGCATTAGCTGACTCTAAGCTGATCCACGTCTATCTATAGGAATACGATGCATATCACAGCAATCATATAAGCTCATTCAGTGTTATCAACAGCTATCGTGTTTCTCAGGAGATAATTACTCTCTCGTCCAGTCAGGATTTGGCATTCTGATTCCCCTCTGAATCAGACTAAATTCTCGAATTATGTTGTACATTAAAATCTTGAATTGATGATATCTGCAATACATTCATGTTAGTTCTGTTCAGTTTACCCTAAGGTGGGTTATTGCTGTTCTCCCTTCTCTTATCCATGCTAGGCTGCATGGATGTGCAGGGAGTTCTTGCCCAGAAATTAACCATACTGCCAATCCAAACTGTATGCTAATTGTCAATCATATTTGACGATAGTGGTCCTGACAGAACTGTTGTCTAATTAGTTCTCCTTGTTTGTCAGTGTATATAAATTCCCTTGTTGCATTGCTCCTTTGTCAGTTCTCGTTAATGCATGTCCTGAGCTTGGTTATGGTTTGCTTTTATTGTAATACAGTTTATTTCTTTTTTTGGTAAATCCGGTCGTCTGCCTACTCCAACGCTTAGACAGAAATGTGAAAACCTCTGGTATAGAGTGTTGTTTTTGTTACTTTATTTGCTCATGTCTGATCTTGCCTAATGTGTCAAGTGAGCCTTGACTGTCGCTGATGCCCCCTCAAAAAATAGCTGCATGACACCCCTGGCTTTAGATATGCCTGGATCTGTGTTTGCAAAAATATGAGTTTACACTTAATGTTATGTGATCTTGCATGGCCTTTGCTAGAATACTCAGTTATTCTATGGCCTGAAATTAAATGTCTTGGGAATGTACAGTAAATTTCCCCATCAGGAAACTTGTATCTTCTGGTGTTACACTGATATTAAATTTCACATAAATGGGTGTATGTTTGGCTCTTTCTATTATCCCCTTTTCCTTGAGCTCTTTGTCTAATTATAAATCACTGAATGAAGACGGAGTAGAGCGGAAGGTGTTTTGAAGCACTGATGATTTAGCCCTGGTAATTAGAGACCCTAACTATCTTTCTCTCCTTCTCCTTGTCCCTCTGACTGTCCCTCCCTCTTTTCTCTCTCTTCCCACCATGCTAGCTAGATTAAACTCAGGGAATGACCTGCCCCAGATTTTACGCTGCATTGAACTCTTAACAAATTAGAGATGGGTTATCCATGGACAGCTTAATTGCAAGGAGCATATGGTGTATTAACTCATGATCAAGATTAAATTATACATTTCCGAGCGCAGATTTGTTCTTTTCGTACTCCACAGCTGCCCATGCCTCCCTCCTCCTCAATTTCCGGCATGAGATGAGGTCAGGAAATCTGTACGTTGTGAAATAATATGTGATTTACAACATGGTGATAATTTGTGCAACGAACATAATGTTGATGATGAATGTCTTTGACAAGCTTGCTCTCATTACAATGGAAACTACACTTTCAGTGTTGCGCAGCTTCAAACAAACCAAACATTATAGATGTTTCAAGGCAAATTTACCAAACTGTTGCTCCACATTTGTTTCAGTGCTAAAACTGCGTCTTATTCAATAACCAGTGTAACTGGACACTAAATAATGTTGAATTTCAATCAAGTCACTGTGATTATTTTCTCTACACAGTTTGTTGTCTATGTAAATTAGCCACATAATAGATTATTTGTTTTATTAACAGAACTTGACCTGTGAAAAGCAGGCAGTGAATTATGTAAAACTTGTTTCTGTAGCCCATCTGGCATTATGCTACAGTAGCAACACAAAGGTTGTGGGTTTGATTTCAATGGAATATATGTATAAAAAAAAATAAGAAATGGTCCATGGATACATTCTTAGTGAATTCTAAAGCAGAACAATCCTTCCAACCACTATAGATAGATTCTCAAATAGCTTACCTGATCTATCTCAGCTGCTCAGTGAACCCAAACAAACAGATAAACTAGAGGAAATGACTAGCAGTTCGAGCACCATTTTCTCTAGTACATTAGAAATTGTTGCACCAATTCTCTCTAAAAGGTTAGAGAGAAAACTAAAGCACCATGATACAACAGTGCTATGCATGCTATCAAGAGAGAAACTCGTAACTTAGAGCGTAAATGTAAACTAATTTAGAGGTATTTAGAATCGCGTGGAAAGCCAGTATGTCACGTTATAAAAAGGCTCTAAAAACAGCCAGGGCTGAGCATCTCCGCAAACTAATAGAAAATAACCAAAATAATCCAAGGTTCTTATTTAACACCGTGGCTAGACTAACAAATAAACAGACAATCACCTGAGCAAAATATTCCGTTACAGCGTAGTAGTAATGATTTTATGAATTTCTTCACTGAGACAATAGAAAACATCAGAAACACAATTGTAAATGTACAATCTTTTATGGTGTCTTATGATTCAGCCTCAATTATCGCCCCTCAAGAACAACTACACCGCTTTACAACTATAGGACAGGAAGAGCTAAATAAACCACAATTAGATCCAAATATCCTAGCAAATTACAGACCCATCTCAAATCTTCCATTTATGTCTAAAATACTAGAAAAAGTTGTGTCCGCTCAATTGTGCTCTTTCTTGCATGAAAATGTTATCTATGAAAAATTTCAGTCAGGATTCAGACCACATCATAGCACACAAACTGCGCTAGTCAAAATTACAAATGATTTACTTTTAGCTTCTGACCAAGGCTGTATCTCAATACTAGTTTTACTTGATCTTAGTGCTGCGTTCGACACTATAGATCATAAAATACTCTTGGATCGACTACAAAACTACACTGGTGTTCAGGGACAGGCATTAAGCTGGTTTAGATCGTACTTATCAGACCGCTACAATTTTGCCTGTTTAAATGGGGAAAAAATCGAAGATAACGTCAGTAGACTATGGAGTGCTGCAAGGATCTGTGCCAGGCCCTCTGCTATTCTCAATATATGTGCTGCCACTTGGCATTATTATAAGATAACATGGAATTAATTTCCACTGTTATGCTGATGACACTCAATTATATATCTCATCACGATCAGATGAAAACACTAACTCATCTAACTTGACAGAGTGTCTTAAAGATATAAAATGCTGGATGACGTGTAATTTCCTGCTATTAAATTCAGATAAAATGGAGGTATTACTTATTGGTCCAAAAACTACCCACAAAATCCTTTACAATACAACTTTAATTTAGAAGGATGTCATGTTACTTTATCCACTACAGTAAAAGACCTGGGTGTTCTATTAGACCGCAACTTGACCTTTGAAAATCATATTTCATATGTTACAAGAACAGCCTTTTTCCACCTTAGAAACATTGCTAAGCTACGTAACATGCTATCTGTTTCTGATGCAGACAAGTTAGTTCATGCATTCATGACCTCGAGACTAGATTACTGTAATGCTTTATTAGATGGTTGTCCTGCATCCTCAATAAACAAGCTACAGTTAGTCCAAAATGCAGCCGCTAGAGTTCTTACTAGGTCAAGAAAATATGATCATATAACACCAATTTTATCATCTCTACACTGGTTACCTATTAAGTTACGTATCAATTAAAAAATGTATTACTACTGACCTATAAAGCCCTAAATGGTTTAGCTCCTGTGTATTTAACAGACCTTCTATCGCCATGCAATCCATCGCGCTCTTTAAGATCACTAAATTCAAGGCTTCTGGTCATTCCTAGGATTTTTAAGTCCACTAAAGGAGGGAGGGCGTTCTCACATTTAGCTCCTACACTCTGGAATAACCTTCCTGATATTGTTCGAGGCTCAGACTCGCTGTCCCAGTTTAAAACTAGATTAAAGCCGCATCTATTTAACCAAACATTCACTTAATGCTTAACTTTTATACTACTGCTGAATCAGTTCGAAGGCATTAATGTTATGAACATCAGCTATGCTAATTATTTCCCATCTGCCTTTCTGCTGTAATCTCGGGACGCTAGTCAGTTTGTATCTAGCCTCTCATGGAGACTTCAGATGCCCCAACACCTGTGATGAGACGACCTGACGCCTGTGAAGAAATGACTCAACACCGGCGATATGTTATGCCCTAAATTAATACATGATTAACTAACTGTATTTTTCTATGTACATTTCCGAAAATGCACTTTCTGTAAAGCTGCTTTGAAACAATGTGTATTGTGAAAAGCGCTATACAAATAAATTTGAATTGAATTGAATTTCCAGGAAGAGAGTTCTCTTCTTATTGTATATATTAATGACAATGATGACTATATATTTCTATGGTGATATTTTTTTCTTTTGTACATGTATGAACATGAATATCAGACAATTAAAAAAAACTAGTTTTGTTTATATAGAGCTAAAGTGTGAAGATGTGTTAAGTTTGACTTCCTTTTGTTTCTGTGATATTTTATATAAATATACTGTGTAACTGAGATTATATGCAAATCATCTTTATGTTTCTAAATGAAAAACATGTTGAATTGGATAAAATGGTATGACATTCGTAACACCATTGCTTTGTACACATCAAAACACATTTACTTTGCCAAGGCCTGCGGCTGTTTGCAAACAGTTTTTTTTTGCTGGGTAAACTGATAAAAAGACAACGTCTTGTCATGTTTGTCTACACCATCATGAAGTCTTATAGAATACGTTCTAATGTGGTGTGTTCGCAATTTAAAACCTTTGTGGCTACAAACAACAGGTTAAACTGTTTACACAAAAAGTGTGACGATGTACTGATAAGCTGCAGCACAGAAAGGAAAGGCTACAGACAGAAAGTTCTTCCTGGTGTTTCTATTTAATTAAATGTGAGTGAAAGGTAGATGATGAGAGAAAGTTCACATTGGATACTGCGACAAGGTAATATCACGCGCATCTAGCAACGGCGTAGTCCTGAGATGCTCTTTATTTCTGTCCTGATTCAGTAAACATCTCAAATGTCTTTCTTTCACATGTGAGCAATGTTTCAGATTGAGGCTTTTGCTCTTGTATGTCCCTCAATTCATTATTTGAGTGAAAGGGACTGAACATTCAGTGTAAAGGTTAGACAGTTGACCAAGTTTCATTCCTATCCACTTTTGTCTTAATTGCATTTTTTTAAGAAGAGTTTTATTCTTTTAGACTGCACTATTGATGTCTATGTTGACCATGTTAGAGAATTGTTTCTATAACAATATCTCTAACAATAGCATAAACCAGCACTAGCACAATATGTTATGATACAGATACCATTTAAGTCTCTCTAAAATAGTGTGGCTTTGCCAAAACATACAAAAACAACACTTTTGCAGTTACAAATAATTCAGCAAGCTATGTTTTACTAAAATATTGTTAGATTTTATTTCAATAGGTGTAAGAAAAACCTGTTGTGTGTCACTGAAGCACTGCATGTGTTCTTATGTCAGTTTAGTGATGATAACGTTATTACAGTATCAGTATATATATACAGACAATATATTCAGGGAAACAACTTTCTTAATATTTTTATGCACTTCAGACCTGTGGGGAATTGTTAGTTCCATATACATTACTATTAGTGTTTACTGTGGCCCAGTAGTGCTCCACACAACATACTTTAAAAAGCAAACATTACTGTAGTTTACAACACAATGAAATTAAGCCAAAGAAAACACAACGAAAATGCTTCAGACCACTAGAGTGCAATATTTTTAAAAAAATTTGTCCAATAATTAGAATCTCTGTTTTTTTTTTAGAAATAAGTGTAGAAATTACAAGTAATCAAGTTTATTATATCAGTTAAGTTTAGGGAGGGGGCTGCCCTCAAAAAACAATTGCAGGGTTTTAAACTACAAGTTTGTCTACAGAATTGTCTGATGAAGAAACTCACATGTGGTGAGAACATGAAAGAAATATTTAGTTCCATTTTTCATTGAGCATTTTTGCCCAGTTTGTGTTGAATCTCTTGAACTACAAGTACAGTAAACAAGTATCCACACAGGTCACCAAGGACTTTACTGTTATGTTGGTTACAGTTGTGCTTATGTCAGACATTGTAAACCGTTAGATTATCTGGACATGATACACTTGGATCTCTCGTCCTGTCTTTCCTGTCTATCCCCTCTATGACATGAAGCGGTTGTGATTTATGGAAGGTTGCGATGTCTCTCCACTGCTGTTGTGTGGGTGTGGAGAGCTGTCCCACAGATCCCCTCTGGAGAAATCATTTGTTTCAGTCTCTGCTTTCTTCCTGGATTTGGCGTCCATTCCTTTAGGCTTCAGTGCACATCATTAGCCCTTTGCTAATTACTAAAGTTCTCTCCTGACTGTGTGCGGGTACGCATTTAAGCAAATTCAACAAGAAAGTTTTATGTACACATACTAACTAGTACTTTATCTCCCGGTTTCAAAGACAAGGCGTATCCTAGTCCCAGACTAAAATGCATGTTTAAGCTGTTTTACCTGAAAGCTACTTGCCATTGTTTTGTCTCAAGATTCACATCAGTAATGTTTTTTTTCTAAGGCACGTTTATGAAAGCTACTTAAATGCCCTAATTGAACTAAGCTCTAATTCGGGCTTAATCTAAGCCCTATATGTGAAACCAGGCCTATATATACTTACTAGCAATATAAGTTTGGGTTTGGTACGTTTTTTTTTTTTATGTGTTTGAAATAAGTCTTGTATACTCTCCAAGGCTGCATTTATTCTTGTTCTTATTTATGATCAATTTTGAAAACGGTTGTGCTGCTTAATATTTTTGTGAAACTTGATATAATTTGTTAATAAATAATGTCATTTTGAATGTATAAACTACAACATTCCAGTCCAACAATGTAATCCTAAACATATCACTACCATTAAACCTAACCCTACCCATAAGTTATACCTACAATCAGAGGGGAATGACTGAGAGGTGAATAATACCACTAATGTAAGCCTAAAAAGTCCCTCAAATCTGATTGGTTGTTTGGAATGTTGTTCCATGATCAATGAACATGTTGCACTTGGTGAAATCAGGTTCTGCTATATGATCAATAATAAGCTAAAGTATATTAGAAGTTGGGTGGGGGAAGATGGCTCCCTTAAGAACAATGTGGATTTACTTTTAAATTGTAATATATTTAGAAAAAAGTTTAGCATGTGCAGGATGATGATAGCCTAGAAATCTAGACGCACCTTAGCGGCAGCAAAAATTATTTTGCAGCAAAGTGTGGTCTAGCAACTCTCCACAGGCTTTTGAGCTGGAAAAACCAAAAACTGGTCAGGCCAATCACATCGTGTATAGAGTCGGCGGGCGGGCTTAACACAATGACGGCACAGTTCTGACGTTCCGCGTGATTTTCATAGGTGATTTCCCTGCTACTTGAAAATAATGAAGATGCAGCGGTCTTTCGAATCGGCTTTGGCCGCGACTCTGGAGGACTTGGAGTTAAGAGAACGTCACTTTAAGTCATTCTTAAAAAAGGAAGATGTGTTCGGAGTTTTGACGACCGGATACGGCAAAAGTTTAATATATCAATTAGCTCCGCTGGTGGAAAAACGCATGGGACTCACTCATCCACAGCCGTTCGTTGCTCTGGTTGGTTGTAGCGCTGTCCTATTGCATGCAGAGGGATTTTGAAAGACAACCGTTTATCTCGCCCCTCGGATTGAGGTATGTCAATGGAGAGTTCCCAGACCTAACATCTTGATAGGTCTGGCTTGCCAGGCTAGGATGATGATGCATCAGCAAATGTTGTTATTGAAAAAAAACAATCAAATATTAAAAATGGGGGTAAGACATTTAATAATAATAACACCAGTAACAACATGACACAATTGTATGTACTCCACAAATCTAAAAAACATTGTGTTCACAAATCCCTCATTCACAAATAGACACAAAATACTTTGATATTCAACATAATTCAAGGTCATAGATTTTCACTTTTTTCCTGAGACATAAAATTAGATTAACCTCAAAACCGTTTCGACTGACTTAATCCCACAAATGTTGATATTCAGATGAAATGACAAAATTAAATAAGAGCGTAGCCATTCATCAAAGGTGCTGAGATGAGATTTTGTCATTTATGGTCAGGAGAAAATATTAAGGTGGTGGTATATATTACACAAACATAACGCTTATGGGGTGAATAACTAACAACATACTTTACATTTTAATTTTTGTATTATTAAAACATAAAAAAGGTAAAGGATGCTTGAAAAGAGAGAACAAAAAAGTGGCCTGCTAACAGACCCGACATTTTCACTATTGTGTTGTTGTAGACTCACCAATAACAATTATCTTGTAACTGTTGTTGTAATTATGATGACGCATTTGGTGTTGTGCCAGAGAAGCACTCTCCTGTGCCATGGAGCATCTTTATTTTATGCTAGAAGAGCTCCAGAAGGGGTCCCGGTGGTCTCGAGAGACTATTCCTTATTCTTGTTTTAAGATTTAAGAAATGTAAATGTAGCTTTCACTCAAGATAACTGTTGTCCAATTAGGTTTTGTTATGTTGTGCACCCATAAAACTGTATAAAAAAATATTTTTTTTAAAGTTGTAAATTAAACAAGAAAAAAAAGTTTATCTTCTTCAAAATCTCATGTTTAATTCAATGTGACATACTTTGTAGTTAATTGTGTAATGGGCTCCTTGCACGTAACTACTTCCTTACCGGAAATGCGGCCTCGTCTTTTCCGGCGCTATTCTACACTATGAGATGAGATGTTTACAAGAGTTGCCGAAACTTACAATAACGGACGTATATCGCCTTTGTAAGTCCTCCTCCAAATCACCTACCAGCAAATTAGAGAGAATGGCTTTAAAATGTATGCCTCTTCATATATCCACGGATATGAAGGTAAGTCTATATATCTCAAACTTTATGGCTTACGTTAGTTTGCTAGCTTACATTAGGCTAATAAACAACCCGGGCTGACAGAATATGCGTGTTATAATGCTGTACTGTTTTCTAGTATTAGGCGGAAAATGTCTACGTTGTGTCTGTACGCCTTCAAACAGGAAGACAGCGAGCCGTATTTACCCGTTGCGGATATGACGTCAGGTTGCTATGTGAAAGGGTAGCCCATTGACTAGCAATTTCTAGGTAAAAAAAAAATGTTTCTACGCCAATTTTATTTTCAATGTATGTGCTTGCTATAAGTACTCATAGAATACTTTTGACCTTAGCCTGAAAGTAAGGCTAGGATTTTGATTTGGTGCCAAGTGCTTATCAAATATACCTGTGTGTGTGTGAGAGTGAGAAATAGTGGTGTTTCATTTCAGAGGATAAAGAGAAGCAAGGAGAACTCCTCTCAAAGGAATTGCAAATCATGAGAGGTATGAGAGGAAAGCTTGTGTCTAAATGTCTTGTCAGGCACTTTTTGAAAGTGGTCTCCCCTGCGATTGACCTTCTTTATAAGCAAAGCCAGCAATAAAACAAGGTGACCACAGCAGCGAAGCTTCCTCCATTTTCTCCTCTTCTCCCTCGTCCCTTTCTTTTCTATTCTTCCGATTACTCCACTCTTCTGGTTCAGTGGGTTCAATATTCAATGCAAAAAAAAAAATGCTAACATCTATTGAAAATGTCTCTTTAATATGAAAATAAGAGGAAAATAAAATTGATTATTTGCTACTTTTGTTGCTTTTTGAGTTTTTAATCATATTGGTAGATCCACATTTTTTTTAGCAGACCATTCCCCATGCCCTTTCCCTGTCTTCCTCTCTCTCGCTCCTTCAGCAAGCTCATCCAGCGGATCATCAGCCAGTTCCTGTTGCTAGGCAACTCCATTGCAAAGATCCTCCCAGTAGAGTTTTGAAGGTAATAAAACAATGCCCCTAGATAAACAGGAACCAAGGTCCAGAAATGCTGCAACGATGGAGGACGACAGTAACAAACTGTAAATAACTTCTATAAGTTCTGCCTCAGTCTATATTTTACAGGGGCCAATTGAAAAAGAACTGAAAAAAAGAAAGGGGCTTTACTTGGACTGTCATAATTTATGCGTTAACAAATTGAATTTTATAGACAGTAAGCCAATTTGACATTCTCCCCCCTCCCCCCCTACAAATTTTAATCGACCGGAATTCCAACTATTTGCATGCACATCAGAATAAGTCTCATGGCTATTTCAGATTTATTTTTAAAATGAATATTTGAATGAAAGGTGCTTATTTATCAGATATATTTATGGAGGAGTTTGGCCTTGATTTATACATACACCAGCATTTTCTGATGATTTCATAGAACTGATACAGTCAGCATACTAAACATATTAAAAAGAGGTGCTCTACCAACAGAAGAGGAGGTGCAAAAGAGATAAAATAATTCATGAAAGCTAGAAAAAGGTGCAGCACTTAAAATAAATTAAACTTTAATAGTTAAAAAACATGTGATGTTTCGGCCACCATCGAGGCCTTTTTTAACTATTAAAGTTGAATTTCGGTTCTGATTAAAGTGAAGATCTTGATGTAGTTTTTATTTTCTCTGTAACTCACCTATCATTAGGTACAGCCCTTACCACAAAAGAATCCCACGTTTCATGCCTATTTCACAAAGCTGGTTTCAAAGGGTACCCAGGTAAGTTTGAGTTTAGTTTGAGTCAACTATGTTTTTTTTTTCTCGGTTTAAGAAGACAGATTGGTTTTTAGTGTTCATCACCTATTCATTCATACGCTACATGGTTAGCATACTCTGGAGCTATTCTGAGTAAGAGATCACAAACAAAGCTGGACTAATCAGCTGTGAGCAAAGTTACATATATCTGATGCAATAAAATTCAGTCCCCCCTTGTATCCAAATTAAGGGGCCGTTTTACGTTTTTAACTAAAAACGGAAAACGTTCTTGTGTTTGGCCATTCATTTAAACGAATAAAAATTTCACATAGAGGCAATTCCTCCGTGCTGTCTATCTCCTGCCTCAAATACAGTACATTAAACTAGGAGCACATTATATACAGTAATTGTATTCAGCTTTCCATAGCTGATACAGAAGTGAGTGTTCCTCCAGATGTCCTACCATTGATGCATTGCTAAATTTGTCACAGACATAGAGTCGAGAGGAATGGGGGACGTTTCAATGATCTCAAGTGAATGAACATTCAGGAATCCCTCTCCATGTCTTTCATCTCTCTGTTTTTTATTTTTCTGGTTTCAAAATGAAATAATTTAATGCCAAATTCAAATTCGTCTATTTGCTATTCTCCTAATCGACATATCTCTCTTTGACTATTGGGACACTAATGCATCTTAGAAGCAGAATATGTGAGCTTGCATTGAAAGATGCTGAATGTGAAATCATCCTGAAGCAAGCAAGTGCCTTGAAATTACAAACATGCCAAATGAAAACAAGTGGGAAAGGATGAGTGTGGTGTTGATGCTGATAATGCATGGATGTGAATGCTAATGATGGGATGAGGTAAATAGATCAGTTTGTTCCACTCTGTCAGGGTACGACCGACATCATGATGCCATGTCTACATTTATTAAATTCATGTTTGTCTGAAGTGCTGCTTTTCTGTCAACAAACAGCTAGAACCAACAAGAGTAACTGCTGTAGAATATATCGCCATACTTACAGACTTATTACACTTTAAAATAGTAAAAGCAAAAAATGTCAAAGGATTTTTTATTGATCTATATATAGTGTATTATATTATATATTATTAAAAACAATGAAAAAATAAACTAACCACGATTGTTTTTATTATTATTACAGTCATACATTTTCATATGATCTAAGTATACTATCACATGATCACATACAAATTATTACTTGCGTGTCATGAAAGTATACTATAAAAAAGTTTTCTGCCTTATATTTTTAAGTACAATCAACTTAAGTCATCTAAGCTTAAATTACATTAAACTGACTTAAATAAATTAGTTGAGACTTGCATTAAAAATTCTGAAAATTGATTAACTTATTTTAACAAGTTAAAACAATGAAAAAAAAACAAATGTTGTCATAACTTATTCATCATATAATTTGGTACAGTGCATTTTGGGTTACACTTTATCTTAAAGGGTCTTTGTTACAGTGTATTTATACAAGTACTGAGTAGTAATCATAATTAACAACATGTTCTTATAGGGAAGGGTTAGGATTAGGGTTTGGTTTAGAGTTGGGTAACACGTATTTTAGTGTCATTGTTACATAAGCTAGATGTAGCTACTTTAGTAATAACTATATGAATAATTACATGTAAACTAGCCCCACACCAAACCCTAGTAAGTAATAACTATTTACTTAAATGTATAATTAAGTGTAAACATACACCTTAATATAGTGTAATCGTTAGTCGCTCTTAATTATTCATAATTTACTGTTTGCAGTATAAGTACATGTAACATATGTAACAAAGACACTGTAAAATACAATGTTACCATAGTGCTTTTTTTCATTGATGCTTATGGATTTAACTTAAAGAGTGTTTCCGTGGGTCCTTAAATGTCTGAAATTTCATAAACCGATTCGAATACATTTGTATATATATTGAATAAAATAAAATGTGCCTTGAGTATTTTAAACTTCAACCATACATATACATTCTATACACCACTTCATTCTATTCTTGGATTTTGGGCTGAATGTAATAAAGTAGTAGTGAAAAATGTAGGGGTATTGTTTGACTCAGAACTTAAATTTGACAAGCAAATAAATGCTGTGGTCAAATCATGCTTTTTTAATTTGAGCTTTTGCTTTCTTTCAGAGACCTAGAGACAGTTATTTACGCTAATATGTTTTCACGTCTGGACTAGGGTAACTCTCTCTATACGGGAGTTAGCCAGAAAGCCCTAGTTCGTACAGACAGTTCAAAATGTGTCTGCGAGATTGCTGACAGAAACTCGAAAGCATGATCATAATACTCTTATTTTATCTTCTCTCAAATGGCTGCTGGTCCGTTTCCGTATCGAACTTAAACATTTAATTTTTTGTCTTTAAGTCTTTGAACGGGTTGGCACCAAAATACCTGGAAGACATTAGTGAACTGGCACTCCTCTGTGAGGCCCCTGAGATCCTCTGATCAGTTTATCTAAGTGGTTCCCAGATCCAGATTAAAACATAACTGCTTTTTCAGTTGCCACCCCCAAACTTTGGAATTCATTGCCTTTGCGTATTAGATCTGCTCAGACCATTTCCAGGTTTAAATCTTTGCTAAAAGCTCATTTATTAACGACGGCTTTCAATTATACAGGTTATTAATTCTTAGGTGTCGGTCGTTTCCTTGTTGTACGTTTGTTTTTATTATTATTATTATTTTATTTATTTATTTATTATTGATGTACAGCACTTTGGGTAACCTTGGTTGTACTGAAATGTGCTTTATAAATAAAAGAATGAAGAAAGAAGAAGAAGAAACTTGCAATGCATGATTTATTTTGAGATTGAATGGGTTTGCACTGTGAGTATACATTTTATTTGTTCAGGTCTTAAAATCATTACGTTTGATTTAAAAACAATCCTGTTAAATCCACAGGGACAAATACTTTAATAACACAGTGTATCTGTTTATATTTAGCATGAAACAACTGCCTCATTGTGGCACTTACGTTTATGAAGCAAAAGTACTAAGGTTTGGACCAAAAAGTACAAGGAGACCTACTGAGACAGAAGCTCAACAGCCTTAAAAATAGCCAAAGAAATAAATTGGAATCTCAACCAAAAATCAGCATATTGTCAATTCACAAAGATGTACATGACAGGGCCTTCATTCACAAACCATGTATCCAAGGCCAACACAAATATGCATAACCTGGTGTAAGGTGTAATGCTCAACATCAGATACTTCTAGATGCCTGGTTAAGTGATATTTTCTGCCAGAAGGCAGGATGGAGAGGGACACGCATGGTGTGCCACCCCTTGGAATGCTTTTCATCCGTCATAGTGCAAGGGAACAGGGAGATGCTCTGTTAATATCGGTCAGGCTCTCTCCCAATGGTGCCTGGCAAGAGCACTTCCTCTGAGTCTGATATTAGCAGCTCCCCTAATTTGTCACTGTGATGAGACGGAGGCTGTGTGGAACATTGTGTGGATTGATGTCCTGTTCAAGAATCAGCCTGATGCCAGGACCGAGCCAAGCAAAAACTCTGGCTCCAGCTTTAGAGGACTTTATTTTGCACAACATTCAAGTGATTGCAGAGCCCTGAAGGAATTTATTTCAATTGTGTGCAGCTTTCATAAGCACTACACACTACTTACAGAAACCTCAAGTAGGTTCAAATCAAGACCAAAAAGTGTTCTTTTGATAAGAACATACTATGGATTATTTTCTGAAATTCAGTCATTTAATGAGTACAAGTGTGTTGGATACTTAATGTAATCGTACATACTACCTTAGAAGAAGAAGAAAAAAAACATTTGAATAATGAAGTACAGCTTTTCACCGTGCTTACTATTACTTTAGGCTTTCCAAAGTTGCGCTTTATATAACAGTAAATGCACTTACGTTTACTTTACAGCATTCTTACCTAAAAAAGTACTGCGTACTATAAGGCAACTACATGGGTTAGGTTTACTGTTTTTACCTACTTATTACACAGTTATTATAACTATAATAAGTAGTATATGCATGTGGAACATGATACTGTTTCTGCTTTTTTATTTAAGCTTGATTGGCTCAAATTGACAAAAAAATATATTCTACAAAACTAGAAAAAAACTGCAAACTGTATCTTGCATTTAATTCAATGCAAACACTTGTGGCCGGCAATGGAAAGAAAGACTTAAAGATATAGTTCACCCTAAAATGAAAATGAAGTAATAATTTATTCACCGTGGTGTTGTTCTAATCCCATTTGCCCATTTTTCTTTTAAGGACCACAAAAAGTAATTGTCCCAGTTGCGCTCATCCATATAATGGCAGTGATTACAAACCAGCATCAAGGTTTAAAAAAAAGAAAAGACAATTCACACATTGATCCCATGCAACAAGTTTTTTTTCAAGTGTTCTGGGGGTATACAATATTGTTTTTGGTGAAAAAAAGTGAAATTTTATTTATTATTTGTATAATGTTAATGTTTAACATTCAATGTATAGATTTGAATAGTATTGGCACAATAATCTTATTTTCTTTCTTACATATTATAATAACACATTATTATCATAGAAAAATCCAATATCGATTGACCTTTAATCTGTTTGTATTGATATAATTGTACAATAGTAAATCATACTAACAAAAGCAGTAAAAAAAAAAAAAAACTACAGATGTAGGGGAGGCTATGGATGGTTGTAACACTTTTATATACTTTCTATTACTGTTATTTACAAACTCTCATCAACAACTTTTCTCTACTTCATTACAAATATTTTAATACAAAAATGTAAGAAATTATTTCATAACAGGTGCAAATTGAGTGCATCAGACTGGTGGAAACTGATAGACTTATTACAAAGTAAACAACTCACCCATCAGATATCATCACCATCATCACTTTTTGTCACGTCCAAATCTAAATGAACTTAAAACGACTTAAAGGCCCCCTGTGATGAAAATCAAGCTTTTAATGTTTTTCAAATGTCCATGTGGTGTTTTTAATATGCCTTAAGACAAACCATGTGCAAATTCATAAGTCAGCAGCATTGTTGAATATTTTCTCCTCAAAAACTTTGAACGCAGGTGTTTATGACGTCACAAACTACCTTGTAACCAATCATGTCAATAGCCGTGTTTCCACTGCTGGGCTAGGGCCGGGCCAGAGCTAACAGCGAGCCGAGCCGTGCCAGTGGCCTCGGGCCTCAAGCACACCTTATTTACCCCGCCCCTAACACAACTTTCTGGATCAAACGTCATACAACCCAACCCATTTTATCGGGTATTATGAATTTATTTATTTAGTTAGGAAGATAGCATGTATATTAACTCACCGGCCGTGGCTGCAATAGTGTCCCGATTGTCTCGCGAGTGGCCACTAACAGAGGGACGGTGACCCAGCACACCGTCCATGAAGTCTAACCATGGAAAGTTCCTTCTCTGAGCTCAGATTTGTCCATTGTGCGTTTTAATCACCTTGTACAATACTGCACCTGCGACTTTTTTATTTTTTCCTGAATGCTTAGCTTAGAAAGTTCAGCATCGATATATTTTATAACGTCCTCGTTTCTTCACACGCCGTCATGTACCCTTTCTTCTGCCCAAATGCTCAGAAGAGCTTTGGTATCTTCGACAGATCAGTAGGCGATTCTCCATTTCGAGCAGCGATTATTTTGCGCGATATAAAAAAGTGAAATGTGCATCTTGCTTCAGATCATAACGTTCCATAACACCTATAAACTCCGCCTTTTACCTTGAGCACGCCTCTAGCCCGAGCTGGCCCGCTTTGGCCCAAGGTATTCAACGGGCCAGAAATCCTGGCCGTTGGCCCCGAGTAAGCCCTGATCAAGCCCCGATCAAGCCCCGGAAGTGACAGTGGAAACGCGACTGGCCCTGCACGCTCTAGCACGGCTCGGCCCTGGCCCGGCAGTGGAAACGCGGCTAATGTGTGGAGGCAGGGCTAATTTGCATATTCATAGAACCCCATATACTAAATAAGGCAAGGGTGTAGAGTTACATTCTAGCTATTTTAAGGCATGACACATGTTTTTTTTTTTTATGAAAACGTTTAAATATGTCATTTTGGTGATCAAAGGTGTTTCGGGATAAAATGATTGACTACAGTGGGACTTTAAAACACAAATTGATCTGAGCTGTTTTAAGCAGATAAATAAAATATGCACAACTTTGCCTGCCACCATCAATAGACTTTCAATGTTTACAGAGAACTAATGACTAATGATCTGAAAAGTACGGTGGCCGTGAGAGCTCAACGTGTTGCAACCTAAAGAAGACGCATGCAAATATAAAAAAACGCATGCAAATATAAAAAAAACGCATGCAAATAGAAAAAAATGCATGCAAATAGAAAAAAACACCGCAAATTAAGAAAACATCTGCATCAGTTTCACAACATACGAGCTCCAAATACTCACAACACAACCAAATACAGAAACGCGCTGCAAACGTTCACAACACAACCAAATACAGAAACGCGCTGCAAACGTTCACAACACAACCAAATACAGAAACGCGCTGCAAGTAACACAGACCACAACGGAAATGTTTCCGGGGAACCAAATAAGTGACGGACCCGGCTGGGACGTGCGTGCTTACAGCAAAAAAAAAAAAAAAAACATTTATTGACGAAGTGAAAGCCTATATTATTTTTATAAATAAACTATAATATTAAAATAATATTGTATATAAATAATATTATAATATTAAAAATTTTTATAGTTCTTCTATACTCCTTGCTTACAGCTCAAAATTCTACTTTATTTTATTTCTTTGAACTTTTTCCCCACAAAACACAGAGATTCAATTTATTATGACATACAACTTGTATACAGTATACAATATGTGTTAACAATTTGTTCAATGTCATCAGAATACAAATGAGAAAAGAACAATGATCTTTATTTAAATCTTTTTTATTTATTTAAAAATAAAATAAATAAATAAAAAAGAAAGAGAAGAAGAACATGAAGGCAAGATATTAATCTATACATCAGTCACACTATACAAATAGTTTCATGTTATGTTTAAAGTTTCATAAAGAAAATATTCATAAGAAATGTTAGGTAATGTTTGGTCCAAAGTTTAAAGTTGAGACACTGACACAGATATAACGGATATATAAAACGCCTATATTAACAGTTTTTTTGTAAAGTAAAAAAAATATATATATAAATATATATAACATAACGGTTGCAAATATATATATATATATATATATATATATATATATATATATATATATATATATATATATATATATATATATATATATATATATATATATATATATTTGCAACCGTTATGTTAACAGCATTATATTTCTGTCGTCAGTAAAACGACACTCGGTTACTAACGTAACCTCGGTTCTCTCTAGAAGAGGGAACGAGTGTTGCGTAAGCTAGCTTACGCTACGGGAAAACTCCTTTTCTCGAGAATACTGAAGCCAAAAAATTATCCTTTAATTTTCTCATATTTAAAACGCATGCTTGCACAGAGCAGACCTAGAATAGGCAGCTCGTGCGCCTATTGGCTGCTCTGCGGCAAGATGCTGCAACCTATCGGTGGACTGGGAGTGACGTCAGCACCAATAGCAGCGCGGGTGCCCGAGTGCGTCACGTCCCGCCAGAATAGGCGTGGCTTACCTCTGTATAAGCCCGGTCCAGATAGGGTGTTCTTTGGTTTTTCACACTGAAGCGAAATAAGAACGCAGCATTAACACGGCCGGGTTACGCAACACTCGTTCCCTCTTCTAGAGAGAACCGAGGTTACGTTAGTAACCGAGTGTCGTTCTCTTACGAGAGTACTCTCGTGTTGCGTAAGCTAGCTTACGCTACGGGAACCCAGTTTAAAGCGCCGTGTATGCTGAGACCATTCACATAAAGTCCAAGGGCCAGTGCCCGGGGAACACATAATAGTGAAGATATGTGGGCCGACACAAAGTGAGCCCTAACACATATTGACCATATGGTGACGCCTCATATGTATAAGGGAGTGCATAACACAGTAGAACAGTCAGCGTGTATGACAATCTCATACAGATAACACTTTGGCCTGCAAAGCAGGGACCTCCAGGTTATAAAACCTTATAAATGTAGACAGAGAGGCCCAGCCTGCCGCTCTACAAATATCATGGAGCGAAACACCACTAGTCCAAGCGCATGATGAGGCCATACTTCTAGTGGAATGGGCTCGAACACCTAAAGGGCATTGAAGGCCTTTAGACTTGTAAGCCAAGGCGATAGCATCAACTATCCATCTGGAAATGCTCTGTTTCGAGGTAGCTAGCCCCTTCGTGCGGCCACCAAACGAAACGAACAGCTGTTCTGACTGCCTGAAGGCAGCGGTTTGTTGAACGTAAACTCTTAAAGCCCTGACCGGGCAAAGGAAGTTTACATCGCTGTCACTGTCGGTTCCCGGAAGGGCCGACAGGGAAATGACTTGCGCTCTGAACGGAGTAGAGAGCACTTTGGGGACATAACCGTGTATTGGTTTGAGCGTAACTTTAGAATCATTAGGCCCAAATTCCAAACATGACGCTCTCACAGAGAGCTCGTCGCGGGACTCGTGTTTTCAGCCAGCGCTGGAGGGGGTGCATGCGCAGCAGACCCAACCGAAGCACTGCAGAGGCCGCATACGAACCGACGGGGGGCGCGGCGGATTCATCCTTCTAGCTCCCCTAAGGAAGCGGATGACCAGCTCATGTCTTCCCGGTGACTGACCGTGCGTCGATTCTGCGAACGCCGCCACGGCCACCACATAAACTTTGAGCGCGGATGGGGACCTCCCCTTATCCATCAGCTCTGGTAGGAAAGTGAGCAAATGCGCAACCTCACACGACCGTGCGTCCAGATCTCTGTCGGTGCACCACTTGGAGAACACTGACCATTTAGACGCGTAGAGCTGTCCCGTGGAAGGAGCTCTAGACTGCGTGATCGTGCTCATCACTCTTTCTGGCAGGGTAACGAGTACCCGTTGATCAATCATGCGTGCAGAGACCAGCGCTCTGGATGGGGATGCCAGATCGAGCCGCGAGCCTGAGAGAGGAGATCTGCCCTCACCGGAATAGGCCACGTAGCTGCATGTGACAGCCGTGCTAGTTCCGGAAACCAATTCTGATTCTCTCAGTGCGGAGCTATGAGGAGCACCGAGTGGCGCGTTTCCCTGACTCTCTTGATTACCTGTGGTAACAGAGAGACCGGAGGGAAAGCATACAGAGGGAGGCTGGGCCAGACCTGGGCCAGGGTGTCCTGGTTCTTCAAAAAGAACATCGGGCAATGAGCATTGTCTTTTGACGCAAATAGGCCGACTTCCGCTCTGCCGAATAGGCGCCACAGTTTCTGGACCGTTTGGGGGTGCAGGGACCATTCCCCCAGGGGAACGTTGTCCCTGGACAGTTTGTCTGGACCGTCATTCGAATGGCCAGGCACATGCGCCGCCCTCAGCGAGCACAGGTGCATCTGGGACCAAACAAGGATGCGTTCCGTCAGATTGCAGGGGTTCCTGGATCTGACACCACCCTGACGGTTTACATAGGAAACCACAGACATGTTGTCCGAGCGAACGAGAACGTGTTGGTCCTGTATGAACGGGAGGAAGCGCTTCAGCGCGTTTTCGACCGCTATCATCTCAAGACAGTTTATGTGAAAACACTTCTCTTGGTCTGACCACTGGCCAAAGGCCGGTCTGCCTTCGAACAGCGCGCCCCAACTCGAGTTGGACACATCTGTCGAAACTGCTTTCCAATAAGAGATGGTTCCCATCGTCACTCCCTGCTGGTACCAGTCGGCTACTAACCAGGGCTGCAGAGCCGCTATGCAGGTCTGAGTCACTCTGATTTTCTGGCCGCCAGAATCCCAGGCTCGGCGAGACGCGCAAGCATTCAACCAGTGATGGAGCGGGCGCATGCGCAATAGGCCCAGCTGGAGCACCGCTGCAGCTGATGCCATACAGCCCAGCATCCGTTGAAACGTTTTCAAAGGGAGAAAGCTGCCCTTCTGGAAAAACGCGGCTAGGTGGCGAACACAGCCAATATCAGCCAGTCGTCCAGATAGTTCATTATTCGCAGCCCCTGAGTTCTCAGGGGGGCGAGCGCTGCGTCCATGCACTTCGTAAATGTATGGGGTGCTAGAGACAGGCCGAGCGACAGGACGGTGTATTGATATACCTGACCGTCGAAGGCGAATCTCAAAAATTGCCTGTGACGGGGTGATATCTGAAACAGAAAATAGGCATCCTCCAGATCTAGAGAAATAAACCAGTCCCTCGGGCGAACGTGCGCGAGGATTTTCCTGGTTGTAAGCATTTGAACGGTCTTTTGCAAGCACCTTGTTCAAATGTCTCAGATCTAGGATGGGCCTGAAAGCTCCGTTCTTCTTGGGTACAAGAAAATATCGGCTGTAAAAGCCTGACTCGCTAAGAGAAGGCGGTACTTTTTCTATAGCCCCTTTGCACAGCAGTATTGCTATTTCTGCGTGAAGTAGGTGTGCTACTTCCGCATTCACTATCATCGTGGACCGGGCTCGAAAGCGCGGGGGAGGGCGAATGAATTGAAGTGTATAGCCCTGCTTTATTGTGCTGAGAACCCCTTCTGAAATCCCTGGGATAATTTCCCACGCAGCTATGTGAGCCGCTAGGGGGCGAATGGCCTCCGGGTTCAGATCGCCGCCGTTTGCGGGCTTGTGAAACTGAACCGGAGCCGAAAGCGCGGCGCGCGCGCGCTCTCGGTTCTGGGCAATGGCTGCTCACTGAAAGCCGAGACCGGCTGATTTATGTGAGGAGTCCCAATCATAAGGGATGGGGAGCATTTTATTCTCACTTTTTGACGCGCGAGCAGCGCTTTGGGCGGAAAAGCTTTCTGTAAGCGTGAGCGCGTGTGCGCGGGCACGAGACTTGCAAGTGTATGTGACGCCCCGATCATAACGGATAGGGAGCGTCATATCAATGCCCTGTGCTTCGTTTTAACGCGAAGGCGCCCGGGGGGAGGTGTGTGTTAGTAAGCGTGAACGCTCTCCGGCGGGCACGAGACTTACATTCATAACCTGTTTTATTGAACGTGTAACAGAGCGGCCAGATAGTGGGCACGGACCTGTGGACACATTTCTTATATTCAACACTCGAGCGGCTTCTCTGCGCTTTATGAGAGTGTGCTCTGTGAGTGACACGAGATTTGATGTGCTTGTGTGTAGGGGTGAACACTGGGGCGTGGGCACTTGCACTACACTTAAACACCAACGGCGTGAGCCAGACAGTATACTCCTTTGAGATTTCTCTGGGTCGCCGTGAAAACGGCGTATGTGTGCAGGCGAGAGGGTAAATGAACCGGCTCGTTGCTGCTAAATGGACCACTGCAGTAGCCTTTTTGAAGGGGACTGACAGGGAAATAAACTTTGACTGTGGTCCAGCCGTGAGTCTTTAGTGATAGAGCGGGCAGAAAAATAGGCGTGGACGCGAACTCGCGGACACATTTCCTACGTTCAACACTCGAGCGGTTGCCCGCTTTAAGGGAGTGGGCTCTGTGAATAACACGAGCGTGCTTGCGTGTAGGGGTGAACACTGAGATGTGGGCACCTTTCTACACTAAAACACCATCGGCGTGAGCCGGATCTGCATAAATGTTATCTGCTGCGGGAGCCGGGATCGAACACGGGTCTCCGGCGCGAAAGCTTAGGGTTTAGCCACTGAGCCACAGGGAAAACAACGTAAGCTTTAGTTGCCGCGAGCAGATAAGAGAGAGAGAGAGCGTCATCACAGTTTTCGTGTGTGTGTCGGCACTGTTTACAGGCGTGCGTGTATAACAGGCACACTACTGCAGTATAGACATTACCGGCCGCTCGTACTAGGAGGAGCTGGGAAATGTTTGAGAAGAAGAGGGAGTTTGTCAGGCCTCGGCGGGACAAAAAACCGCACTTTCTTTCGACAGTGACGTCTCGGTTCGCGCGCTCGCTTCCTGTACGTAAGAAAGCTGGTCGCGAGCTCAGAGAGGAGAGCTGCATAAATTTTTTCTGCTGCGAGAGCCGGGATCGAACACGGGTCTCTGGCGCGAAAGCTTAGAGTTTAGCCACTGAGCCACGGGGGAAACAACATAAGCTTGAGTAGCGCGAGCAGCGACGGTAGCTCCCTTGTAACATAAAGGAAGCTAGCCGCGGTTAGAACAGCAGTCCATTGATGCGTGTCCCTCAACCTCAGACGCGACGGCAGTGAGGCTCGTGAGCGGCAGCTGCGCGTCGGTGAAGGGAGGCGCGGAAGGTGAAAAAGCGAGGCTCGAGGGAGGCTTTCCGGCGAGCGCGTCGCTGTGGCTACAGACTCCGGCAGCCCTTGGGAACGGCGCTTATCACTGCGCGGTCCCACAAGGGGCAGAGTGACTGCTTCTGCAGGGGCGCGCTAGCTTCCTTGTAACGTAAAGGAAGCTACGCGCGGTTAGAACAGCAGTCTATTGATGCGTGTCCCTCAACCTCAAACGCGACGGCAGTGAGGCTCGTGAGCGGCAGCTGCGCGTCGGTGAAGGGAGGCGGGGAAGGTGAAAAAGCGAGGCTCGAGGGAGGCTTTTCGGCGAGCGCGTCGCTGTAGCTACAGGCTCCGGCAGCCCTTGGGAACGGCGCTTATCACTGCGCGATCCCACAAGGGGCAGAGTGACTGCTTCTGCGGGGGCGCGGTAGCTTCCTTGTAACGTAAAGGAAGCTACGCGCGGTTCCGTCCCAGGCGGGAAGCGCACACTTTTTTTTTTTTTTTTTCGGGTAGCCGTGAAAACGGCTTTTGTGTGCAGGCGAGCGGGTAACGTAACGGGCTCGTTGGCTGCGAAATACACTACTCCAGCCGCCTCCGTCGAGGGAGCTGTGAGAGCGATGCGTGCTACTTTCAATGGCGGTCCGGCCGCGGCGAGACTCGCACATTGTCGCTGAGAGGGGCTCGACACGAGCCGCATTTGGAAACTCGAGGCATTTGAAACAACGCCTCTTGCTCTTTTAGAATACTAGAGAAGGAATATGAAAAGGATATGGGCGCCGGATAGCGCAGCAGGTACGGCGATGAAGCGGCGAAGGCGGCTTCCAACTGCAGTGCAGAGGGCTCGTCCCGCTGAGGTGCTTGTTTCGACGGCGCGGCTTCTCTGGAGAGTCAGCGATGTGAATACTTCGCTGAAGTGGAGAAAAATCAAAGAACACCCTATCTGGACCGGGCTTATACAGAGGTAAGCCACGCCTATTCTGGCGGGACGTGACGCACTCGGGCACCCGCGCTGCTATTGGTGCTGACGTCACTCCCAGTCCACCGATAGGTTGCAGCATCTTGCCGCAGAGCAGCCAATAGGCGCACGAGCTGCCTATTCTAGGTCTGCTCTGTGCAAGCATGCGTTTTAAATATGAGAAAATTAAAGGATAATTTTTTGGCTTCAGTATTCTCGAGAAAAGGAGTTTTCCCGTAGCGTAAGCTAGCTTACGCAACACGAGAGTACTCTCGTAAGAGAACAGCAGTTCAGCTGATGGACAATGTGCTGCGTTGTCATAGGAACATCCTAGGTAAAAATAATTACATTGGAGTTGTCTTTCCTCGCTCCCTTCATAAAGTGTGTTCCAAACGGCTACATAAATGACACACTAGTGCCCTGCTCACTCCAAAGTCCCACTTGAAGAGCTCTGCCGTCTGCCCTTCGAATGGAGTAGGGCATAGGGATGCTCGCGAGCAATAAGCACGTCCCAGCCGGGTCCGTCACTTATTTGGTTCCCCGGAAACATTTCCGTTGTGGTCTGTGTTAATTGCAGCGCGTTTTTGTATTTGGTTGTGTTGTGAACGTTTGCAGCGCGTTTCTGTATTTGGTTGTGTTGTGAACGTTTGCAGCGCGTTTCTGTATTTGGTTGTGTTGTGAGTACTTGGAGCACACGTGTGTTGTGGAACTGATGAAGATGTTTTTCTTAATTTGCAGATGTTTTTTTCTATTTGCATTCGTTTTTTTCTATTTGCATGCATTTTTCTATTTGCATGCGTTTTTTTTCTATTTGCATGCGTCTTCTTTAGTTTGCAGCGCGTTGAGCTCTATCGGCCACCGTAGAAAAGTACAAAATATTGTAATATTGTTTTTTTTTGTTGATATGGTAAATGCTGTCCACGTGTACACAGAAGGATATTGATTTGCTTACTTGCAGTTATATATAGGCTATCTGTTCAGTCTGTATAGTCTGTTTATACTTTTTGTCTGTTTTCACTGTCCAGCAAATCATTCATTTCCAGTGGTTATTTATTTTATATAAATGCACATTATCTGAGAATATAAGAGGTTTAGCTCTTTCTTTGTGTGATGGTTGCTACATTGCTAAATGCTCTTTCTGATTACTTAATTAAAATAATTATTTAACCCTGCAGTTATTTTTAATGTTCAATGTTACCATGAATTCTTTATTAATCTTTTAAAAAAAAAATACTGTCCAACGTATGCATGGGAAATGGGGATATAATATTTATGTTTTATATATATGCAGCTGAGACTAAGACAGCTGAGACACTCTTTCCTTTTATGTGAGCTTTATACAGTGTTCATAATGAGACACTGGAGTTTATTCCCAGGAAAGATACATAAGTGAGGAACACATTCAAATGAGATACCCTGCAACCTAACAACACCTGGTGTTTGTCTTCCATGTGCACATAAAAGTATTGGTGAGGATGGCACAGTAGTTTCGATAGACATAATGATTTTATACAAACTGTATACTATATCCCATAACCCTACCCAAGTTGTATAATGGCAGTGGATTGCAACCAACAGATTGAAGCTCAAAAACTTGCATCCATCTATCGTAAACAAACTCCAAACAGCTCCTCTAGGTTAATAAAGGCTAATAATATAGTTTGTGTAAGAAAAACATTCATATTTAACACGTTACAAAGTAAAATTCTAGCTTCTGGCCAAACTGCCATACACAGTCTACTTGACCCTAATGGTCATCATACGAAATTAAGGATTTTAGAAGTAGCATAGTGCGCCAAACTCATCGTTTTGCTTCTGAAGGCCTTTATAGGCTACAGTACGTGCACAAGCGTAGTAACAAACTTCCGCTATTGTCAGAAGTCGGCATATCAGTTTCCGGTTTACGACTGTTCATCCGCATCCGCTAATAAACAAACAAGATGAGTGCTGCTGTTGTACGAAAAAAAGAGTTCTTAAACACATCTCAGTTTCTAAGAACTGTGGATCTAACGCCCGTTTCACACATACTCCGTGTTGCGGTGCAGGAGCAACGCGTGCTATAGTGCTTTCACATATGATGCGTTTGCAGTGAATAACTGATCCGCAGCTCTACCACAAACACATACTTACTATTTTTATTTAAAATCCAGAAGTTATGCTGCAACTTTAATTTTAAAAAAAAAGTTGTGTCAGCATTGCGATTCTGTTTGTACACATACACTCTTTAATGGACGTATGCACGTTTAAACAATTTAAACAATGTAAGTTGGGGCTATTATTCCATGCATTACCTATACTTATATTAAGTTGTTCAAGCAACTGGTCAAATATTTACTATATTAAAATCACAAATATTTTAAATTAAAACTTAAAATTGACAAAAACAGCCGACTCAGTTATTCACTGCAAACACATCATATGTGAAAGCACTATAGCACGCATTGCTCCTGCACCACAACACGCACTGTAAACGAAGTATGTGTGAAAGGGGCGTTAGATCCACCTACAGTTCTTATAAACTTAGATGTGTTTAAGAACTCTTTTTTCATACAACAGCAGCACTCATCTTGTTTGTTTATTAGCGGATGCGGATGAACAGTCGTAAACCAAAAACTAATATGCCGACTTCTGACAATAGCAGAAGTTCGTTACTACGCTTGTAGTCTCAGCCTCAGACGTCACGCCCATGGAACGTTGGCTAAACGTCTGATGCATATGGTACACTTAAACACTTCAGCAATGTCGAAGTCGTCATCTGATTGGATGAATTTTATCGGATTTCCGTGGGGCGCGAGTGTCGCGTTTATTTTCGGTCCGCCGGGAAACAAAGCGCAGACGTGTGATTGCGGAAGAAAAACGGTTGTGTTTACATGAGTGACAATGAGCATTTATCAAGTTCAGCTAAACGTAGTAAACGTAGTAATCAGTAAACGTAATCAGCAATGACTTACTGCTTGTTTTCTTCTACTTCTTTGATTGTCTATGCTGACTGACTTGTTGCACGCTGGTCTGTTGTTGTGGTGACATTTCCACGCCCCGAAACGTGACGCTGAACGAAACGAACTGTAATTGGTTGTTTGAGATGTCGGTCAAACGGCCTTATGGGCGGGCCTTGGCCAAAGAAAGCTGCTATGAATTCCAGACCTTCAGCCGTCAGTCTGAAGGTCTGGCTACGCGAGACTACTACGCATGTGCACGTAACCTTAAAGGAGTAGTTCACTTTTAAAAAAAACTTTTGCTGATAATTTACTCACCCCCATGTCATCCAAGATGTCCACGTCTTTCTTTCTTCAGTCGAAAAGAAATTAAGGTTTTTGATGAAAACATTCCAGGATTTTCTCCATATAATGGACTTCATTGGGAGCCAAACGGTTCAAGGTCCAAAAGACAGTTTCAGTGCAGCTTCAAAGAGCTTTAAACGACTCCAGACGATGAATAAGGGTCTTATCTAGGACCCTTCGAGTCATGACTCGAAAAAAGATTTGTTAATTTTGATAAACGAGTTCAAACAGGACAGTCACGATCCTCATCACAGAACAGAGAAAGGCGAGCATTTGTGCTTAAAAAACTTAAACTTTGTTATTTATTTTTTAAATGAGCGATGGTTTCCCTAGATAAAACCCTTATTCATCATGTGATATCGTTTAAAGCCATTTGAAGCTGCACTGAAACTGTCTTTTGGACCTTGAACCGTTTGGCTCCCAATGAAGTCCATTATATGGAGAAAATCCTGGAATGTTTTCATCAAAAACCTTAATTTCTTTTCGACTGAAGAAAGAAAGACATGGACATCTTGGATGACATGGGGGTGAGTAAATTATTAGCAAAAGTTTTTTTTAAAAGTGAACTACTCCTTTAATTACAGGAATTCACATAGAGGAGCCGTTTGGAGTTTGTTTATGATGGATGGATGCACTTTTTAAGCTTCAATCTGTTGGTTAATTGCAATCCACTGCCATTATAAAACTTGGAAGAGGATATTTTTTAATATAACTCCAATTGTATTTGTCTAAAAGAAGAAAGTCATATACACCTAGGGTGGCTTGAGGGTGATTATCATGGGCTAATTTTAATTTGAAAGTGAACTACTCCTTTAAGGGTGGACTTTCATGCTTTCTTTATTTTCTAATAATCATTATAGTACATTGTTGTACAGTTCACATCATAATAATTCATACAACATAGTCACCTCGTAACTGTCACGTTTTGATGTGTTTAGTTCTGTTTTGTGATCTTGTTTTCCCCTGTCTTTTGTGATTTTGGTTCAGTCCTGTTAGTTTTCCCTCTCTGTCTGATTACCAATTCTCTTCACCTGTTTTCAGTTAATTATCTCTTTTGGTTCAGTTCATTTAAGCCCTGTGTTTTCCCTCAGTGTTTGTTGGTCGTGTCAATGTATGGTTGTGTTATTACTGAAGGCCTGGAGTCTGTTCCTTTGTTCCTGTATGTTCCTGAAGTTGAGTTTTGTTAAATAAATCAACTATATTGACCCTCCCTTGTCCTCGTCGTCTACCTGCACGCAACCCTGACAGAACGACCAACCTTAAACCCAAAGATGAACAAGGGAAGAAGAGGAAAGAAGAAAAAGGTGAACCCCATTAAACACCTATCCTCTTTCAAAATGAGCTATCTCTTGAGGAGTATGTGGGGCGTTACCTAGATCTCTATGATGATTTGACTTTGGAGGAGGAAGAACTTACACAGAGTTTCTGGGGTGGACTGAAGGACCCGCTAGCCCAGATTATTCTGGTAAAGGACCTAAATATGACCTTTCTGGAGTTCGTGGATCACACACTGTGGGCGTGTGGATCCAATTACGTCATAGAAGATCTCCCACTCCAACCAGTTCCGGATCCAGTATGTCCTGAGCCCGTCGTCTATCCTCCAGAGCCAATCGCCTGCCCGCCAGAGCCTGAGCCATCGCCTGCCCACCAGAGCCTGTACTCCGCATCAGCCCTGCCACCAGATCGGTCCCTGGACTTCCCCGGATGATATCCAGTATGACTGATCCCCCGCTGATGTCAGTGCGATTAGCCAGAAAGATGGCTGCCGAGGCTGGGGTTCACGTCAGCCACGTCCAGCCAGAGCTCACGTAGCCGTCCAGCCAGAGGCCGTCCAGCCAGAGGACCGTCCAGCCAGAGGACCGTCCAGCCAGAGACCGTCCAGCCAGAGACCGTCGCCAGAGACCGTCCAGCAGATGACGTCCAGCCAAGACGTCCAGCAAGGCACCCGTCCAGCTGCCTGCCAGAGCTGGTCCAACCCCAAGTCCCTGAAGTGCTGGCCCCGTCCAGTTCCGAGTCCCATGATGTGCTGGCCCCGTCCAGTTCCGAGTCCCATGATGTGCCAGAGCCCGTTGATCCTGCGCCAGAGCCCACTGATCCTGCGCCAGTGCCCGTTGATCCTGCACCAGATGCACCAGAGCCCACTGATCCTGCACCAGATGCACCAGAGCCCACTGATCCTGCACCAGATGCACCAGAGCCCACTGATCCTGCACCAAAGCCCACTGATTCTTCACCGCTGGTCCTGCCCAGCCCAAGACCCTCGTTGCTGCCGGATCCCCCCCTTTCCTGTCAATTTCCCCATTAAAATTTTGGGGGGGGCGCCCAGCCTCACCTGACAGGGTCCTCACCGCCATGGCCACCCGAAGGGTCCTCACCGCCATGGCCACCCGAAGGGTCCTCACCGCCATGGCCACCCGAAGGGTCCTCACCGCCATGGCCACCCGAAGGGTCCTCACCGCCATGGCCACCCGAAGGTCCTACCGCCTGGACCCGAGGGTCAGCTCCGCCCTGGACGCCCGAGGGCCCCACAGCTCCGCCCTGGATGCCCGAGGGCCCCACAGCTCCGCCCTGGACGCCCGAGGGCCCCACAGCTCCGCCCTGGACGCCCGAGGGTCCCACAGCTCCGCCCTGGACGCCCGAGGGTCCCACAGCTCCGCCCTGGACGCCCGAGGGTCCCACAGCTCCGCCCTGGACGCCCGAGGGTCCCACAGCTCCGCCCTGGACGCCCGAGGGTCCCACAGCTCCGCCCTGGACGCCGAGGGTCCCACAGCTCCACCCTGGACGCCCGAGGTCCCACAGCTCCGCTGTGGCCATGCCCACAGCCCGCTCCGCCGTGGTCACGCCCACAGCCCGCTCCGCCGTGGTCACGCCCACAGCCTGCTCCGCCGTGGTCACGCCCACAGCCTGCTCCGCCCTGGAGGCTTCCCGACCTGCACCATGCCCTCGTAAGCCTTCAGGGCGCCCACCCTCCCACCCTTTGGATGTTATACGGCGCGAGGACGCGCCTTCGGGGAGGGGGGAGGTACTGTCACGTTTTGATGTGTTTAGTTCTGTTTTGTGATCTTGTTTTCCCCTGTCTTTTGTGTGTTTTTTTTTTTTTTTTTGGTTCAGTCCTGTTGTTTTCCCTCTCTGTCTGATTACCAATTCTCTTCACCTGTTTTCAGTTAATTATCTCGTTTGGTTCAGTTTATTTAAGCCCTGTGTTTTCCCTCAGTGTTTGTTGGTCGTCGTCAATGTATGGTTGTGTTATTACTGAAGTCCTGGAGTCTGTTCGTTTGTTCCTGTATGTTCGAAGTTGAGTTTTGTTAAATAAATCAACTATATTGAACCTCCCTTGTCCTCGTCTTCGGCTACCTGCACACAACCCTGACAGTAACAACCCATGTGATCGGGCTGGATATACTGTATGGTTATGCTGTCATGTCCCTTCAATTTGTTTTATTATTGTTATTTAAAAATAAATGTTACCTTGTACAATCTTCTTGAGTGAAGCAAAGAAATTAAACAAAACAAGCCACAATTTCTTAAATGAAAATGTGAAAGAAAGCAAGAGAGTATGTGTGTGCGCTCAGGCAGATTGGTAAAAAGCAATGACCTCGCTGGAGCCAAGGACTCTGGTCCACCTCCTGGAGTAAGATGGATTCAGCAGCCTAGAATGGGCCCTGGATTATCTCTGCTGAACAGCAGCGGATGAGAAAGAAAGGATACGGGGCTCTCCCGCTTCTCGGGGAGGTTGAAAAATGAGTGAGCAAGATACTATTTCTCCTTTAATTCGCGAGGGGTGGCCTGGCTCGGCCTGCGATAAGCCGGCAGTGATCAACTTCTTTTGAGTTTGGACGTGACCGAGTGACCTGCCCCCACCCACGTTGTTACACACGCAAACACACGCACACAGTTATCTATCCGCTAGCCAACTTCCCATCCAGCTCCAGCTCCATGCAACCTTAAGCCCTCGTTTGGAAGCGAACAAGTATGAGATGTGACTACCTCTCTCTGCTGTGCGTTTATTTTGGATAAGAGTGTTGAAGAAAAGTGTCTGAAGAAGATGAAAGCACACACTCACGCAGCTCGGGCATATGTTCGGTGTTATGATTTATGAAATGGAAGCACTTCATACCCAGCTGGACGTGCTGTGAGCTGGATAGAGGTGCAACATTTTTGCTAACATTGTTTAAAAGCACATTTATTTGTTTTTCTTTTTATGTTTTGCTTTTTGGTTTGGTCACTGAGGTAGATTTACAAAAAAAATAACTAAAATGCACTCACTGATAGCGCCCCCTTAGATCATATTGACGTTCAACATTTGACCGTTGAACTGGGTCATTTTTTGGACCTCATTTGGATGCCTATTACAGGTGCAGGAAATTTACATGATTAATATGCAATATTTTTTTTATTTACAAATATCAACATTTTTGTTATCAACATGATTAATACATATGAATACAGATTATTTATAATTGTTTAAGATAATTTTCCAAAAACTCCATTTGATTGTCTCAAGCAGAAGGTGGTAATTGACACAAATAAAAGGTGTAATGCTGTAGCTCAAACAGTAGAGCATTGGCGTTTGAGTAAGATCATGGGTTCGATTCCCAGGGAAAGCAGGAATGTAAATGTGTAATGCAATATAAGTCACTGTGGATAAAAGCGTCTGCCAAATGCATAAATGTAAATACATGGTACAAAAAACGTCCTCTACCCTTTTGAAACATGGGACTACAGTTATAGAAGTTATAGAAGATAATAAATTTGATGTTGAAAAGACGTCCACAAACGACCACATTTGGTCCCACCGAGGTCAATTTTTGACGTGCAAAAGACGTCGAATAAAGACGTGTCCTGGCGTTACAAAACAACCCCTTCAGTGGACCGAAATTGGACGTCTTGGGTGAAGTATCCCTGTCATTTAAATACCCAATATATCAGCACATTTTGACGTGTTTTACTGGATTGTTTGTGGTTTGTGAAAAAGATGCAGGGTTTTGCACTGAATATACCAAAATGAATTCGTAATTTATCTATCTAATCATAGAGCGTTTAGGCTATGCATTGTTCTTATGTAGCCTTTCTCAAAAAAATGTAACATCTTGCAGTCACATTTGCAAAAAAAGTTTTCACAGGAAAAAAAATATCTATTGTCAATAGTGATGTATGAAGCACAGCTCAGTATGAAGTCACTTTTTGCTAAATCTGCATGGGCAAATATTTTGCCATCTCGCAAAATAATGATTCCATTGATTCCTATTTAAATTACTGCATTTGCCAAACAATGATAAATTAGACCTTTAAATGCACCTTCAGTGTGTAACTTTATTTTGTACAATGCAAACTTTTTTTTGTTCAATGTTCACCACATCTTAACAAAGCTTTTCTTTTACAAAAACCTGTGGAAAGATGTTGAGATGAAAACTGTGAAATGGAGATTCCTTTTTCCTTCTTTGTCTTAACTCCTTTGTCATCTTAATCAGGATTACCAGACACACAAAACTCACTTCCTTCTTAGCTCAAAATAAAAACTTCCTAATTAGTTTGCAATAACTTATTTATCTCACTTTATTGCACTAGGTAATTGTCCATTTTATATGTGATCCATCACAGCAAATAACTCTATAATTGCATTATTCCAGTGTTAGAAACTAATTGCCAGGAAAAAAAAAAGAATCTGACAAAATCGACCCTTTTAAAAAACATAAAAGCTCAAAATAAAGCTCAAGTTTGTTAGATTGTTGGCTTTTGTTAGTTTCAGCTGCCAAGTTGTCATCAAAAAATCAAAGCAATTAACGGTCTAACCAATCTGTTTGTGACATTATTTGTCTCTGCGAATTAACTCTAACAAGATCATAAATGTCTATTTAAATTCCTTAATAATGTTATTTACAATGAGATTTGGATCAGAAAGCAGTCTGTGATTCAGTTATGCTGTTGTGTTTTCTTGGCTGTTGGGTTGTGTTTCTTTAGAGGTGGGGTGCGAGGGGGATTTGGAAGGTGTGCATAAATAAAGAATCTGTTTCCAAGACAGCTGCAGTACTCAAACTTAGTGCAGAAGAAATCAGCTCATTTTTATACAACATCAGACTGAATTGACAGTTACACTATTTTAAAGGGATCATTAATTGAGAAATACATTTTTTCTTGATCCTTTGACATATAAGAGGTCATTGTACTATAAAAAATAGAAGTTTCAGAACTCAAAGGTTCCTTGTAGTACAAAAACAGCTTTTTATTGAAACCAGGCTGCCCAACCAACTTGTTTTGGATTTTGACTGAAACTATGGGGTTTCATCCTCCCTATAGCCTCCCTGTGATTTGAACATGGTGGGAATGTGAACAAAATTATTTTAAAATGCTCTTTTAAAACAAGAATAACAATAGTATTTTAATCCTATGGGTAAACTAGCTAATAATACTGTAGTATTGCCTCTGAAGTAGACTTTTATCCATATAATGATGTGTAAATGGTCAGATATTACACCACAATGTTTAACCCCAGCCATTAAACTTTCATCCCTGCCTATTCCATAGCATCTAAAAAAAAAAAAAAAACGTGTTTCGAATGCACTCCCTGACATTTCAAACTTTTAAAGTTTGGAGTCATTCCTATAGTTCAAGTTCACTTCTTTTCTTTTTATTTCTGTCCTTCTCTAGAGTTATTGTTTAGTCTGGGGCCATGGCAGCTGATTTCAGGCATTATAAAGTACAGGAGCTGCTAAAAATGGTCTAATTTTTGTGAACAGCACCGGCTTTGTGTGCAACTAAGGAGCCATCTTCTCTAATCACTCTGACATTTCACATTCCATATTTGTTGCACAGGGTTTTTCTACACTTTGAAGGTCACTACTAAATTATCTTAAAGCATGCAAATTGGACTGTCCCTTCCTCTGATTTTAAAGCCTTGGAAAATTGACCCTTAAGCTTCTGCTGGCTTTTTATTTTTCCCTTTTGGTTTGCGAGGACTGTGAAAGGATGCTACTGATTCTTGAACATATTATGCAGTTGTAAGGAAGGCCTGTCTGTGCCTTCATATATCACTTGTTATGTGCACTATATGCTGACCCAAGCCAGAACCCTGTAAACTACTCAGAAGTTGTTTACACGTGAAAACGCTTTGTACCGTTGGCTCGAATTTAATAGCAAAATTTCACTATTACCTAGGACTTGTGGTTGGACTAAACTTTTGGATGTATGGCCCCAATGTTGTTCAGTGTAGTTCAGACAGCCATCATTTTAGTAATGCCACTGACTGGGCCATGTGTGCTTGAATATTTCATTGTAGACAGATGAATTTCTAATCTTAGCTCCAAGCTGCAGCATTTTGTCACAGATCCATTTCCTGTCTGTCTGGTTCTTTTTCCACTTGCACATAAGAAACCATACTCATAAACACACAGAGAAGCCCATGAAAAATACTAGCTTGTACTAGATTACATTTTATGTAATACGTTCTTCCACTTCCCTAATGTATTCCCAATGAGGTATTATACACAAAGAAGAATGCTATCCTGAAATCTTCATTAATGTCCATGTCTCATTAATGGAGGCATTCTATTTTTCACTTATTATAGTCAAATTACATGCTTCACCGTTCATCAATGCACACACTTTATAGACATTCACAGAACTAGAATTCACAGCAGTTTTCTTTTTGCCATGGTGATCTGTTATAGTGAAGACATATTTAGAAATAAGAAAGAAATAGAAATACATAATTCTCATAAAATGAAATTGGAATCATAATGAATCAGGTCAAACAGCAAAAAAGTATTACCTGTCACCCTTACCTTTAGAGATTACAGTCTCAATTATATAGTATAATGGATGAGAGAAAAATGAAAGGATCTAAGACCATCAGACCATAAAAAATCTCTCATTTTCACATTTTCATAGGACACATTTTCAATGGGGTTTAGGTCAGAGAATTGAAGTACATGTGGCAAAATGTTGGTTTTGGGAAATATTTTTTTGAAACCCCCATGGCAGAGCCAGGCAGATTTTTATCTGAAACCTATGTCTTTGGCATGTAGCTTCTCAGAAATAATACCTGGGGCTTCAGAAGATAAAAAGCCCTACAACTTCACAGGTCCATCATGATCCTTCACATCAGGGTTCAGGCTCTCTTTTGCATGACCTTGGCTCTTTTTACTCATAAAAAAAAGCTATTGCGTGAAACATTGCAGGTACCGGCAAAATATGCATACATAAAACCATTCACAGCAGCTCTGCCCACGACAGAGAGGTTTCCAAAAGCCTAACTAGGTATAATGATGGGACTTCACACTTCATGTGTGAGTGGGATGAACCTTGGTTAAGTGGCAAGCAGGATTCAATAAGGGGGTGTAAGAATTGCTTTAAAATTCATCATCTAAATAATCTGGTGGTAGAAGAAGAAGCGGAATGTTTTAGATGGCTTTGTGATTTGTATAACATTTTTTGACCTATTTAAAGGTAATGGCAATTGTTTTTCATAAACACTTTTTGTTATACTGGTTGAAACTCTCTTTACATCCTTCAAGAACAGATCTAGATATTAAAAAAAGACATATCTTCTGTGGAAGTCTCTGGACCAAAAAACAATTGTCCAATCATTGCATTAGGTCCGAATCCAACGATTGGATGTCCTACCTACCTGTCCGGTTACCGTGATTTTGCCAAGTAAGACATGTTCCTGAATCAACATCTTTTGTTGATCGAGGAAAAAAAGGAACAAAATGTTGATCCAGGAACGTTGCACTTGGTGAAATCACGTTCACCATATTTCCATACCATCACACACCATGTTCACACAGACATCACGTCATCTGCACATTCCGTAAGACTATGCAGAGTTGTAGACAGTCAACAAGCTTATGCTGCTTTCACTCCATGTCATAATTACCGTAATTAAGAGATGGCAGCCCGTGACGTTCTAATCGTAGCTGTTCACATCCTCGGACTCAGAATTATGCATTTCTATGTCAAACACTATCAATGCTGTGACAAATCTGCAGCAGTCAGATGGTACAAGTCAGAGCTCCTTAAGTTGTTTATGTTAATTATTATTGTAATGCTACTGTATGTGCTTTGAGACACAAGATAATTTAACACCATCTCTCATGACGCTTTGTAGATTCTGCTGTGGCTGTGCGTTTTGAAGGAGATGTGGCTTTGAAGAGCTTGCTGAAGGGAGGATGGGATCTTATGCTTTCAAAGCTAACTTGCTATTGCTAGCCTCTCCGATATTGCCAACACTAGCTTCAAGTAATATAATCTTTAGAATCAATAATTTTCCCAAAAAAACAAAGTAATACACTAAAGTAAAATGATTTCTGTTTTTTTTTCTTCCAAAAACACAATGTAACACAATTAAATGTTACAGCTCAGTAAATTAATCTGGTTAAAATAGAGTACTACGATCAGTAGTGTGTGTTGTGGCATTGCATATTTACTAAATTGTTTTCATTCAATATTAAATACTTCAAACCTTGACTCCCATCTTTTCTCAAACTGTTAACAAGCTGTACATTATTTACTCAGTATAATGTCAGAGAAATGAAAAAATGTTTTATCCACAATATGAATTCAAGAAAAATGTCAAAGTGTTTGATAACCAAAATAAAACCGAATTACTTACAGAGTCAAATCCACTTTGAGGCAAAAGTCTTTGACATGTTATGAATGGTGCTACTCTTCACAAGTGGTTTTTAATTATGAGGGGAAAATGTGAAGTGGGAAGATGTCTTCATTTAATGTGGAGATGATTCAGTAAGTGTCATTTGTGCAGCTTTGAGGACTGTAAGCGTGCCCATGTTCTCTTTGTTAAACATTTTGATCCCAGAGTTTGTATGGAATGTGTATCTTCTATCACAGTTGTCTTGTACAATTATTGGGCATTACATCGATATATAATATGAATTAAACTTTTTTTAAAGCTCATGATTTATGAAAACTAACAACTGTGTAATAGCATGATTTGAAAATTATGCTTTACCCCGTTACGGTTGAATCAGGGAAGTTACTTTGCCACGATGCCAGCTGTAATGGTTTATCAGTGTTTCTCATCCCTCACCCCCTAATGGCTTTATTCGTCATGCATTTATGTTTCTCCTTCCTCTCAACCCGTCATGCCTCTGTTTCTCTGGGGTGGTACAGTAAGGTTGAGCTTATATACACCACTGAGCGACTTCCAACTTCCTTTTAAGGTAGCAAAACAAGTTGCTTATGTTTAAAAATGGAACATATACCTCATGCTTACACAATTTACTATCCACTTTCCATATTAAGAAACTGTCTCCCAGTGTATCCATTCGTGGTACATTTGCATCAGTTGAAAAAAAATCATTTCCTTGTAAAAAACATGCCAACTGAAGTATCTGAAGTATATTTGAAGTATCATCATCAGTGGAACATCTCTGCTCAGTGAACATGTTTGTTGCACACATACTTGTATGCAAAATATAGCTCTCTATATCTCTCAACATACTCTGACTTCACAAAATACATTATGAAATTATTATGAAAATGAATAAAGAAAAATAATACTAAAAATAACATTGAACATTAAATTACATTAGACAATTTTTTTTTATCTTTTATAAGTTTATATCGATGACAGATATGCTGATGTATAAAGTATAAAAAGTAAAAGTATATTTTACTTTGTTATCAAACTAGGGTTTAGGTATATGTTAAACTTTCAAGGCAACCTCTCTAACCTTTAAAACTTCCTCTAAATAATTGTACAGCATATCAGCAAAAGTGGTAGAAATTAATTTCCCTATTTATTTTTTCTATTCCTGGCTCATGTCACAATACCACTTTTTGTTTTTGTCTGCTGCCATATATTTTTTATTATGAAGTGTCATTTACACTGACTGCTCTCAGTGAATAGTTTACCCAACAATTGTACTTCTGTCAACATTTACTCATCCTCATGTTGTTCTAAAACAACTTTCTTCTGTTGAACACAATGGATGATACAAAAATAAATTATATATAATTTATGGTTGGCAGTTTATTTCCAGAGGGGCACAACTTTATGTTTGAGAATCTAAACGGTGGTTAAATGGTTTGAAAAAAATTCTGTATCCGTGTACCTGTATCTATAACTACTGAAACAAAATCTTTGCAGTTTACAATGATTTAGTTTTGTGGTCTAAACATAATAAACAGGCCTAGAGCCTAACCTGGCTCCAATTATGAACTGCTGTTGTTTATTAAAGGAGCAGGGTTTTTATTTCCATGTTACAATGTTTGGTTGTAGTGTTTCTGTCAGAAAACGGAATACTGCTATTGCGATGCTAAAAGCGCTCCAGACGTAAACAACAAATGCTCACTAGAGTTACATAACTGCCTGCACAGTTGTTCGAAGAGTTAAGTCTCCTCCTTTTTAAATCAAATTAAACAAAGCAAATGAACCACATAAACGAGGTAACAGCATGGAAAAATGGATCAAGATTAGTTTAAATGTTAGGGGAAAATGAATTAGTAAAGCAAGGTCATTGGAATAAAGTTTCTTTGTGAAAACATTTAAGTTGGTGTTGGACCACACTGCAAATCACTCTGAATGCTTTGCCAAAATGATAGCGAAAATCGTTTTTACCAAACACTCCCTCCTTCCATTGCAACCATGAAATACACACGGGGGGACATTAAACAGGCTTGGTTCTCGTAAACACGTTTCTATTGCATTCTTGTTTGAGAGTTGAAAAAAGGTTTTCCTATTTGCCAATCAAGCTCAGCATGTTTCCCCCCAAGGCACCCTGAATGTATGTATAGTTTTTCAGTCAGAATGCCTTCACAGACAGACAAATGTTTACCGACTTTAGTGTGTTTTAAAGAGGCACAGTAGAGGTGCCGGAGGTTTGTATTTCAGTTTAAAGGTGACACTGGAGGTGAAAATCTCTCTCAAGAAAAGACAAATGGAAAAAAAACCCAACAACAAACACACTAGTTATGAAAACGCTGTTGTCACCTGTCAGTAACAATTCTCAAAAAAGCGTCTGGATGGTACTTTGAAGCTGACAGCTGTAAAATGGCTGTATTGTTGTGGAAAAACCTCAGATAAGGTTTCCCGTGCTTTAACAATTTGCTTTTACTCAGCTAAAGGCAGTGCAGTTGTTATTTTGACTATTTCAACATTGACATAATGGGTCTGATATGACGAAAGAGATTGACTTATGAGACATTTTGTTTAATTTATCATTATCAGGCAATATTGGATATTTAATGTGCCCATTATTTTCCATCTTTTTTCATTTAGAAAAAATAAACTAACACTATTAAATGTAATCGCTAACGTGTCAAAATGAAAATATTGCTGGACAAATAAATTTTCTATTGTCAATAGAATAGCAATGCTTGAAGCACAGCTCACACAGAAGTCACTTTCAAACTAAGCAGCTTTCTGTAAATGTGACCGCACCTTTAAGCTTTATCTATCATGCTATTAAAATGACCTTGGGGTTTTTGAGACCCTGAACAGAACTGGAAGGGAATGCCCCTCTAGACCAGATGTAAAACTCTGCCCTTTGCCTTTTACCAGCCACTTTTATACACAAACACATTATAGTAATTACTTCCAAACCACCTCTGTGACCTCTAACAGGCAAAATATGTATGTTTACATTCACAGGAGGAGAAAAATTAAAACCTGTAAACGGTGATGGTGGTTGCTCCAATATGGAAAAGTGGGTGTGATGTGTTACTTGCATAAATGCCCTGGACACAGCCCATTCATCAGGCCGATATGCAGAGTATGCCTGTGACCTAGATAAGTTCGAATGCAAACGAATGAAATATGTTCTCTATTGGGGCTGGGAACCAGGGAGCTGAGGGAGGAAGGCCATGCAAAGACCCAAAGCTGATCTGTCACTGTCAGCATATACTATAGAGACCTCAGAACACCTGGACAATCTCTTGAAGACACAGTGCTGTGTTAGACAGGAAGGCCAAGCTGATATCTCTGGTCACCACAATGGTGTGCATGATGAAGCTTGAAAATGTAGTCAATTGGAATTAATTAATGCACTCTAAAAAGAAAAAAATGAAATAAATAAAAGGTTTGCCTCTTAATTTCAGTGGCCTTGTGGAAGCTTTTCTCGTTCTATTGTGGCTAAAATAATGAAACCTGTGTATTTCATTGTGAAATTAGACTGTGTGGTTTATTTTCAATACGCGCACAGCCTGAAAACATAGAGCTCTTCTGCCAGCCGCTTCTCTCATCTTCCTGTTTTCCCCTCGTTCATTTATTTATTCTTTCACTGCTCTTCTTTGTCAAACCACACTATTCATCTACACAAATGCACGTCTGCATTTCTTTGGCTTGACTGAGTGCGCTATAGAACAAACCTGGGTAGAGACGTTTATTCTTTGTTGTTTATTCTGATACGCTTTATTTCATCAGTGAAATGTTGCGGCATGTGTTTGTCAAAGAGATAAAGCCTGCAAGAAATGAGCCACAACACTCCACTCTGCTAAACAAGCTGCCCCAGATATGAGGATGCCGTTTGCTACGTTTGCGTTAGAGAAAAAGCGGGAGTTGGAAAAAGTAAACTCGACTGAGGTGTATTATTCATTAGTGAACAATCGAGGACATTTGGTTTTATTTTTGTGCTTGCTTCCGAGTGAATCCTCAGTGAATATGTCCCTTGTCGCTTGGTCTACAGCTCCATGATGAGAAGCACAAATAAGCTGCATGATCATCAGCACAGAGCACAAAAGAAGTTGGAATCCCAATCATCTGAGGAATGAGTGAAGGACGATTCTAACATTGATTTCTCTTTTCTATTCTGCATAGTGTCTAGACCAGGCAGCTCATTCATGGTACCACGACACTACCACATTGATGTCACTTAAAACACTACAAAAATCTTGAGTACTTTCCACAAGCAGCGACTACCCACGTTCACCTTTTTGTATTTAAAAATAAATACCCCTTCAAGGTAATAAATAATAAAGTCTGTGTCTGGGCCTCATTCCTCCCACTGTATTATTCACACTTGTATGAACTTTATTTTTTTTTTAATTATTTATGGACTTGTGTTTAGAGAAACAGCAAGTTTTTGTAAGAGATGACACCTTTAGTCTTGAATCTGAATTCCCAGGAGCACAAAAGCACTAATTTGTTCCAAACACGTGTGGTACTGCTGCACCACAGCCCTGGCCACTTGCAAGAAATAAAACCAGACTGCATTTTCTACAGGCCTCAGATTTAGTTTTGTCTGTTATCTGTTGTCTCTCAGACAAAACTCACGCTTAAAAATGCACTCAGAAATTTCTGAATCCATATTCTGGATGATTATCATGTATGTTAATAGTGCTCATGTGCATTTTTCTGCCTATGCAGATGGAACACCGAACTTAAATACATTACTATTCAGAATAAAACTTGTAGCGCAACCAGACAAGTCAAATTCTCAAGCTAATGACTCATGTGAGCCGGTTCGTTCAACGCTATCTCATGACCAATTCGTACAAATTCGTGCAAGTGAGTAAAATGTGACTGATTTGTATGTGTTCGTACAATCTCACTCATACAAATTCGTACGATTTGTCTAAACCCCAGTGACGGTTAGCTTTAGGGGCGGGGTCAGGGGTAGGTCATTCGTACAATTCATACGAATTGGGCAACTCGTAAAATATGTACGATTTAGCAAAAATTGTACACACGTACGAATTAGCCTCCTTGTAAATGGCCGTGAGATTGGGTTGAAGTGAAGTGAAGTGCACGACGAGCTAACAAAGTCGTGGAAATTGCCGCATTCAGCTCGTCTAAAGCCTTCCTTCTCCTCAACACTCTCGACCGTCAGCGGTGCTGTGGAATAAGGGTACGAAGCGATTCCTCCCCTCGACAGACCTGGCTCTGTGAGCCACCAAATCAACCTCCCAGGCGGTAGGTGCATGGCTAACTTGACGATGCTTGAACGTCATCATTGGTTTATATTAACAGATCCAGATAGGGCAGCTTTTCTGGACTCCCCTATCTCCACCACTGGTCTGTTTGGCCCAGTAGTCAAAGGTTTCGTGGCACATTACTCTGAGGCTCAGTAAGCTACGCAGGCTATGCAACACTTCCTCCCTAAATGATCCAGCTCTGCTTCGGGCTGCCACAAGAGGGCACCGCTTCCTCAACTAGCGAAGACAGCGCCGCCAGTCTCCCAGCCCCGCCCAGCGGCTGAAGTCTGCCACCGCTCTCGCTCAACGAAGCGACAGCAGTTCCCAGAGCGACGGGGACCCCATCCCAAGATTGTGTTGGTCCCGAAGCCTCGGAAGCCTTCCTAGCCATGGTGACAGTAAGGAAAAGAGAGTGTTTGAGTCCCGCCGGACCAACCTCCAAAAAGCTTTTCACACATCTCCCAGTCCCCTCTTTAGTTCAGGCGGCTGGGAACATCAATATTGCAGTAAACAAGTCTGTTTTAAAACGTGCACACCTGCAAACAAATGCCGTTTTTACGGCGACCAAAATAAAGCACGAAAAGAGATATTTTCTGTCTGTAATAAATGTAGGCTGTGTGCCCACAAACACAAAACAGCTGGTCGGCCAGGTCCCTATCACAAAGCGGCCCATCCCAAGACTTCATTCAACCCCTAGCTATGCGGGCCAAGGCCAGGGAAGCCATCCCCGGAATATCAAAATGGGTGTTGAACATATTAAAACGAGGCTACAGACCCCCGCGCTTTTTAGCTGTGTTCGAGACATTGGTGAGAAGTGACGCAACTCATGTCTTTCGCACCGAAGTGTCAAAACTGTTAGTGAAAGGGGCTGTAGAGCCAGTGTCCTTATCACTAATCATTTACAGTCTATATTTCCTCGTTCCAAAGAGAGATGTTGGCTTCAAGCCTATCTTAGATCTCAGACACCTGAACGAAGCGCTTATGACGCGCACGTTCAGAATGCTGACAACCAAACAAGTCCTCGCGCAGATTCGCCCGGGGAATTGTTTTTTCTCAGTCGATCTGAAAGATGCTTACTTTCACATTTAGATAGAACCCAATCACAGGCCATTCTTGAGATTTGTCTTCGAGGGCCCTTCAACGGGTATCAGGGAACCTCCCGTATAAGGTGCTAAATACCATTTATGAAGCGAGAGCACCTTCAACCAGGCTCTAAAATGGTCAGTGTTCTCCAGCTGGTGCACAGTGTGGAACCTGGACCGCTACCCATGTGGAGTAACAAGGGTACTTTCCTTTCTACAAGAGCTTTTGGACGCGGATAGCACCCACTCCACGCTCAAAGTATATGTGGCAGCCATAGAAGCATTTCACTCGTGGCTCGGCAATCACTGGGAATAAACGACCTAGTCGTGCCCTTCCTCAAGGGGCCAGAAGGCTAAATCCGCCTCAACCCCCCTCTATACCTATTTGGGAACTTTCCACAGTCCTGGAGACCATGAAAGAAGCCCCTTTCACTCAAAACTGCCCTCTTACTAGCACTGGCATCAGTCAAGCGAGTGGTTGATTTGCAAGCACTCTCAGTGAGCGCTTCCTGCCTTGAATTCAGGCCCAACAACTTCAGAGTCATCCTTAAGCCAAGGCACGGGTATGTTCCTGAATTGCTCTCGACTCCATTCAGAGTGCAGGTTATTTCGCTGTCAGCTCTTCCTTCGTCAGAAGACGAAAGAGACGCAAATCTACTCTGCCCTGTGAGGACTCTCAGAGTCTTTTTGGAGCGTTCTGCCCCCGTCAGGCAGTCAGAACAGCTCTTCGTGTGCTTCAAAGGCCTCACCAGAGGTTTTGCGGTCAAGAAGCAGAGACTGCCAAGCTGGATAGTTGATGCTATCACGCTGGCTTATGAGTCTAAGAGGCCTCCATTGTCCCATAGGGATCAAAGGTCTTATCACAAGAGGCATGGCCACACTGTGGCATGGTCGATTAGAATAACAATTGAAGATATTTGACGGGCGGCAGGCTAGGCCTCGCCGTCCACATTAATGAGGTTTTATGATGTGGAAGTTCCTGCTTTGCAAGCGAGGGTTCTTTCTGTAAGACTAAAGTGTTAAGCACATTTTCACAATTATAAGGCCTGACGTCTAATAAATTAATTGCTTCAATATTCTGGAGAAAAGGAGTTTTCGCGTAAGCTAACTTATCCAATACTCGTTCCCTACTCTCAGGGAACCGAGGTTACGTTAGTAACCGAGACATTACTTTCATGTATATTATATTTATAAGTCATACTTTTGCTTTTTCAATGTGCATGCTCATAATCCATTACTGATTTATAAGTGTAGCGCAGTGCTAAAAAGCATTTAAGTTAACTAAGTGCTAAATAACTTAGATTGCATTAAGTTCATAATTGCACATTAGAACTAAGAAATTATTTTAAAGTTATACAATATTAGAATTTAGAAGTAAGCTCAAGAAACACATTTATTGTAGTTCATATCCATTCTATTCATTTTAGGTAAGTAAAAGGGATTGTGGGAGTTGTAGTTTGATATACAATTGTGTTTGTTTCAAGTATTTTTAATTTATTCTAAGAGTTTTTGTTTAAAGGATTTCATTGGCGAAGTGAAATGGTTAATGTAGCATGTAATATTTTGATGTTTGGTGGTAAAAAATATGTTACTATATGATTTTTGTATGCATGGAGTGATATGTGAGGTAAAAGGTCGCAACCGGAAAAGAAAAAAACTGAACAGCTGAGGAGAAGTTGCGTCGAGGACTTGCTCCATGTTTTAGGGGTTAAACTGTAAGATAGAACGTAACAAACGTTGTATATTTGCCAGTTGGACTTTGTTTCAGTTTTGTGCACACAAATCGGACTGAATTGTGAACTTGGAAGCCAAAGACTTTGTAGTTGTTGACGGTTTGCTGAGGTATATCTCGTCCCTGAGAGGATGCCTGTCGCGTGAGTGATTGAGACTGCCTGTGACGGTGCGGTAATTCGACGGAAGAATCACCACTTTGGATTAAGGTATCTTTAACTTGTTTCTTTTGCTCCAAAGGGAGTGAAGGGGTCATTTTGTTTGGCCACACCGAACACAAGCGACGCTCCAGGCCTGCAACGGTTAGGTTTTAGCTCATTTGCCGGCTAGGACTGGGGTGGGTGAATCACGTGTAGTGTGTGTGTGCGTGCGTGTGCGCGTGGGCCCGCGTTTGTGTATCATTATGTGTGTATGTGCTGTATTTTAGCTTACAAGTTTCTAAGCTTACTACATTTTGAGGCTATTGAGGTACGTGTAACGTTTTGATTTCTTTTACATTTTGAGGCTAATTCAAACTTGAGGTTTGAGGTGATTTAATTTTATTCAATAAGCTAAGTATTTGTAGAAGACTTTTCTTCATTAATACATTTTGTATATTATTTTTATTGTTTTGTTTATATTGAGAATTCATTATTTTGGTGAATTTAATATTTTAGTTATGTAGTAAATTCTATTTTTATTTAACATTTCAGTAACTGAGTCCTGAGTATTTATTTAGTGTAAGATATCATTGGGTAATAGATTGCATATGTAAATTATATTTCATATGAATATGGTTTAAGTCAGTTACACACCAGTAAGTACACAGGGTTGTGGTTTAAAAGTTTATTAGTTATTCAAAGTACAAGTAAAGTTACACAAACAGACATTTAAACAGGAGGTCAGCAAGAATTATATATATACAGTTTATTGGGATTAATTTAAGAGCCCAGGCACGCCCTTTAGTACCAGGAAATAGGCCTAGGGGGCGCTACAATAAGTATTAATTAGTCAGTCGTATGGTTCCATGAATGTATTTATAAGTTGAAATGACTTTAGTAATTAGGGCCCAAGCCCTAAGGGCGAAGGCCCTATTGTTTTCCTAAGGATTATTTATTCTTCTTCTTCTTCTTCTTCTTCTTCTTCTTCTAATTATTTTTTTACTACCTTTTGGACACTTTTGGAGGCCTTAACATGCTCAAAAACTCCTGAAACTTTGCACACATGTCAGAACCCGCGGCCATCAGGGCCGGGCTGAAGATGGTACCCGGGCGTGGCAGGGGGGCTCGACAGCGCCCCCTGGAACGGGGTCCGAAAACATGTTCCATAAATCAAACACACTTGCATGTAATAATATGAAACTCGGTACACATGTAGATCTCATCGTTTCATATATACTTCGCACTCTAACTTTTTACCCCAGCCCAACAGGAAGTCGGCTATTTAGGCTTGTTTGGAAAACGCATGCAATGGAATGTGAAGTACTCCTCCTAGAGAATTCAAACACACGGCACGAAACTCGGTCAGTGTGAAGTCAAGACATTGAGGATGAAAGTTTGCGAGGGGATTTTTGATATCTCGAACGGTTTGGCCGTGGCGAGGAAACGAAATTATGGCGAGAAACGTGAAACGGGAAGTGTGTCATAACTACTGCATACATTAACTAATCTTGATGAAACTTCAGCAGTGTGTTCGTTGTAAGAGCCCGATCACATGGATGTGACTATTGTGAGTCAAAGTTATAGCGCCACCAACTGGCAGCAGGAAGTGTGTCACTTTCAAAATGCTTTGAAATCACCCTCTTATTTTTACCCGATTTGCTTCAAACTTCATCTGTATAATGTAAATACACGGCAGATGAAGACCTGTGAATGGATTCTTGATATCTTTGAAACTGTTGCTGTGGCAATCCATCAAACTTTAATATTCTTTTTGGATGCTTTTGAGACTCTTAGCATGCCTGAAATTGCTTAAAATTGCATGAAACTCGACAGACAGATCATATTTATTAGCCAGGTGACATGTGCATAGTTTCAGAAATGGGCGTGGTGCAGGGACTCAGTAGCGCCACCTTTTGACAAAAGTGGGCGGGTTAGTTTCATCTAGAGTTACAAAAATCTGTATTTATATAGTTCTCCTCCAGCCAGACAACTTTCTAATTTACAGTCATTAGCAATAACCAAGAGGAAGTCAGATATTTTGGTTTGAATATGGTCATTTCTCTCTGAGCCTACGTCTCTGTGACTGCTCTCTGTGTGTGTGTGTGTCTGTGAGTGTGGGAAGGGGGAGGGGGAGTGGGGCTATGCGCCTGCTCTCTGTGTGTGTGTCTGTGAGTGTGGGGAGGGGGAGGGGGAGGGGAGTGGGGCTAGATTAACCATTTCACTGCTGTGTGGTTTGGCCTTCATTAAAAAAGGAAATAAATGTCTTAAGCCTTGTATTTTTTAAATACGTTTTTTTAATAAAGTAAAGGCATATAACAGACATGCTGCATTTAAATTTTTTTAATAAAACATTGTTTTTTATGTTTTTCAAGCCATTTGATTTATGAGGACTTTTGAAATGTCCTCATAAATCACCCATAAGTTGTAATACCAGTGTAATACACGTCATTATACAAATTTGTGTCCTCATAAATCACATAAACCAACCCACACAAACCAACCCACACACACACACACACACACACACACACACACACATACACACACACACACAAATTGACGGTGGGTGGCAATGGTATATTTAAAAGTGCATAATTGTAATATCTGCAAGGCACCCCTAGTCCAGTCTTATTAAATGTATGCTTCATCTTTCATTTTAATTTGTAAATTTGATCAATAAATTCAATTATTTAGAATAATAAGATACTATATGGCTGTTACCCTAGGTAGGGCTGATCAAATTACATCATTTACATTGAAAAATAACAATGCATTAAAAGATGTTATGAGATTGTTTTAAATATGAGTCAATTAAAAATCGTTGGAAAGAATGATACTTTTAAACATAACACTGAACCGTCACTAGGTGTCGCCAGGCTACCGTCTTAATGAGCGAGTCATTGATTCATTCGTTCAAACGATTCGTTCGAACGACTGAGTCATTCATGAATGAGACAGGTATGGATTGGTCATTGAATCTAGGGTTTGCGATGTTTACCAATTTGGCATCAGACGATGTGTACAGTGAAACATCGCGATGGACGATGATATCGGGAGGAGGGGCGGGGCTAACGTTTTAATTTTTCACTTAACCCTTGTGCATCCTTATGGACATTTTTGTCCTTTTCAGTTTTGTTTTTTTGATAACTTTGGCTGTGTTAATGCTAACTGCATAAAATTTGCCACAGGTGTGTATTTTTATTGGAATTTTAATATTTCACCTTCATTTACTTTAAAAAATTTATTTTGCACTAGGTAAAAAAAATACACCCACTTAGCGCCTTTTGGACAAAAATGTCCCCATTGAAACCCATTAAAACTGCGATTTTTAATCCCAGTGCCATTCAACTATAAAATGATGCAATCTTTCTTAACAGGCTTTCATTCTGTTGGCAAGGCTTCAAAATTTTAATTTTTACTATTTTTTATCAGATGGTGCCATTTTTTCAGGTTTGGCATATAAAGCAAATTATCACTTTATTGTTGTTTTCTGCTGTTTTCGGCTTATGCATATTATAGAGCCAATTAGATAAATTATGAAGCTATAATTGTGTGGGTGTGTTGGTATGGTTGTCAGAGTGTGGTTAGTATGTGTGTACTGAAAATTTTAGGTGTGTGTGTGTGAACATTTTGAAAGAAAGAAATTATATTGTACTGGAAATCACAAATCCCACCCCATGTAAATGAGTCATACCCTTGGCAGAGTCACAGACCCTGCCATGTGAAAACTGAAAAGGTCAAAAAGTTACTGAAGTTACTTTTTTCATTCAAACACATTTCTTATTACTTGCTTGCACTTTGTTTTTGTTTTTATTCAAAGGTAAAAGGTGAGCTTGATTTTGATGTAGAAGTTTAGAGGCCCCACAACACCTTGCATAAATCAAAAGTGATTATTTTTTATGTTTTCACCTCGAGAAAATGGTGATTGTTTTGTCTGGTAGATTTTTGTTGACACAAGTGCTCTCACAGCCAAACCTATAAAAATGTGATGCTTGAGGGCCTTGTCATTTCATTGTTTGCAAGATGAGACGTTTCACAGCAAGGGAAGCTCTGGATCTAGTGAACACATGTGAAAGTGAGGATGAAGAGTTGACTTCAGTTCTTGTTCAAAGTGATCTTGTACTTTTGCTTTATTTATAGAGCAAAATAAGGTATATTCTATCAAAAAAGTAAAAACTTTGGAGGATAATAGGAGTAATAAATCAATGATTTGACTTGGGCCTGAGTGACTTGGCCTGAGTGGTATTTTTTTTTATTTTTTTTTATCTGATACTGCATAAAAATATGAATGCATCAAAATTAATGTTGTTGTTAACCAGTGATATATCCAAGGCTGTAATATTTAAAGAAAAACCTGCTTAGCATTTAGTATATGGAATATTTGTATTATTATTATAATTTTTTATAAAAACAAAAGTGGCATTATGTAAAGAAACCAGCGTTTAAAGGGTTAAAATTCTGAAAATTAATGACTGTTTGGTAATTATGATTAGAGCTGATGCTAGTAAAAAATCTAAGTCAGTGAAAGTGGAAAAAAATATGAATCTATAATATTTTTATGACACTTTTTTGACATGGACATTTTTGTCCTTTATGGACCTGAGTGGTAATTTTTTTTATTTATCTGAGACTGCATAAGAAATATTAATGCATCAAAATTAATATTATTGTTAATCATTGACATATCCAAGGCTGTAATATTTAAAGAAAAAAAATTCTGCTTAGAATTTAGTATATAGAAAATTATTATTATTATTAAATTTTTTATAAACATCAACAGTGGCATTATGTAAAGAAACCGGCATTTAAAGGGTTAAAATTCTGAAAATAAATGAATGTTTGGTAATTATGATTAGAGCTGATGCTAGTAAAAAATCTAAGTCAGTGAAAGTGGAAAAAAAGATTAATCTATAATATTTTTATGACACTTTTTTGACATGGACATTTTTGTCCTTTATGGGCCTGAGTGGTAGTTTTTTTATTTATCTGATACTGCATAAAAAAATATGATTGCATCAAAATTAATATTATTGTTAATCATTGACATATCCAAGGCTGTAATATTTAAAGAAAAAAAATTCTGCTTAGAATTTAGTATATAGAAAATTATTATTATTATTAAATTTTTTTATAAACATCAACAGTGGCATTATGTAAAGAAACCGGCATTTAAAGGGTTAAAATTCTGAAAATAAATGAATGTTTGGTAATTATGATTAGAACTGATGCTAGTAAAAAATCTAAGTCAGTGAAAGTGGAAAAAAATATTAATCTATCATATTTTTATGACACTTTTTTGACATGGACATTTTTGTCCTTTATGTACCTAAGTGGTAGCTTTTTTTTAAATCTGATACTGCATAAAAAATATTAATGCATCAAAATTAATATTGTTCTTAATCATTGACATATCCAAGGCTGTAATAATCAAAGAAAAAAAAATCTGCTTAGAATTTAGTATATAGAAAATTATTATTATTATTAAATTTTTTATAAACATCAACAGTGGCATTATGTAAAGAAACCGGCATTTAAAGGGTTAAAATTCTGAAAATAAATGAATGTTTGGTAATTATGATTAGAACTGATGCTAGTAAAAAATCTAAGTCAGTGAAAGTGGAAAAAAATATTAATCTATCATATTTTTATGATACTTTTTTGACATGGACATTTTTGTCCTTTATGTACCTAAGTGGTAGCTTTTTTTTAAATCTGATACTGCATAAAAAATATTAATGCATCAAAATTAATATTGTTCTTAATCATTGACATATCCAAGGCTGTAATAATCAAAGAAAAAAAATCTGCTTGGAATTTAGTAAATTGAAAATAATTACTATTTTCTTTTTTTCATAAAAAAACAACAGTGGCATTATGTAAACAAACCAGCATTTTAAGGGTTAAAATTCTGAAAATTAATGAATGTTTGGTCATTATGATTAGAGCTGATGCTGGTTAAAAAAATGATGCCAGTGAAAGTGGAAAAAAATATAAATCTATAATATTTTTATGACAGTTTTTGGACACGGACATTTTTGTCCTCTATGTAGCTATGTGTAACTTTTTTAAATTGATGCACAAGGGTTAAGCAATAAGCCCCGCAAAGCCGTGTTTTACAGTGGATTTAGAACAGCTAAGGGGCGTAGGCACAACGCGGAGATATTTTTCCTCTACATCTCATCAGCCATTTTGATTTCGGCACGCTCTGAGTCTGCAGCAGCTGACCACTAGGAGCGAATGTACATGATGTACAATGTACACGTGACAGAGCAGCCAGATCCAGACTGTGCTTTCGCGCTGTGGCTGGCGCTGAGCCAGAGACAGACGCGTTCAGTGCTTGTCATATTATATCACAACTATTCAGTGTTTTTAACCACATAATGTTTATTTTAGGTTTCAGACATTTAAATGCATATAATTTATAGCAAAACAATACATTTATAGTTTGTAAAATACACAATGGTGTCTATGGAAGCAGCAATAACAACCCATTCAAATATATTTGCCGACGGATTTTATTCATATCAGACACACAGTGTAAGTATAAAGTTAACTCTATTCTTCTCCCAGTTCACCGGCCATGTATTTCGGGAGAAACTGTTTTTTAAACGACAAAACAAACTCACTTACACACATTTGAGAATCAGAATAGAAGATAGTTGATGACATGGTAACCAGGTTTGTTAATATTTATAAATAAAAGCGCTAACGTTACATGTCACACAGAGCTATTTTGGCTGTGGTGAATCACGTGCCAAGCATGACGCGTCACCATGGAAACATGGGGGGGGGGGGGGGGTCGCGATGCTGGCTTAACTATGATATCGTCTATCGGCACAACCCTAATTGAATCTTTGAGTAAACCAATTTGTCCAAAATGCTGAATCATTCAGTAATGAGAAAACATGTTGCTGTGAGATGCGCAATGGTTCTGCTGTGATCTTTGTTTAACTATTTTCGCTGCTGAAACAGAAAAAACCGTCAATATTGCATCTAAAATGTAAGTGACTTGACGTGTGTGTGTGTGTGTGTGTGTGTGTGTGTGTGTGTGTGTGTGTGTGTGTGAGAGAGTGTGTCTGTTACAGTGAAAAGAGTTTAACCCTTTAAGGCAGTGGATCTCAATCCTGGTCCTAGGGAGCCACTGCTCTGCATAGTTTGTATGTCTCCCTCATTTAACACACCTGATTCAGATCATCAGCTCATTAGGAAAGAGCTTTATTAACTGAAGTGGGTGTGTCAGATAAAGGAGACATATAAAATGTGCAGAGCAGTGGCACCCATAGGACCAAGATTGAGAACCACTGCTTTAAGGCCTTGTCTTTTTTGGATATATCTTCTTTTTTTTTTATGTGCATACAACCCATATATTTTAAATGTATTGTTTGCTTTAAATTAAATTAAGATTGTATGTTTGGTAATTGAACCTAAATAAATTTAAAATTAATGTGCTATATTTCAGATCAATATAATTGTTTTCTTTCATTTTAATCAACACTAACTTTATTCTCTATCTGTATTATAAATAACTTATTTCTGCATAAATTAAAAAATCCCCAATAATCCAGACCAACCAGAACGCACTAATTCTACAACATCATCAGTGCTGAAGCGGAACTACCAGAGCCGTTCGGCAGATAGCGAGCAGATATTTTGTGTCACGTCGTGCACAATAACGCTAAAGGCACCAGGCTGGCGGTGCCACTGGCTTTATATATATATATATAATATATATATATATATATATATATATATATATTATATATATATATATATATATATATATATATAATATAAATATAGCTGCGAGCAGCGGTGAAGGGCCAAAGCTGACGGTACCGCCACCCTGGTGCACCAGGGTTGCGGTGCCACCGGCTTGGGCCCGTAATCGCTGCTCGCAGCTATATTTTAGATTTATTTCTGTCAAATAGGTGAATATATTGTAATAGCCGAGTTGTGTTCTTATAAATACTTATTTTGAGTGATAATACAGTTACTAACCTCTATATGTAAAGTAAAAAAAAAAAAAACAGGATGCAATTTATCTAAAGCAAATGTTAAGAAATCATGAATATGTGCTCATTAATCTATTTTAAGTTGTTTATTTGTAAATATAACTAATGAACAAGAATTCCTGTAATAAAATAATAAAGAAAAAAAATAATACAACGTAAAAATGTATCTTTTTTATGTTACATACTATCAAAACACTGCAACGATACAAACCGCTATAAGCAATATCATGCATATGGCTGAGGAGATACAAAATGACCATCCATGACCTCTAATGCAAATATCAGCCATTAAATGCATAATTGATAACTACAGCAAACAAGTGTCTCTGGAATTATTTTATATTTGATAATTTGTGAATCAGTGTATAATGGATTATGAGCATGCACATTGAAAAAGCAAATGCATGAGTTATAAGTAATTATAAAAAATAATATAAACTGTTCTTATAATGGAGCATAGGTCTTAATTAGACTTTTTAAATATATTTATAGAATAATAATACTTATAAATAAGTATAAATGGGGCAAATAATTCATTATAAACATGAACATAGAAAATGTTACCCAACTTTCAAGTCCTGATGGATATTTTGTATTAGTTCATTAAACACTAGCATATGTGGAGCAGTTTGTGCAAGGTGAATCTCCTCTTATAGCTGTGTGCAGGTGTGACCATTTTATAACATTTTTAAATTATTTTGGATCATTTGCAAAATCCCTTTAATGTTGGGTATACAAGGTGTAGTTTCAATGTTTTGTTTTCCCATGAGCTGACACTCTATCTTTTTAAATCTTTTGAATGTATATAATCTCCGGATGACGGGTATTGATAGAGGTCTACTTGAGTCATGGGAAAGGATGTAAGGAGAGGAAAGCATTGATTGGGAATGGGGGACAGAATGTGAAACGGAGATTGATCAGCACTGTTGGATTCACAACAGTGAACCGAGAAATCCTCTTTGAATATGATAAATAAAGAAAAAGCAGTAGAGTTGGTGAGCATTTCAAAATAAATTTGATCCACAAATCAATTTTTAACAAGGTTAAAAAGGTTAGTCACATGGTTAAGAATAGTATTGATGAACAGGCGGAGCCTAGATGACATCACATTACATGAAGGATGTGTGTGTTCTTCAGTGTTACACTAAACTTACGTTTGTTTACACATCTTACATCCTGTCTTACCATGAATTGTATAGCTTTGTGTTGAAAGTATTGGCAATGTCATCATTTTTACCACCACTATAACTTTACACACTAACTTTTAAAGTGAAATACACAGATGCCAACACTAGTCCAAATCAAAACTTAACATTTGTCATGCCACAGGGATGGAAAAATCCGCAAATCCTGGCAGTACGGGTTTTTCAAAAAGGGAACCCCCCCCAAGTCTATCCAATTTCATTTTGCATTAAGCTAGCTAGCTAGCTGAACAAACTTAAGAGTTTCAGAGTAGGTTCAATCTCTGCTAATGCGTTTTCGTTTTAACAGTGTTTTAAAATGAAAACAATCCTTGTATGTACTGGCATTTCCACTGCGTTTCAGAAACAAACTATGTCCACACTACATGACTGAACACTTATGTCACATGACCAGTCATGCACACTGGGCATGCGCGTACAAGTGAAAATAGTTGCCTCTTGCGCATTTGGGCTCTGGGCTGCGTTCCCCAAAAATCATTGTAAGCCTAAATTGATTATAGAACAATAGTAACCGACGGTCTCTACGATCAGCTTAGGCTTACGATACTTTACGGCACAATTCACTTCTCTGCTAAAGATTAAGAGATTGTTATGAAAAAATATCATGAATTTAAACACATTACAAGACAAGAATAAACTGCTCCTGCTGATAAAGTTTGAGAAGGCAGCTGAAAGAAAATATCTGATTATATCAATGCAAGTTAATGTGAATTTAAATAATTTATATAGGTTCACTAAGAGCTCAAAAGAAAACACGTAAGCTTAGTAATTTTAAATGCTTTATATATTAAAGCTTGTATTTATATGTATGCATTTATATTAATTTAAATTCGGTTTAATATTAATTGTAAATTAATATAAGATTTATTTGACTATATTATCTATAAATAATTATAATGCATAATGATATAAATATAATAAATGATTAAAGGTGAAATATGGGAAATTTTGTCTCTAATTTCTTTCACAATAAACTGCTTTAACTTGGAGCGAGAGATACAGGGAGAGTGGATTTTGCTCACAGCTGATTGGTCCAGTTTTGTTCTGCAATCTCTCAATACAAGTAATGACTTGTAAATAATCTTAAATGTCTCACTGTGCATTGCTATTCTTGTTATGGTGGAACCGTTGCTTACATATTACATCTGCACTTTACTGGAGAACCCTCACTAATTTCACATACTCAGTGATTTGATTCTTAATTGTCCATCTCACAGTAAAATTAAATCTTAATAAACTGTGAAACAGTGATGGTGTTACAACTGAATCTGAAGTCTCTCAAGTCATTACTCATTATACAGCTACGTAAGCAGATATAAGTAATTTTTAGAAAGCTTGTTCTTTTTAGAATGGCCATCACAAGTCAATCCTCTACTTTAAAAACTGAAATCATGGGTTTCTTATTAAGGAAGGGAAATGCTTGGGGAAAATCATCATGGCAATCACCCTTGAACTTCTAAAATCATTGCAGAGAGCTGACAAGAGTGCCGTTCTGTTTTTACAGGCAGAATTTGAAGCCAATAAATGCTTGGCTATCATAATACTGTATCTGATTTGTCAATTTGTTTTTGGTGCATTTTTACAATAATACAGTAGGCCTACAGTACATGTATACAAATCTAGCATACACTCGCCTAAAGGATTATTAGGAAAACCTGTTCAATTTCTCATTAATGCAATTATCTAATCAACCAATCACATGGCAGTTGCTTCAATGCATTTAGGGTGTGGTCCTGGTCAAGACAATCTCCTGAACTCCAAACTGAATGTCAGAATGGGAAAGAAAGGTGATTTAAGCAATTTTGAGCATGGCATGGTTGTTGGTGCCAGACGCACCGGTCTGAGTATTTCACAATCTGCTCAATTACTGGGATTTTCACGCACAACCAATTCTAGGGTTTACAAAGAATGGTGTGAAAAGGGAAAAGCATCCAGTATGCGGCAGTCCTGTGGGCGAAAATGCCTTGTTGTTGCTAGAGGTCAGAGGAGAATGGGCCGACTGATTCAAGCTGATAGAAGAGCAACTTTGACTGATATAACCACTTGTTACAACACAGGTATGCAGCAAAGCATTTGTGAAGCCACAACACGCACAACCTTGAGGCGGATGGGCTACAACAGCAGAAGACCCCACCGGGTACCACTCATTTCCACTACAAATAGGAAAAAGAGGCTACAATTTGCAAGAGCTCACCTAAATTGGACAGTGGAAGACTGGAAAAATGTTGCCTGGTCTGATGAGTCTCGATTTCTGTTGAGACATTCAGATGGTAGAGTCAGAATTTGGCGTAAACAGAATGAGAACATGGATCCATCATGCCTTGTTACCACTGTGCAGGCTGGTGGTTGTGGTGTAATGGTGTGGGGGATGTTTTCTTGTACACTTTAGGCCCCTTAGTGCCAATTGGGCATCGTTTAAATGCCACGGCCTACCTGAGCATTGTTTTTGACCATGTCCATCCCTTTATGGCCACCATGTACCCATCCTCTGATGGCTACTTCCAGCAGGATAATGCACCATGTCACAAAGCTCGAATCATTTCAAATTGGTTTCTTGATCATGACAATGAGTTCAATGTACTAAAAATGGCCCCCACAGTCACCAGATCTCACCCCACCACAACTTTGGGATGTGGTGGAACGGGAGCTTCGTGCCCTGGATGTGCATCCCACAAATCTCGATCAACTGCAAGATGCTATCCTATCAATATGGGGGCTCAAACACAGTATTAGTATGGTGTTCCTAATAATCCTTTAGGTGAGTGTATATAGATATATATTTGCATTCTGAATAAAAATCCACGTTTAAAAAGCAATCATTTTTTTACACAGTGATGTTTTGAACTTCATAAAGTATGCATATTTTGCTTCATGCTAAGCTGAAAAACTATTTGTAGCCCTTATGCACCTAGTTATAATATGTTATGCTTTATTGTGTCAAAGCCAGGCAGTCTTCTATTGTGTTTCTAGGCTGATTAGTCACCAGTGTATATACATTGGTTTATTTCTACTTTTCACTGCATGTGTTTGAGTTTCTGTAACTCTGTTTTAGTAACAGTTTGAACAATACAAACTCTTGGAAACAATGCTGGGGCTGATTGTGGACTGAAATATTTCTTGTCTAGCTGACAGCAAAATGACATAGACCCTTCCATTTGTGAAGAGAGAATGAGTTTTAATCGTAGTGCTGAACAGGTGAACCGGAAGACCCGAAAAGCATGTTCATCATAATCAAACACAGACAATAAAAGTGAGCGTCATTGTGTGCTCATTGTGAATGCAGTTAATTAGCAGAGAGCGACAGCTCAAAGAAAGAACAACAGCAACATTCTTCTCGTTCCTCCTGTCTCTTCTAGCGCACATTGCTGCCCTTCACAAATCGGACACCAAGAAAAGCCCAGCTAATGTCAGAGAGTCGAGAGAGAGAGAGTGACACTAAATGATTTTCAAGTTGACAGCCGCAGTGCCACATCTTTGACAGTTTTTGGTCTCACTTGTGAGGTCTCTGTTGTTGAGGATAATTGAAAGTATAACTGAGTTTTCAGAGCAGTCAGAACTGACAGAGAGAAAAGCAGAAGAAGGACAGTGAGAGAGGAAAAGTGAGTGAGAGATGTGTTATTGTCAAGATCTTGTTTTCTTCTGCTTTCATTGTAAGAAAATAATGATGTGGTCCTGCCATAGCTTGCAAAAAATGAAAATCAACCCTGTTGGAATAAAAGATGACTTCAAAGCTTTGACACAGTCAAAGGAACAAAGTAAAACAAATAGATCAACTTTGCACCTGAGGCTTTTTTTGTGCTGTGTTGTCTGTGATTTTGTTGGCTCTGCAGGATGGTAATCTTGGCTTACATTGTGAGAGATGGGAGGTTTGATCACAGGGTTGCTTAGAGGTGAGAACCTGGAGGAACTGGAAGATTCCCAGTCAGCTTCCGTTATGGCGAAATAATCTTCTAAATAAATTTCAAAGTCTCCTATAAATTACTAAAAGTCATGAAAAGTGAATTCATCAGTTATATGCTGACTGTAAAGTGCTTAGAGATTACATATTTATTCCAGCTACCTTTTTCCTTACTGTAAGTGTCAAAAAGCAACCCTACTTTTCAAAAACAGGAACCAAAAACATCATTGCCAAAGCACAAGAAAGAGAGAAGAAGACAAACTATGTTCTTTCAAGGTGACGGGTCTCATCAGCATGAACCATCAGAATATCTAAGCTAAATGATGTAAGATATCACATGGCAAAATCTTTTTATGGTATTCTTTTATTATTACAGTTTTTCTCTATTGCTAACGCACTATAGAGTCAGTTGTTACAGTTTCCCAAACCATTCATTCAGTTCTCAAAACGTTTAACTCATTTCACCTGTTTTCACACACAGTCCAATTTTCTTAATGATTTCTGCAAAACTCTACACAAAAAGCCCTCGTTTTACACAGGTTAAACCATGTTTGCATTCATAAAACACAAACACATAATAATTAACTCAAGCATCACAATGAAAAATCAAATAGCACACATTTATACATTAGTAAACAATAAATAAAAAAACCTGACACCAATCATAATCTTATGATAATATAAAGAGTAGCACAGGTGATTGTGTGCTTTAAAAAAATGCATCCTAGAGAGAGCTGAAAGAATCCTCTACAAGGTTTTTTATACTTCTTACACATATACGGTATAATTACAATACACAGTAACAGTACTTAGATAAGAAAGATTTCACTATTTTGTGTACAGTAAACTGTAGCATGTTGTATTCCCTCAAACTCATGATTGTCAAATTTATTTGTGGCCAATTTTTTTTTACATTTACTGAATTTTTGCAGAACTGAGAAATTACCACCTAAGGGAGGTTGAGAAAGTATTTTGTCAGAGGACCAAGAAACTGCTATAGTACTATATATGTACCGTAATATAAATTTGTCTGAATGCCGGATTGCTGAATTTATTTACTTTTATTGTATTGCAATTAGCTATATAGTGTATTGTTCAATCCTTTGGTGTTTTACTTTACATTTCTAGTGCTTTTCATCTACTGTAAAATCACTTTACAGAAGTATAATGAAACCTTGTACAGAAGTGTAATTTATATACTTATGAAACGACTGTAACCTTGGTTCCCTGAAAAGGGAACGATACCCTGTGTGAAGACACTGTGGGACCGCTCTGCATGATTGCGCCGTAAAGCATGTTTGAAACCAAACCAATGGTGTGATGGAACGTCAGAAATGGGTGACGTCACAACCAGGAAACTATAAAGCATGCCCAAACCAAGCAGCACTAGCTCTCGAACTGTTTTACAGTGCGTGACTGACCTAGCTTTAGCTCTTGATGGCTACCAGGATAGCAGCTACACGAATGGGCGCTATAGGTTGGCCCTCATCGTCACTAAATCCCATACCACACCAAGGAAAGTGGTCCTCTGTACTGGAGAAAGTACACTCTTCTTGGCATTGAGCCTCAACCCCACATATGAGCGAGAACGACACCTCGGTGCCGACCGCCAACTGCTCTGATTCCGCTAGAATCAGCCAGTCGATATAATTCAGAATGCGTATGCCCTGAAGCCTGAGAGGGGCTAAAGCTGCATCCATGCATTTCATGACCGTGCGGGGTGACAAAGCTAGGCCGAAAGGAAGAACCCGATATTGGTATTCTTTGCCCCTGAAAGAAAACCTTAGGAACTTCCTGTGCTGAGGGAGGATGGAGATATGGAAGTATGCATCCTTTAGATCTATCGTGACAAACCAGTCCTCGGATCTGATTTGGGTCACAATCTGTTTGAGGGTCAGCATCTTGAACTTGAGTTTCTGAACTGACCAATTTAACAGGCGAAGATCTAAAATGGGACGCAAACCTCCATCCTTTTTTGGAACAATGAAATAACGGCTGTAAAAACCCGACTCTCTGTCGGTTGTAGCTTTCTATAGCTTCTTTTGATAACAGGGCCTTTACTTCTTGCTCCATTACCAGAGCCTGCTCTGGATGCACCACTGTGGGCAGCACCCCGCTGTAACGAGGAGGACGAGAGCCAAACTAGATTCTGTATCCTTTCTCTACAATATGCAGGACCCAATGAGAAATATTCGGCAGAAGCTTCCGCGCTGCCGGAAAATTTACTAAGGGAACCAGCCTCTCGAGGCTGGTCTCTGGTGTTACTGAGAGAGCCAAATCTGGAGCCTGAAACATAATGGCAGGAACTACCTGACCTGACTGCTCTAAAGCCCCCCTCAGAGGGCGCGAAACCGATGCTGTGCCGCAGCATAGCATCAGCGACTCGCTGGAGACCGCTGCGCCCTGAAGCATCGGAGGTGGCAGGGTTGGCAGGAGGGTCTCGTGAGGACCCCGAAATGGAAACGGGCACCGTGTAATGAGGTGTACACCACTCCACTTCGGTCGGGGCTGTCCTCACAGGCCTGACGCCTAAACATCAAGACCTTTTTTTTTTTTTTTTTAACCGAAGTTTTCTTCGCCTGAAGAACGGTCCTCAGATCCGGCTTAGGCTTAGACGACTTCGATTGAGAGGGTTGCGTCTGTCTCCAGTATCTACGTGGAGGACACGAGGCGCAGCACTCTCTTTCTGTGCACATAATATGATGAACTCGACGGCTGGGGCTGCTCCCGCCCAGCATCCCCAGGGGGGCTGGACACGGCTAGGGAGAAACTTTTATTATATAATATATATATATTTTTATTATATATATATATTTTTGCATCACCTAACAACGACCGCATGGAATGCGTCGCCAAAGAGACCCGAAGGCTCATTTTTCACTATATCCAGATCCCCAGCAGATCAGCCTGATAAGCCTGGTGTTTCAATACCATAGTTTTTTATAAACATTCTCCAGCTGACCTGTATAAGCTTTACTCATAAAACCAAAGTAGTTTCGTTTTAGTATTAGAATTAGTGGGCAAAGCAGAGGCTTTAAATGACGATGCTGGACCAGGTAAAAAATAGCATTTTTCTGAAGTTTTCTATTTCTGTTCAGCCTGGAGCATCATATCATAACCGTAATATTTCAACCCTCTAACTTTGTTTTTAATAAACATGAGGGCTGGAAAGTAGTTTTTTTTTTTTTTTAATGAAAACGGTTTATTCCACAATTTAGATATTCAGTGTAAATCAGAGAAAAAAGGGAAGCCTCGTGGTGGAGATAATGTGATCGATGTAAGGAAACGCTTGTCTAGTTTATTTTTAGGACGAGCGTCCCTTTATCTCAGCTGGCCATTAAATATTTAATTTACTAACAGCACGGGACAAAACCTCCACCAGTTCATCATATACTGGAGAAATAGATGGCGAATCTTAATTCAACAGTGTGTGCTTTCACTTTCTATACTCAAACATTTAACCTCCTCGGAGGAAGAGTATTTGAAGGAAAAAAGGGCTCTCTCCTCGGGCGGAAGAAACCGCAGAGCGTGTTTCCGACACCGGGGAGATAGCGCTGGATCTTTCGGGTAAGGAAGGAGAAAAAGCCCTCGGACCCGTCTCCCACCCCTCCAAAAGATCCTTCTGCGATCCCCAGGAATGCATTCTCCGCGCTGCCTCGGCAAACGCGGGTCCTGATCCCAGAGGATCGCGAGCCTGCCACTTTATCATACCGAGTGACAGGTGAGAGCAGAGCATGCTAAATCGGTAGCATTACACAGTGGCACTCAGCCCCCTCAAAGGCTGAGACCGCATGCTCCACTCCCAAACAAATGACACAAGCTGGTGTGTATCCCCACCCGTTAAATAACGCGGGCAGGGAGGAACACACTGTTTGTACATTTGTTTCGCCATAACATTTCCAACAATATTGCAACAGACAACAATAAATAGACAGAGACAGTTTTGACACAGATCGCTTGCTGAGGCAACAGAAGCTAACTGGCGTTTCGCAGCGGAAGTGCTTTTATCATTTCCTGGTCATGACGTCACCCGCCCGTGACGCTCATTCTCTCTTTCCATTGGACTAAGTTGACATAGATGCTTCAGACGCAATCACGCTGGAGGCATTCCCATGGCGTCATTGGACGCATCTCGAAGTTCCCTTTTCCGATAAAGGGAACGTCTCAGGTGTCATTGGACGCATCTCGAAGTTCCCTTTTTCGATAAAGGGAACAGTAAAACACAACCACATAATACTAATACTACATAGAACAATCAACAGAAGAAACTAAAGGCTTAAATATAGAGAGATAACAAAGTAAGTAAATGAACAACAGGTGAACGTAATCTATAACTAAGGGAACTAAGTAGAACTCAGTCTGGGGTGCGTTTCCCGTACAACTATGTAACTCGCTGCTTCACTACCATAGTACGATGCATCGTTGGAGAAATCAACTAGCTAGTCGCGACTGTTTCCCGAAACGTATTGTCGCAAAGTATCGTTCAACCACGTTGGTTTATGACGTCTCGCACGTGGTGGAGTAATATAACTACTTTTAATGAAACGGTTTGAGATCCAATTAACGCTCGATTTGTTTATATAAATTACAGACATGTCATCTGAGGACTATTTCTAAATTTTCTCAGTTATTTTGCTTGATTACCAGACTCAATATTTAGCTCGTTCTTACATAGTAGAGCACGTTCGCACATGCGCAGTCTTCAAACACGGTACTTCACATCTTTTGACAAACTAAAAGACGTAAATTACATTTGTATGTATTCTAAATAAAATATATAGATTGTACTGAATGTCAGCTTGCTTATTTGGCTCAAGATAATAATTTATTAAGCCAACGTGTTATAAAAATTAACTTTGCGATGCTGTTTGCGAATGTTCGTTGGAACGATGGTTTCGGGAAACACAGACTCGTTGAACTATGCTAACAACGACGGAACTTGCGACCATAGTTGGCTAACGATGCTTTCGGGAAACGCACCCCTGATCAGGACAGGGAACACAATGAAAACAAAAAACAAAACACAATGAGATTGTTACAAGATTGGCCTTAAAGTAAAATAAAAAAAACTCTCATCATTCAATCCTGTTTAATATGATTAGTTTCTGAATTTTTAATGTGAATTGGTTTAATAATAAATGTTAGGATTAAAAATTAACAGACTTCTTCCTGCTGAATAAGTGAAAGAAAAGCTGGCCCATAAAATCACTGCGACCTGCGAGTGTTCACATTGACTACTATGTGCATATTAATTGATTATTTTTATTGATTGTGGTTGTTTTCAGTGGGAATAATAATAAAACATTACACACTTGTCCTCCACTACTCGTCTCTCATTGTCCAGCTTCAAACATTCTCATCATTGTTAAACTGATTGCAGATGGAGGCTGAGGAACAGGAATGGGGTCAAAAATGTTATTAATGAAGGCTGATATTAATCCATTTTTGTGAGACACACAAAATGTAAAAGGTGGGTCATACAAAGGGATGGGTCATGTGATTCATGCTCTCTGGTGATAATTAGGTTTATGACACATCCAAATTTAATAGATGTAAAGAAGTCAGTTTGACTCCGACAGCAGCTTTATAGGCAGTGGAGAAGGAGTGAGATTATCAGAGGGAGAGTGGAATGAGATATTAAATTATAGAGAATATCAAAAGAACAAACTGTCATTTGTGGAGGGGATGCTAAAGTTTTAGAGACTAATGATGGCCTGTTTATCTGAAACTGTTCCACTCTGTCTAATATAGTCAGAATTAATGGTGGCACACCAAAATCAACATAGAGCACTCAGAAGTAACAAAACACCATGTTTAATCCTCATTAACAGTATGTATTATGATGTGCTTTATAATTTTAATAAACCTGTTGCGAAAAAGGTGTGTAAAATGGTTTGGGATAATAGTTTATTACTTACAAGTTATGATTTTGTTGTTTTGATGGACTAACGCAAGTGATGATACAATTGACCCTTCGCAAAGACCCGCCCTCCTTAGTTACTGTCGCTATGTTCCGACAAGCTACGCTGCTCTCATGTTCTCACCATGTTGTTCTCACGCAGTGAAAAAACATCGCGGAGCAGAGAGGAGACTGACAACACGCGGACAGACAGGACAGACCAGGTTACTTTTCGGTTACTTTTGATATTAAACATATTAAACAAAGTCTCAGCTTTCAAATGTGGTCATTTTTTGAAAGAAATTTAAACAATAAATACCGTTTTGGGGCTCTTTAATGTGCCTTGACAGATCGCTGTAGAGCATCAGTTAAAGCTGCTCGTGATCCGATCATCTCTTCCTTCTAGTTCATTTATAGCATCAAATAAACATGATCGAACATAAGAAGTAATGTTGTTTTAACCGCGGAAAGGCGTCAGTATATTCATTTTACCAAGTTAAAATCCTCCTAACTCTACTGGCTGCTTTTTCGGACAAAATGGCGGATGGCGAAGTATGATTGGTTAGAACACCTGTCAATCAAGCTCCACGCGAAGGGTCAATTGAAATGGCATCAGCTAGTCATGCATGATTGTATTTGTTCGCCACAAGGATGTTAATAATATAACTTCCACTATCTTATTGAATAATGGGAAACATTATTTCCTTAATGATTCCATGTTTTGAACAAATCGGTTAAATAAATGCTACACTATCTTCCATCCAATGTTGTGAATTTAATGTGCAAGATTGGAATATCTCATGAAACATTTGCGAATAAAGCAACGTTTCCATCCCATGCGTTCAAGAGAAACAATCGTCACTTACTGGTAAATTGGCACAAAAACACTCTCTGATAAAAATGGAGTGCGCTGACAAAATGTAATAAACGCTTTCATGATATCTTCCATTCAGATGTTTGAGAATAGAGTCATGGGAGCACAGTTTTGGTAGGGAATTATACCCAACCATTTTTACGACAGACTTTGGCTCAGGCATTTGAGATGCTGTGCAATGAATGGGTTTGCTGGTGAGTTTTTTTTTTTTTTTTTTTTGCACATTGAGGGATTTACATAGCTACTGACCCACTCATGAAGACTGTAGCTTAATCCGAAATCACATACAGAATAGGTAGGCTACTACATTTGATGAGGAACTTTGCCAGTGGCGCCTACAGCTTTAAGGCTGAGGATTTAAGGTGTGCACCATGATCCTTCTGACCTATGAAATGTTCAACGGCTGCAAATATTTCAGCAGTAATTATGTGTGTCTTGTATTTCTGTTAACTGAACCAGTGATGATAATCATTTGTGAGTTAATCATTCTTTTGAGTCGGTTCTTTCTTTTCAGTGAATTGGTCAAACGGGTTTGCATAACGCTTGAATCACTTCCCATTCATTTGGACTGCTCTCTCTGAGTCAATTTCTCAGTCAGTATCAATATGTTTTACTTAAAATTAATAAAAAAGGCTACTTTTTGAGAGGTTGAAATTAGGCTTGAGATAAATTTTATTTCTCTAAAATTATTTTACTCTAAACTGCTTTAATTTGGAACAGATACAGATGTACAGGGAGTGTGGCTTTATTGCATCAGATATATGTCACTTTACTCACAGCTGATTGGTCCAGTTTTGGTCTGAGATCTCAAACCCAGCATAAAAGATACTTCAGAGCAGGTAATACGTGTAACGTAAATTACCATGGCGATGAAACCCGTTAAAAAATAATCCACCTTCTTGAGCCTGAAAAAACAGAGTTTCCTCAAACTAATCTCAAACTTACCTGGTTAGCAAATGAAACCAGCTACATGCAACAGGCCACTGTTGTGTCTTCTTAATAATTAGCCATAAGCAGTTTTTGTGTAAGCCCACACTGTTTTTCAGTTGTTTTCAAATGTGAGCAAGTTCCGCAGCAGATCTCTACTCGACAGTCAAGGCAATACATGAAAGTGTGGACACAGAGGAAGACTGTGTAGGCTTTGGGTGCCATGACTCCTCTCCCATGGCCTCTTAAAATAGTCCCAAAGTGTCCATCAGATGTGATGTAATCTTAGTGGAACTATTTGGTATTTTTCACATCCTTTTTTATGAAGACTTTGCAGACACCAGATACCCTCCAGGGGGAGAAGCGCTATTTCCACTCCAAAACAACTCCACAGATTTCACATACTGTTTTTAGCCTACTGAATAGTAGAGAACTACCAATATTTTGATCTGGGCAGAATAAAAGGAAATTGCATAGTTCCCTACTAGTAGGCTATATATAATATAGTAGGCGAAAAACAGTATGTGAGGAGAATAGTATGACCGATTTCACAGTATTCATAAAAAGGCAGACTACTATCCCATGAGGCAGATGAGGCAGATTACTATCCCATGAGCCCACATGAGAGGTGAAGCAACATAGCTGACGCTGGTAGGTCACATGACAATGACAACATGATGTCCGGATTATATTCACACTGCTCACAATCATACTATATACACCACACTTTTTTGCTGGTTGTGAAGTCATTTAAAAAAAGTATTTTCTTAGAGAGTATGCGATTTTGGACAAAACCACTGAAAAACCCCCACCACTAATGAATGTCTGTCTGGATAAGGAAACACAGACAAGCGAAGTGATAAAAACTGTGAAGAGTGCTGTTGGACTGTAACATCAGCACTTTTGAAACACCACTTAACCAATCAGCTTTCAAAGACTGCAGCAGTTCAGGTAAAACAATATATTTATGGCTGGGTAAAGCCCCCACACAAACAAACATGCCACAATTTGAATGTTTTTTTATATACAAAGTCATCAAAATAAACCATTATCAAATCAAGTCAGACCCGAAACACAATCACCAACAATGCTGATGTATGCAGCTATGCGAGCAAAGAGGGCACCGTCCCAAAGTCACATAGTACTCCAGGGTTTGCACCAAACAAGAACAGTCGACTGAAAGCTTTCTTAGATTTCCACAGAGGCCTTAGCCTTTTCTACCCTTTCCCTCAAAGCCTTTTTTTCCCCTTTACCCCCAAAGATAACAGGGTCAGAGAGCTTTGTTTACTGTTTTCTCTCCCCTTTTTAATTAGTTAAATGAGGAGAGGGCTCATTTTTGGAGCCGTATACTGTATATTCATGAAGGGCGCCAGGCTGTGACTCTAACTATAAAGTGCCGTGGGGGCTTGAAGGCATTTATTGGTGTAAACCCTGTTGAGTTCATTAACATCCACACAAACAAGTGATTATTAACCTGAAAATCTGTGCCACACATCCCCTGAGCCACCAAATCTATTTGCCAGCTGATGCCTTTGTGATTTGTTTGTTATTACATGTTTGTAACTGCTTTCTATGTTCCACAATTTGGGGCTAGGCAGAAGGTCATCTGGCAGCTGATATTTTATTAAATTATTGCTGTTCTCCATTATATTTGTTAATTATTGCACATTAATTAAGTGAGAGATGATATTCAGCAATGTGAGTAGGAATTTTGTAGGTTGCAGATAACCAGGCAAGCAGATATATTTGTTATGTGCCTCAAAATAAATCTGTTCTCATGTCTTTTAGAAGTGAGTGTAAAAGCTATTAGAGTTATTCTTAAGTTGTCAAGTTGTGCAAACTTTTCAGAGTGTCCAGTTCTCAATTGGTATCATCATAAGCTGTTTATGGAGTCTTGTGATCTGCAGTAAATTGCATATTCGTCCTGGCTGCTTAGGTACCAGGTTCTGTCAAAGAGTTGATATGCTTGTGTGAAACTGCTTTAATATGTCCACCTCGCTAAGCTAATTTGATCTACATCGTGTTTAGGATTTTCATGAAGCTCTAAATGAGGTCCCCTTTTCTTCTACTGGTGTATGTGCTTTCGTTTATTTGCTTGTGGATGGTTCTATCATTTTTAGCTCTAGCTTCAGTTTTGCTCATTTTGAGTGTACTGAAATAAGTTGAGGATGGAAAAAGGTGAAGAAATTCACAGCAATGTCACATTCTCAGTGAATCTAATTACACCGTATTTCAGATGCCAGTGTGAATGGGAAAGCTCAAGTAAATCTTCAAAATTTAAATTTGATCACTTTTCTATCTTGAGCAAGACGCCTCTGGCTAAATAAAAGCTGTTTTTTAAGCATTTTTTTCCCTTAGAAATCCCTGTTCTGTATTGTTCATGCTCACATGATATTTGCATTTAAGTTAGGTCTCGTATTTGATTTGAGAGCTTCAGTAGATGTGAAGATGTTCAGTCAATACAAAGTTTTAAATTAAATGTCAGTTAGCTGCTGAACTATCACTTTAAGTAAGATTTATAAGGTGGACACATTCTTATTTTTTCACATTTCCTGAAATGGACTCATCACAACTGAATTTGTGAATAGTCATGCCACAAAAAATCATTATGCAATAGATTTTAACAGTACAATAACCATACGTTTACTTAAGGTATATTTTGATCCATTAATAATAAATCTGTCACATTATGTCCGTTTTTTGGTTTCATTTTCACACACTCTTAGTTTGTTTCCAGTATTTCTTGTGTTTTCTTTCAATTTTTGTTTGGTGAGCACTATTTGATTGATTAGTGCACACCTGTTTTGAATTGAGTTCATTATCTTGGGTATTTAAGGCCTTCATTTCGCTATGTTCATGGCTATGTGTTGTTAGTGGATTACCACACTGTTTCAGGTTCTTTTGTTTGCTTTCTAGTTTTCTATTTAGTTATTTTTGCTTTAATAAATGTTCACTGCAAATATATCTGATATTATTCTTGCCTAATTTTCATCATCATCTTAAATGTGGCAAAATCAATGTGCAGTTGTCCATGATTTATGATTGCATCCTCAGTCAAGTTTGCTGATTAATATTGTGTTGTGTGCAACTACATGTCACTGTTTAATAAAAATAATAATCAAATAAAAGATAATTTCCATATTCAATTAGCAGAGAGAATTATCATTCAATTAGTACTGACTTTCAACAAGATATATTAATTCGGGGCTTACATACAGTACATTCTGGTTTAATCAGAAACAAGTAGTGAGCAATAAATCTGTTATGTTTCATTGACAAGAAAATTAGAGGGGCACTTATGGGAAATATATCTTTCAAAATCTCCTGTTTAACCTTCTCAAATACCAATGTAAGAGGCTTCTCAAATTAATAATTTTCAATTGTAGGGATCAGAGAGAAGCAAAAAGGAGTGTATTTATAGCTCATCCAAATTGCACAGGAAATTGGGCCTGATGGGATTCATGTATAGAAAAACATAGCTTTGTGTTTGACCATAAGAGTAAAACAGCAGAGGCTCGGTGCTTTATATATGCTGATTATAAAACACATACGATATCTGCCATCATAAGACAAATATTTATCAGGCTCGGTGGCTATAAAATATTTATGTTCAGCTCCAGAGCACGACATAGCTACAATCTCCCCTCTGTGTACCTAATAATGGAAAGATTAAGCATAGTGAATGATCGGTCAAGAGACGAGTCACCTTACTGGCACACAATTTGTGAAGCTGCTATTGTTAGAAAGATGAAATGTATCCCAAAGGCTCTGATGAATCCGACCTGAACTTTTGTCCTAGATATTCAAAATGCCGCAATTACCTCAGCCATAAAATACTGCAGACTCATTCTTCTCTCTAGACAGCTGAAAGTCGAGCCACTCGCATCAAACTAACAAGCGCATCAGTAGTGTCAAGTTGCATCGGATGATCCAACACAACAGTACTGCGGATTACTCTAAGCTGATTTGCCCTTAATTTACACTTCACCAGCTGTGGTAAACCAAAATCTCTCTTCACATGCATGGCTCCCTTCATGCCTTGGCCTCTCATATCAGTGGGGTCTTGGAAACCACTGAGAGTGTTGATGGGTCAAAGATGATACAGAATATTACAGCTGGGATGTATTTTCAGAATTGTTTTGGAATCAAAACCGGCATAAATGGCCTAAATCTTTCTTCCATGCTATTTGAAAACCTTTTACAATGCCCTATTCTCACTATACAGCCAAGATGATATATCTTTCAAAATTTCCAACTTGTTTTTAAGATAGTATAAGGTTTCTATTTAAGGGGAAAACTGGTCCATGCAATCTTGTAGATGTAACTGATTTAAAGTGAGCTTACAATGTAGCCCTAGGGATATGTTGGAAGATAATCCTTTTATCGTAGTTGTACTTTATGAAAGTTATAAGAAACATACACTCATTTTCCTCTTATCCGAAACTATTGAGGATTGAGTGTATTTTACTTCCCATATATGTCATGATACTACAATAGAGCTGAATTGTTCTTGGAAGATTTGTTCAAGACTAACAAAATCACTCTCGTTCGACTTTTCCTCCTGTAATGAATATATGGTATACGTGAGAGGAAGGAATGACAGAGTAGCTGTCTGTTTGCCGCATCTTCATGTTGTGCAACCGAACACCACATTCTTGAGCTTCCTGCCTTTGAAGTGGCAGACTGGAGGGGGGAGGGGGGCGGCAGTGGATGAATCTCCAGGAATGTGAACCTTCAAAAGAGATTGTGCAGTCGTGTTATGAGTGTTGCTTGCTTTGTTTGGTGACGTTTGTCAGCCCTTCCTCTGTCTCTGTGACTTGAGGGGAAATGGGTGCCAACTTTTTTTTGTATAAGCATTAGTTTTTCTGATTTAAAAAACAGTCAGAAACTTTTCATTCATGAACTCTCTGAACTTCTGCCATCATCAAGTTTTCTGTTTGTAAATTTGAAAGTTTTGAAGAAAGTTAGTTTGAAGTTTTAAAGCATTGTTTTGTGTTGGGCCATATATTAGGACATATCTTTGTGTGACCAGTCCTTCTCCATGCGGGAAACGAACCTGGGCCTTTGGCATAGGAGGCAGATGCGCTAACAATGACACTAAAGACTATAGCCTCCAGTGTCAGTCGCTAGCACACCTATTGAGGCCAGGGGAGTGAAGTTTACATGCACCGCTCTCACTGGCCTACGTCTGTTACACTCACCCCCTAAACTCTCTCCCGTCCGGGTCACAACACCAAATGTGACTGGTCCTACTCAAACCGCTCGAGTCTAATATTGTAAATATATCACAATGCTTTTAAAATGAATACATTTTTACGGGTTTTTTCCTGTGAATTTTCAGCATTATTACTCCAGTCTTCAGTGTCACATGATCCTTCAGAAATTATGTCAATTTTTCAAAACTCTTCACACAGTTCTTCTAACCAACTTTCAGCTTGGCACAGTAGTTCATTTTACATTCAAAATGCACTATACCTACCAAAACACTTTCAAAACATTCTTTATTCTTCCAGAACATTAGCAAAAGTTTCACCCAACAAACACACGTTGTCAATTACAGACCAAAAAATCACTAATAACAGGTGGCGTTATACAATGTTTTCATTTGTAAAAAAAATCTTTACAAAACAAGAATGGCACTATCTACTGTTTATAATTAACTGCAGTATATGTTAAATGATCCATGTTTATATTACAGCACACAATTATTCCTAAGTTTCCCCTTAGATGTTACTGAAACTGAAAGACTAACCCTTGTGTAGGGGTTCAGTTTCATCTAATTACTTTGATATAATTCTATATTTTTTTTTAGATTCAGAATATATTTCAACATTTTATTGATGTAGCAATGTTGCAAATTTAGACTTATTCATTTTCGTGTTGTGCTAGGTTTTGAACTTAAGTTTAAGAGTTTCAAAAAGAGTATGAAAACGTGCAAATTGTTCTGTATAGTGCATATACTTTTGGTGGTGAGAAAATAGTTAATGTAAATTGAAAGAAGTTGTAATTGAATGCATTTTGTGCCAAAGCAATAATAAATTATCCATAGTTTAACTCATATAGACTGCTGTGTGATCACTCTTGTGAAGAGTTATGAAAAAGAGACCTAAGTATTGAGAAATGTGTCCTTGTGATTGTAAAAATAAAAAATCTGTAGTATTATATTGTGGAAACTATGATATATTATGATAGGCTAAGTCACACTGCACTGACATACACTGATAGACAGTATCATCTCTGCAGGCAAAGGGAAAACCCTAAAGCCAGATCCAGTCTTGACAACATTCTCCAGGTCTTGCTCTTTCTCGTCCTCCTTATACACCTATTTTACACATACTCTTCCTTCTCTCCCTCTTATATTATTTCCAACATCAACATTCAGTGCAACATTTTGAGTCAGTTTTGACACTCTGAATGGACTTGTATTATGTAAAGTTTGGTCACATCATTAAAAAACAAGTGTGAACTATTTTGAGTCATTGTGTGTAAATGATGACAACAGTGTTGAAGTTATGTTTAACTTTTGCCTGCCTGTGTTTAGCGTTTTGAAACAAAAGTGCTGTTTTAGTGAGTGAGAATGTGTTTAGAGTTTTGCAAAAATAGATCATGGGATTTGTAAACAGTGTTTTAACTACCTGAACTTGTTGAATGTTTTACAGAAAGATAGATGTATTCGACAAATTGGTTTAGGCTATTGAGAATTTGGTTTAGAGAATGGGGTTTAGTCTTTTAGCAATTCAGAAAAACTGTAAGAGGGAGAGGAGGAAGAGTATGTGGAAGAGGTGGTGAACAAGGAGGATGAGGATGAGAAAGAGCAAGGTGTGGATAATGTTGTCAGGGCTGGATCTGGCTTTAGGGTTTTTCCCTTTGCCTGCAGAGATGACATCGTCTGTGATGTAGATGAAGTCCTCCGTCCGGACCCAACATAAAGACATGCTGAAGCTGAATAAAATCTCTCTCACTGACCTTGATTTTGCAGATTTTCGCAACTCTTCTGAGTGTAAATGCCTTTCATTTAGAGTTTTTTACTGTAACCTTTTTGGCTTTTGCAGTTGGGTCACTGTATTTTCACAGTATGCAAGTGCTGAATATACAGACATTCAATACAACATTCAGTACAATACTATACTTGCAGTGCATACAGTATACAGTTTATTTACCTTACTACTGTAAGTTGTCATTACTATACTTTTTTACGTAATTGCAAAATGTGTTTACTTTGTATCAATATACATATTTTTTTCCTGTAGCTGCATGCTTTGGATTCTGTGTTCTCCATTTTTTATGTAGTGTCTAAAAATGATCTGTAGTGTTTATAATATTTACTTACACGCTATATTCACAGCAGGTCACGTTAAAGACATTCCCAATGCGCTAAGCAGCGCAGCATCGATTGCAGCTTTTGAAAGGGAACTGTAATAATGTGGACATCAACATTCAATTCTAAGAAGTTTCATGACCTTCAGCACAATGCTGGTAAAGTACACTGTACAACTGTAAACCCTGTTATTGTCAACTTCGCTTACTTTGCGATTTAATGTTCCGATATCAAATTATATTAATTTACCTGACCTTTCACAGAAGTACGCAAACGTACTGCTTTTTGTTCAAACGACCAACTCAAGGTCTTTCAGTATGTAACTAAAATGTGAGGGAATTGATTACATTCATTCTCCTACGAAGAATTTCTCATGTATCCCACTGTGTGTCTGAGTTTGACTAGATCAGAACGTGTTACAGATATGCATATGTCCGACAGCAGCACACAGAGAGATATTTCGCTCTCCCATTGATTATTTTAATGGAAATCCTTCTGTCTCGCGTTCACGGCAGCTTATCTGAAGGGAGTGGCTGGCTGTGAATCTCTCTCACTTGCAGCAGTGTCGCTGCTCAGGCAACACAACACCTTTTACTGTGTGTCGCACAAAAGCCCTGCAGCGGAACTGTGAATAGAAGATAGCGAACGCATCACGCAACTTACATGTTCACACATGCATATGGTTAATGTACAAGGCACTTCACTGTTTGACTGATAATGCAATGAGGTGGCATTGAAATCACACACTGAAGAACAGGGAGTGGGGGGCTGGATCTGTCTCGATTCAGGAGACTTGAAATTTGATGCAGTGAAGGGCTTTGTAGAGTGTGAGTGAGGTGAAAAATTGATGCAGAGAGCAATTATGAGTGTGATGAACATGGAGCATTCCACTGCAGCAGCTGTGAATCCAATCTTCTCTGAAAAATGTCTGACATATGAGTGCAATGCATTTCCAATAAATAAGCAATTAATAATTCATTACTTAAACAATTACTATTACATTTAATTCTAAACTGGTATTCTTATTAATAATAATAATTATTAATTATTATTATTATTAATGGTAAATCTAAAATGTCTGACACATATCAATGAATGCATTACATTTCTATATATATATTTTTATTAATAAATGACTACTGAATTTAAATATAATGTATGTATTATTATTATTATATAATAAATATAATATATACTGTTAAACTATTCAAAATGTCTGACCAATATTCAATTAAATCCAATTCACATTTATATAGCGCTTTTCACAATACACATAGTTTCATTACAATTTGTTATCAGAGGTAACTGTCTAAGTTATGTATTTCAGAAATGTACATACACAAATCACAGTTATTTAAAAATGTATTAATTTAAACAAATAATTTAAGGCAGGAACAATGAGCTCATTGAAGTAATGAATACTTATCTGTTAACAAATGATTATGACATATAGAAAATTCTAGCATTAGTGAATGTTGATTCAGAATTTGCGTCATCTGATATCAATGCAAGCATTGTATATCTAATGTATTAAAATGTATTGATATATTTAATATGTATAAATTCACATTTTAATTATAGCCTATATATTCTTGATTGTGTCATGTGTAAATTTGACTCATGAAAAAAAAAGGTTGGACAGAATATAACATCAAATATGTAGTGCAAGTTTTAGGTTGGGTCACAAGCTGCAAATAAGAATGGTCAAATAAAGCGAGCGAGGGACACTGAGAAAGACAGAGAAGACATTGGGAGAAACAGCGACAGATAGAGGTAATGGCTGAAGAAGGAAAAGAATGAGAAAAAGAATAGGAGGAGACAGGCCGAGAGAAAAAGAAACAAAAGGAAAGACACAGATGGTATCGGGCCTGTAAGCAGGATAAGGTTTTGCTGAGACAGTGAAGTGGAGGACAGGACCTCGTGAGTAATTGAAAATCAGACAGACAGGATGTGGTGGTTACCCTGGAGATAGATTGTTCTAAACAGGGCAACAGGGACAAAACAAAGAGATGCTGTTTTTTCTCACTGAAATCCATCATGTAATAACGTAAAAAGCTTTTCTCGACACTGTCAGAACTATGTTTGTTAATGGAACGTTTGATGTTTTTAATAAAGAATGATAAACATAGCTTTATCTAAGTTTCAAATGCAATGGCAGTAATTACACCATCCACAGGGACAGAAGATGGGAGTTATACTGAAACACGATCAAGAAACATTTGTTGGCAGATATTTCTTTCTTACTTTTTGGCCTGTCACTAAGTTCCCTTTATCGAAAAAGGGAACTTCGAGATGCGTCCAATGACGCTACGGGAACGCCTCCAGCGTGATTGCGTCTGAAGCATCTATGTCAACTATGTCAGAGAGAATGAGCATCACGGGCGGGTGACGTCATGACCAGGAAATGATAAAAGCACTTCGCTGCAAACGGCAGTATCTTCTGTTGCCTCAGCAAGCGATCTGTGTCAAAACTGTCTCTGTCTATTTATTGTTGTCTGTTGCAATATTGTTGGAAACGTTATGGCGAAACAAATGTACAAACAGTGTGTTCCTCCCTGCCCGCGTTTATTTAAACGGGTGGGGACACACACGAGCTTTGTGTCATTTGTTTGGGAGTAGAGCATGCGGTCTCAGCCTTTGAGACTGTGAAATGCTACCAAATATAGCATGCTCTGCTCTCGCCTGTCACTCTGTATAGTGGCAGACTCGCGATTCTCAGGGATCAGGACCCGCGTTTGCCGAGGCAGCACGGAGAATGCATTCCTGGGGATCGCAGAAGGATCTTTTGGAGGGGTGGGAGACGGGTCCGAGGGCCTTTTCTTCTTCCTTACCCGGAAGATCCAGCGCTATCTCCCCGGTGTCGGAAGCACGCTCTGCGGTTTCTTCCACCCGGGGAGAGAGAGCCCTTTTTTCCTTCAAATACTCTTCCTCCGAGGAGGTTAAATGTTTGAGTATAGAAAGTGAAAGCACACACACTGTTGATTTAGATTCGCCATCTATTTCTCCAGCATATGATGAGCTGGTGGAGGTTTTGTCCCGTGCTGTTAGTAAATTAAATATTTAATGGCCAGCTGAGATAAAGGGACGCTCGTCATAAAAACAAACTAGACGAGCGTTTCCTTACATCGATCACATTATCTCCACCACGAGGCTTCCCTTTTTTCTCTGATTTACACACTGAATATCTAAATTGTGGAATAAACCGTATTTATTACTACTTTTCAGCCCTCATGTTAATGTTTATTCAAAGTTAGAGGGTTGAAATGATGCCCCAGGCTGAACAGAAATAGAAACAGAAGAACAGAAAAATGCTATTTTTCACCTGGTCCAGCATCGTCATTTAAAGCCTCTGCTTTGCCCACTAAGTCTAATACTAAACAAAACTACTTTGATTTTTGGGTAAAACTTATACGGCAGCAGGTCAAGCTGGAGAATGTTTATACAAAACTATGGTATTGCTCCAGACTTATCAGGTTGATCTGCTGGGGATCTGGATATAGCGAAAAATGAGATAAAATATATATAAAATATATATATAAATGAAAAAATATATATATAATAAAGTTTCTGCCTCGCCATGTCCAGCCCCCCTGGGGCTGCTGGGCGTGAGCAGCCCCAGCCGTCGAGTTCATCATATTATGTGCACAGAAAGAGAGTGCTGCGCCTCGTGTTCCTCCACGTAGATACTGGAGACAGACGCAACCCTCTCAACCGAAGTCGTCTAAGCCTAAGCCGGATCTGAGGACCGTTCTTCAGGCGAAGAAAACTTCGGTAAAAAAAAAAAAAAAAGGTCTTGATGTTTAGGCGTCAGGCCTGTGAGGACAGCCCCGACCGAAGTGGAGTGGTGTACACCTCATTACACGGTGCCCATTCCATTTCGGGGTCCTTACGAGACCCTCCTGCTAACCCTGCCACCTCCGGTGCTTCAGGGCGCAGCGGTCTCCAGCGAGTCGCTGATGCTATGCTGCGGCACAGCATTGGTTTCGCGCCCTCTGAGGGGGGCTTTAGAGCAGTCAGGTCAGGTAGTTCCTGCCATTATGTTTCAGGCTCCAGATTTGGCTCTCTCAGTAACACCAGAGAACAGCCTCGAGAGGCTGGTTCCCTTAGTAAATTTTCTTGCAGCGTGGAAGCTTCTGCCGAATATTTCTCATTGGGTCCTGCAGATCGTAGAGAAAGGATACAGAATCCAGTTTGGCTCTCGTCCTCCTCATTACAGCGGGGTGCACCCACAGTGGTGCATCCCGAGCAGGCTTTGGTAATGGAGCAAGAAGTAAAGGCCCTGTTAGCAAAAGAAGCTATAGAACAGGTGTACTCACCCGACAGAGATTCGGGTTTTTACAGCCGTTATTTCATTGTTCCAAAAAAGGATGGAGGGTTGCGTCCCTTTTTAGATCTTCGCCTGTTAATCGGTCAGTTCAGAAACTAAAGTTCAAGATGCTGACCCTCAAACAGATCGTGACCCAAATCAGATCCGAGGACTGGTTTGTCACGATAGATCTAAAGGATGCATATTTCCATATCTCCATCCTCCCTTAGCACAGGAAGTTCCTAAGGTTTTCTTTCAGGGGCAAAGAATACCAATATCGGGTTCTTCCTTTCGGCCTAGCTTTGTCACCCCGCACGTTCACGAAATGCATGGAATACAGCTTTAGCCCCTCTCAAGAAGGGCTTCAGGGCATACGCATTCTGAATTATATCGACAACTGGCTGATTCTAGCGGAATCAGAGCAGTTGGCGGTTCGGCACCGAGGTGTCGTGCTCGCTCATATGCAGATGTTGGGGTTGAGGCTCAATGCCAAGAAGAGTGTACTTTCTCCAGTACAGAGGACCACTTTCCTTGGTGTGGTATGGGATTCAGTGACGATGAGGGCCAACCTATCGCCAATTCGTGTAGCTGTTATCCTGGTAGCCATCAAAGAGCTAAAGCTAGGTCAGTCACGCACTGTAAAACAGTTCGAGAAACTGTTGGGTCTACTGGCAGCAGCGTCCAATGGAATTCCTTTTGGCATGCTGTACATGAGACCTTTACAGTGCTGGCTCAGGACCAGAGGGTTCTCCCCGAGGGGCAACCCACTTTGTATATCAAGGTCACGCGGCGATGCTTTCGTGCCTTAGTTATATGTAGTAAACACTGGTTCTTAACCCAAAACCAGTCACGCATTGTAAAACATTCGAGAGACCTGTTGGGTCTACTGGCAGCCAGCGTCCAAACGAATTCCCTTTTGGCATATGCTGACATGAGACCTTATCAGTGCTGGCTCAGGACCAGAGGGTTCTCTCCCGAGGGGAAACCCATTCCGTATGATCAAGGTCACGCGGCGATGCCTTCGTGCCTTAGAGATATGGAGGAAGCACTGGTTCTTAACCCAGGGTCCGGTGTTGGGAGCTTTTTGCCATCGAGCTACTATCTCGACAGATGGTTCCCTCACCGGCTGGGGAGCGGTAATGGAAGGCCGCTCGGTTCAGGGTCTGTGGAAAAGCCATCATCTTTCGTGGCACATAAAATGCCTGGAGATGATGACCGTCTTCAATGCGTTGAGACATTTCCTTCCAGACCTAAGGGGCCATCATGTGCTCGTTCAAACAGACAACACATCAGTGGTCTCTTATCTGAACCGTCAGGGGGGTCTGCGGTCGCGTCCGCTTTGCAAAAAACTGGCGCACCAGATCCTCCTGTGGTCTCTGGGGAAGGTACTCTCTCTGAGGGCAGTGTATATTCCTGGAGACCAGAATATAGGAGCAGACATCCTGTCGAGGCAGGAGCTGAGGCCAGGGGACTCGACACTCCACCCCAAGGCGGTGGAGAAAATCTGGGAGGCTTATGGCCCAGCAGAAGTGGATCTGTTTGCGTCTCAGAATACGACGCACTGTCCTCTTTGGGTTTCACTTACTCACCCAGCCCCCCTGGGGCTGGTTGCTATGGTGCAGACGTGGCCGAGGCTACCGCTACGAGGAAACTATATTCACTATTTCGAGAGTTTTTTTCACGTCTTGGTGTTACCAGCGTTAGTGGAATCCGGTTAACTGTTCAGTAAACACAGTACTTGAGTTTCTGCAAGAACGCTTTGTGTCAGGTCTATTCCTTCCACACTTAAGGTATACGTGGCGGCCTTTGTAAAAAAAAAAAGAGCTTTCCACGCCCTGGTGGATGGTACGTTTTGGGTCGAGACCCCCTGATCACTCGTTTCCTTCGTGGCACCTTGAGGCTGAGGCCTGCAACTTGCACTAGGGTTCCGGCTTGGGACCTTACTATAGTTTAGGCCTATCTGGGGCTCTCTTTGAGCCCCTCTTTGAGAATTCCTTTCTTTTAAGACTATTTCTGCTAACTATTCGTCCCTTAGAGTCAGACCTTCAGGCCCTTTCGGTCCCCAACTGCCTGAGTGCACCGGGGGTGGCCAAGGCATAAAGTTGCCTACCATTATTCCGAGGCCTATTGTGCTGCAGGTTTCTGTCCTCTCCCAAGTTTTCGGACCAGGAAAAAGCTGACCTCTTGTGCCCAGTGTACCACTGGACACTTATATGTTCAGACATCCTCAACGAGGAAGTCCGACCTATTACTGATTTACTTTGGATCACCTAAGAAAGGTCTTCCTGCTTCTAAACAGACGGTCAGTAAGTGGATAGTTGAGGCTATTTCACTTGCATGCGAGTACTCGAACCAGCCTTGTCCTTTGGTGGTCCGAGCTCACTCGACTAGGACTATGGCGGCTTCTAAAGCCTTACTGTATGGAGTTTCTCTTCAAGATGTCTGTGATGCGGCGGGCTTCCTTTCCGCTCACATTCGTCAGATTTACAGTTTAAACCTGGATGCTAAGGCCCCAGGTTCTCAGGTGCTTAGTGCTTAGTTCAACAGACTGACACTCAGGTACTTGGATTTATGGCGCTTTGGGTATTCTCGTTCCCATAGCGTCATTGGACGCATCTCGAAGTTCCCTTTTTCGATAAAGGGAACGTCTCAGGTTACTATTGTAACCATAGTTCCCTGAGAAACAGGGAACGAGACGATGCGTCTCTCTGCCATACTTCCTGCGTCCCTGCGATCGGCTTGCTTCGGCAAATTTCGAAGCTACTGCCGTTTGCAGCGGAAGTGCTTTTATCATTTCCTGGTCATGACGTCACCCGCCCGTGACGCTCATTCTCTCTTTCCATTGGACTAAGTTGACATAGATGCTTCAGACGCAATCACGCTGGAGGCGTTCCCGTAGCGTCATTGGACGCATCGTCTCGTTCCCTGTTTCTCAGGGAACTATGGTTACAATAGTAACCTGAGACGATCTCACAAATCTGCAAAACAGGTTTTGTCTCAAGCACACCTGATGCAACTAATCAAGGGCTTAATTAATTGCACCAGGTGTGATTGAGCTAGAACACATGAAATATCGGAATTAGCTGGTTTGTTGAGTGTCACGGTTGACTGCATGTTAGACAATGACTAAAGCTGGCCACACCCTTAAAGATTTTAAGACAGATTTTGTGCCCGATTTGCAATTTGAAACTTGGGAGCCATAAACATGCAACGGAAATTGAGTATTGAGAAATAAGTTCACCCATATTCTGTTTTTCTCTTTAGTTTTTCTTCCCAAGTCACGTTTAATCTCTGCCGAGTCTCCGTGAGAAATGTTACAAGCGACAGGTGTGTGATCTCGCCGTCTGTACGAATCTTCTAGTGTGTGGATTCAGAGGATTATAATGCTAAAAAACGGTTGAAACTGCCCTTATGTCTGTTGTCTCCCACAGTTTTAAAATCTGTTAAGATTTTAAATTGTCTATTGTGTCCCAGGCATAAGTCAAAAGAATGGTCCAAAAAGTTTAGAGAAGATATCATTGGCCTTTCACAAACAAGGAACAGGATACAAAAAGAAAGGAACAAAGGAAAATGAACTGATTGTTCATAAACACTGTTGGAAGCATAGTTTGCTAGATAAAATGTAAATGAAGAGTGGTTACACTACCTGGATGAGGCAGAAAAATGAAGCTATCAACGGCTGCAACCAGATTTCTGAGAAGACCGGTTCAGAAAAAAAAAACATTGAGTGACTGCAATAGACCTCCAAGACTTGGTTGCAACAGGAACTGAGGTATTGGCTTGCACAGTTCATGCCATAACTCCAAGACATACACCAATACTGACCCATAAGTACAAAAAAAGTTGGCTCCAATTTGCTCAAAATCATATAAATAAGCCACAGATGTTTGGGGATTCTGTTCTGCGATGAAACAATGGATCAGCAGTATGTCTGGAGAAAGAAGAATGAAGCATGCTGAACAATCTGTCTACAGTTAAGCATAGTGGTGGCTCTGGGATGCTGTGGAAACCTGCAGCTTGTGGACCCAAGATGGATTAATTGAAGTATCAAGAAATCCTAAGAGAAAACATCATACCATCAGTGAGGAAGCTGAAGCTAGGGCGTCATTGGACCTTCCAACAAGACAATTATCCCAAGCATACCTCAAATTCCACCAAGGCTTAGTTGCAGAAGAAGTCCTGGAATATTATACAGTGGCCATCACAATAACCTGACTTGAAACCCATGGAAACCCCTCTAGTGGGATTTGAAGGCGGCGGTTGCAGCACGCAAACCTAAGAACATAACTGAACTGGAAGACATTTCTCATGAGGAATGGGCCAATATTCCTCAGAGACACTGCCAGAAGCTGGTGTCTGGTTAATACTGATTTGCAGCAGGTCATAACAGCAAAAGGGTGTTCTACTAAGTACTAAAGATGCTTGCCATGAAGGGGTTAAATAATTTTGAGACTGCACAAGTCGTTAAAAGTTGCATTTTCAGTTGAATTCGGGGAAACCACTTGAACATTTGTTGTTTTGAGCTATTTTAATTACTTTTGTTTGATTTGTTCATGGCAAACAGCTGAACATCTGTAAATTTTGCCAGTAAAACTGATTTGCAATGGGGGTTGAGTCTTTTGTATTACAACTATAAATATACGATAAGTTCTTCATTTTAATAAAAATCCACTGGACTGGATTAAAATATTTAGAATATTATTAAAAATATATATGGTTTAAGGTTAGGGTTGAGGTTAGATTCAATACAAATACATAAACTACATAATTTATAATGCTCCACACTTAAGCATGCAAACTTATGACACAAGTGTTAGCAATTATTTAAATTTCTACAATATAAATGTTTAAGCTCTAATGTTCCGTAACTGTAAGTAAGACTGAAAAATGTTAGCTGGCCTTTGCAGCAAATTACAATCTTGGACTTTCCTAGCATGAAATCTTTCTTTTCCCTGGAACATTGTATAACACCACTGTCATCCTACATTTCTGATTTCAACAATCTTCCAATTGTAAATGTGTTAGCTCCCTATAGTAAGGCAACATTTTCAGGCAGAGGTTTTGCTGACATTGGCATAGCTGTTTAACCTGAGGACAAAACTGGATCAGCTTTGTCACCCTTGATGAAGAAAGTTCTGAGATAAATCAGAAAAGATGGAGGCCAGGTAAAAGGTCAATGATCGCCAGTAGCAGTCATTGGCGTGTCCCTGCCCCTCGCTTAAACACATGAAATACAGCTAAACACAGCAGTCATAATCTTTATTCATTCCATCTTGAGGAGGATTAGACAGAAACACCGAATCAATTTCATTATAACACCCAGCTTACTGCACATTCTAATCTTGTATAGCTACTCTCAGTCTAAGATGGCTTGAACACAAACTAGAAATCCATGAGCATAACTGTATAATCCATACTGTTTGCACATAATGCCGAAAGTTGGCAGCTGGCAATGCAAAGCCAGACTTTTGACTATCGGAATTGTCTGGTCCAATTTACAACTCATTCAGGCAAAGAACAGCTTACTTAGAACTATTTAAGAAGGGTCTGTCTGACCAACAGGTAAAGCAAACAACCCCATATGTTTTATTGTAATGTGCCATTTAGACATTTGCAAGTTATTCATGGAGGAACATAGTTTTGGTAATTACGTCATTTGGGTTTCAGCTCAGCTCTACAACACAGATGAATATGATGGTTAGAGGTTTACCAATGTACCCGTGGTCACAGGTGATCCTTTTATCAGAGTGAACGTCATAGCAACATCAAATCTCGCTCTCTGCTAAAAGAAGACAATCAACAAAAACAATTTTAAAATAATGTAACACAAGTTCAGCAACGCTGACATTCGACATAATGTTTTCTAGATATCTTATCTTTTAAGCAACAATGACCTATACAGGTTATTATTACTATTATATACTGAGCAATAACGTAGATTATTGCATCAAATTCAGTATACATAAAGTGCTAAGTTGCCAGTACTATTGTCTTGATGCATTAGATTAAGCAACAATAAGGACATTTTTATACTGTTTTTTTTTTAGGGGTAAATGCTTAACGTGCAATTTAGTAAATTGACAACATATTCCAGGGACGTCTGCATGCCTGTATATAGTATGCATCATCAATAAGGTCTATACTGAATTTGGTATTTTAATATTTGAATGTGTTAGTCATCAAACTCATACTTGTCTTCTAGTCGGTTAGTGTATCCGATTTAACAACAACTATTGGCTAGAAAACAACTTGGTTTTCCCTCCAGGTGGGCATTCCTTTAAGGATGTGACATCACATGAAAACTATAAATAGTGTCGGAGATTTTTTTTTTTTATATAAGTTACACCTTTACTCCAGTTGGAGGAGAAAAGTGACTGACTTTGACTGAGCGAGTTATTTGACTCATCAGGTTTCGTCGGCAGAGCAAAAACAGACAACACAACTTTAATACTGTGTTCAAAATGCAAGTTGCTCAATATTAACATTGCGTTATTTTAACTGTTGTATAAATACAGTATCAATATTTGGAATAATATCATATTTGGAATAACACCACTCTTGGTCATCTGATATTGATTAATTATGTATAAATATTTGTGTAAAAATTCCCTGTGTTTTCTGAGACTGCAGAAAAGTGTTTAAAGATGCTTTAGAGTGCGAGTGCTGGCAAAATTCATTAGCTCGTAATTTTACATGTGGTTGGATAGTCTAAGCAAAACTTCGTTTTAATATGAAAAATCGAAGTAAAAGTGGAGTACCACCAACCACTTCAAAACATGCAGGGGTCAGCTAAGGACAAAAAGGTGTGTCCATAGACTGGCTTGATTCATGACTATCATTTGTGTATGAAAAATTAATCTCAAGGTTGATGAATTATCTGTGATAGGCCTTTGACTAAATCATGGAAGCGTGAGCCTTGCCCTTCAGTGGTGACTCACTTCGACAGCAAGGTCATCCGGAGCACAAGCAACTTCAGACAGCTTCTCTTTGAAAGGAATATGCAGGCAGGGTTTGGAGATATGCTGTATGACATTTAATCAAGTGGCCCCAGTAAATGCAAATCTGCACGGGACTGCTCTGCTTTGTCTTAAGACCATAAGAGACAGAAACAGGATTCTGCGAATGAGAACGAAGTCTCTGGTGGCTCTATAGCTCATATTAAGGCATGATTTATGATACACAACTCAAATACATTTGCAGGTAATACCACACCCTTCATCTGAATCTTATGTAAATGAAGGGGAGTCAAGAGAGTTAGTTAGATTGCAGTCCTATTGTGAATCAGTTCATTTACCATCTCCGACTGCAGATGAGTCCCTCAGTACAGTCGGGAATAAAGAAAGACTTCCTCTTTGTGAAGTTGTGATGACCTGTTCCCCCATGTGAAAAGCCCAGATAGTACTTTTTACATACCAACGTCTCTCAAACCTGTGAGGGTGAGACTTGCATTGGTTGGGGGATTCTTGCTTTCATTTTTTAACGCTCTTACAGCCCTCTTCGGGCTTACCCAGTTGTGTACACACGCACATACACACCTTTCTAAATGATGAGCATTACAGCTGGGGACAATAAACTGGTGGAGAAACCAATTACATGAGGGATGATATGACTTTGGTTCAGAGGCTTCAATATGTCATTATCTCTGAATCGACATATCTAAGCTGCCCTGACAGTCAATTTCTGCCGACTCGACAGGCAAGCCACCGTGATCAACCATAAGTTGGCAAGAAGCAGGAGAGAAAGAAAATGAGTGGCCATCCATAACACATAGCTACACTTGTCTTTTTGCCTTTCCATCCCTCATTTCCCCACCTTAAAGTTAACGCATTAACATTTCTGGTAGTTTTGTGCTCCTTGTCCTCCCCTTCCACGCCTCTCCTTCACTTGAAAGTCTCGGTCAGATTACTCTCCTTAAATCTGAAATGGTAATTGTATTTTTCTAATCTAATCCTGTTAGAACCCTATACTTCCTCTGGAAACTGCCTCCAGGCAATTATGGCAAATGTCAATGAATTAAGTAATAGCTTGGTGAGAAGCCAGGCCAGCTTGCTGTAGATCAGCACTGTCAGCAGAAACGCACATCTGTCACTGGCCGAGCGAAAGGGTTCAGGCGAAGGAGCAAACACACACACACCCACTTACACAGAACCGCAGCATTACACATCATTTAGCTCCTGCCTAAATTGCTAACATTCTTTTGCAAAATAGGATGTCAAGACACAGAAGAGGAAGTTTATAGTAGGTTTGTGTGTAGGCTTGTGTGTTTGTGTGTGCAGAAAAGCTTTTGCCCATTGGGATGAAAAATCACAAATGAGATCTCTTAATATCTCAAGTTTTTCTCCTTGACGGAAATGCGATTAAATTGAAAACATTTGCTTAAGTCTCCTGGTTAGATTTTCCTCTGGAGAAAAAGGCCCTTGTTATCTCACATGACTTTCGTAAAAGATCTCAGCAATGTCAAAAACTATGCTCGCATAAGCCAAAAAGCCTCCAATCAGACGTCAAATAGTTGTTTATACTTTTCAACATCTCAAACATTTCAAAATAGTCCAATCTTTCCATGGCCAAATTATCTGAACTATACTATCTAGACATATTTTATAGCTCTGTTCTCTTATGTCAACAATTCACATTTCCATTTTTAAGGTATTTCTCCTTTTGAGAGACAATGCATGAAGCACAAACTGAGTCAGGAAATGTGTTCTCTTCTCAATAAGAATTCTATTGGACTTTGTCATATCCAATCTCAATCCAGCATATCTGCCATACTTTTTTTCTCATTTGAGAAGCTGCTTCACTCTAGATATCTCTCTAGATATATTTCATAATAGGGAAGAAAAGACGCTTGGCATAAAACGAAAGTTGCTATAGTCTTTTCTTCCCTATTGTGACGTATATCCTTGTGGAACGGCTTCTTGAGCAAAAATAATGTAGGAAGGGACTTCTTTTCAAGTAGGCTCTGGACAGTTCTTCGAATTAGTATTGATTCTACATAGAAAAGTTTATCGTGTTAAAAATAATTTTCTTCTTGTCAAAAAAGTTATTGTTAAAAAAACCCTTTCTTTTCAAGGCCAAATGAGTTATGCTATCTAAAGTACATGATTTATAGGTCTATAACTCTTAGTAATATATGTCAACAATTCATTAGTTTCCATTTTTTATTTCTCCTAAGGCATGAGGTGTCCAACTACTGGAGGGCCACTGTCCTGCAGATATTAGCTTTAAACCTAACTGAGCCAGTTAGTCAAAGTCTTAAGGCTTACTAAAAAACTCTAGGCGGTTGTGTTGGGGAAAGCTTGAACTAAACTATTTGCCCTCAAGGATTAGGTTTGGACACCCCTTTACTAGGGAGTTTTAGGACACATCTGAGACAATGTAATTACATAAATTAAGCCATCTGAGCTTTGAAGTAGTAACCTCTGAGTAAAAGGGAAATGTGTTCTCTTTCTAATAAAAATTCTGTATTGCAGCGTTTCTCAATTCAGCTTCTAGGGACCCCCAGGACAGTCATTAGTGTGACACACCCTACTGAGGTCTTGGAGCCTTTACTAATGAGCCGATGTGTTGAATCAGGGGTGTAAGATAAGGGAGACATACAAAATGTGCAGTGCTGGGGGACTCCAGACCCGGACTAGAAATACCTCTCTATTAGGTTTCTGTTATTAACTGGAATTTATGCATGCTGAGCAATACGCAGAAGCCTCACAGACATTAAATTCATATTTAATATCCATAATTGTTTTGATTTTCCCATAATACCTGGAACCCTTTGGTGTAAATGTTAATGCATGCTGATCAGCATAACTTTGGACTGACCTAAGTGATTTTGATTCTCTGAAATATTAATATCCTTCTCATAACATATCAATTTCTGACCAACGTCCACCTATGTAATGCATAATTATATTACTATATAAATCAATAATTCATCTACCGTAATAACACATTCATATTTAATGTACATGTATAAGTTCCAATTGATGATCGAGTTTGGGCTGTGTGGTTGTGGTGGCCTTGTGCTTCTAGTTACATTATGTACATATTTTATCAAGCAAACCTGTCAGCACTTTTGCAGGTCAAATTCAGTGACTGCAGGTGGGGGTGGTAAAAGCACATTTGTGGCACTCATACAGGGCTTTTAGAAGAAACCACAAAGGATGCTGTTTAAGAATATAGCTGCAAAAGTCTGTTATTATTTGTCCCACAACTGTGATCTGATTCTGTTTCTAAGTGTGCTTTTCCTTGCTTGAAATGTGGAAAATGGTTAATAAAAAAACAACTGATGTTTGAATTGAGAGAATGTCCACCCCACAGGTCATTCAGCCTGGATTCCATCATACACTCAAAACCTGCTAAATTCTTCACAACTATATATTATAGTTTGAGTGATTTGATTTAGATGTTTGTAGCCAACAAACTTTGTTGTAAAACTTTCAGTAAAGTACATGTTCTACAACTGTTGTGATTCAGTGTAAATGTTGTGAGCTTCTGTAATGGTAGTATTAGTTTGAAAAACATTTGTTTTGAGATTTGTTACATACTGTATTAATTTAATATTTAAGAATATTTTTTGACTTTCTTCTGAGGACCACAAACCAAAGAAAAAAAAATATATTTTGAAGAATATTTCAACTGTTTTTGTCCATAAAGTCAATTACCTTTTCAAAGTATCTTCTCTTGTGTTCCACAGAAGAAAGTCATTCATGTTTGGACATGAGGGTGACTCACTATAATGACATTTTTTTTTTTTTTTTTTTTTTTTGTCTTTTTGGTTGAACAATCGCTTTAATATCAACATTTCCTATTCTAATTTCATACTTGGCCCTGATTTTTTTTATTTATTTTTATTTTATTTTGTTGGTATCTTCAAAACTTTTTACACTTACTTGTTAAACTTTCAGCTTCTCATCATAAAGCCTTAACAATTTCTATGCTAACAGTCAGGGCTTGACATTAACAACCACCAAATGCGGGTGGATTTCAGCGGTGACGTGTAACGCAGTCACCCCTACTAGCCACTTTGGCGGGTTGAATTTTATATAATATACATTTTTCAGTTGTGGCCTTTAAAAAGGCATCAGAAATAATAAACTTAGAGCAATCTAGTGTTGTCAAAAATTTATATTTTTCGATACATATCGATACTGAAATATCTGAAACGCTTCCGCAGGATACACAATACCTAGTTCTAGCCCTCTCATCTATCTGACAGAGAGTTGACACACAACCTCGTTACATTTTCATTTGCTCCAGATGCATATTGGATTTTGATTGCGCAAACTTTACTCATTCCCGCAGATTTTGTGCTCACACCCAAAGTGCGTGCACATAAAGACAAGTACTGTGTATTGGCTATATAATACAGTATAATTGGTCCGTGCATCAGATCTTAAAGTGACATAAGCCTAATATACCGGCTGCCAAATTATGAGATACTATTTAAGTTTTTAAAAAACTATTTTAAGTAGTTTTTCCTTATGGTATCGTTGTCAAAATTGTGGCCAGTGAAAATGCGATTTATGAGTGTCTAGTAACTTTGGAAAACCCCTAGCCACAGTGAATGGAGAGCAAAAAAATTAATGTCAAGCCCTGCTAACAGTGTATATTTTATTTGGTTTCAGAGTTTGAATGTTAAGCTGCATCTGTTTGAAACCTCATTTCCAATCTACTTTTTGGCATCATTTGCTTTCTGCGTCAGCCGTGAAAAAAAAAAATGGTTCGGTACACCACATTACCATCGCAAACAACACTCTGAGAACATTGCATTGGCAGGAACGCGTGGTGTTGTGCCAATTATGTCCCAACCGCTTTATCTGGTCCAGTTAGCAGCATCTACCTGTGAGTTCCCACTTGCCGGGTACAGAGGGTGCTGTGTGAAACTGAGTGAGCGCTGGTGGTTTTGGGCCACTGGTGTGGTGAAAAATAACATCCATAAAAAGATGCAATGCTTCTGTGGACTCTCCGTCCGCACATCGGCATATAGTCTGTCACTCCTCATAAATGTCAGGGTTGAGATAAGGGAGTGGAGAAAATAAGGGTAAAATGAGAATTTATGAGGGAAAAACAACTACAGCTTCACAGAAGAATATCTTTAGTTTCTTCATGAGGTAAAATAGGGAGAGAAGTTTTAGCAGAGGAGCAGAGGGTAAAGTAGCAGCCCTGCTGAAAGAAAACCGTCTGCACTGTCTGCAGATGTACTGTGAAAAGAGCCTCAGTTTGTAATTATAGTTGTGTAATGATATGTTACCTAAACCAAAACTCACCGAGCAGTGTCTGCCTGTCAAAAAAAAGATTTTATTCTGACTTCTGGGAGCATAACAAAAATAGGTATTTAAAAGGTATTTTTAAGTACCTATAAATTTAAAAGTACAGTTCTGATAAGTTCATTGTAGGACATACAGTTGGACTTCAAATGAAATAAAATACAGACAAAACAATTTGGTTAAACATTTCCAGCAAATACTTTTTTACTTATTTCCAGTTGCATCCCAAGGATTCCTTAACAAATTAGCTATGTTCAAACTATACAAAGTGTTCAGAGGATATCTGTAGAAGTTCACCAAAAAATGTATTTGGTTAGAACACCCTGCAAATGAAACCCACAGATTGATGACAACATCATACTCTACTTTTTAAAACTTTGTTTCTGAAAAAGGTCTCTGATGCTCACCAAGGTTCATATTGAATTTCTCAAAATACACACAAAAAATTATATTGTGAAATATTATTACAATTTCAAGGTACACCATGCATGATTTTTTCATTGAAATATCTAAAAACCACTAAAACAGTCTTATATATTATCCCAAAAGTTTCCATCAATGTTTAAATCCAGATAAATGCGTTGTAGTATAGCTCAACACAATTAGTCTTATTGTTTGAATCTTTGTTTTCTTAATTTACCATGAGTAACATTTATGTACCATCAGAGACAACACTATTTTGTCAAGTGACTTATATAGCATAATCAGAAAGAGCTTTATTTGTAGTAACAGTTATAGAGCATTTTCTCCACCATACAATATATTTTAAAATTAATTGCATGACATTTAGAAACACAAGTCATCCAGATTTTATTAATGTGATATTCTATATGATATATTGATCTAGCTTAGTGCAATGTGCAACAAGTGTCTCATACCAGCCACCAAGCTAATGCACAGAGTAATAGTGCACACAACCAAACATTGATTGTTTGTGATTGTTCTGTAGGCAAATGTCAGTGACTTGAATTTAATGCAAGCGGCAACTGGCAACCAGCAGTTGTGTGAGGAGAGGAGTGACGTGTCGTTAAAGACCACTCTGGCTGCAGCATTCTGGATCAGTTGCAGAGGTTTGAGAGTGCAAGCTGGAAGACCAGCCAGGAGAGCATTACAATAGTCCAGTCTGGATAGAACAAGCGCTTGGACAAGGAGTTGTGTAGCATGCTTGATAGGAAGGACCTGATCCTCCTAATGTTGAGCAAGGTAAATCCAAATGACTGGGCAGTTCTAGCAACGTGGTCTGTGAAGTTCAATTGATCATCAATTACAACTCCAAGGTTCCTGGCTGACCTTGATGGAGTTATGGAGGACAAGCCTAGCTGAAAATTGTGAAGTTGTGATGAAGTGCTGGGTTGGCCGGGACCACAAGTAGCTCTGTCTTCGCAAGGTTTAGCTGAAGGTGGTGGTCCTTCATTCGGCCAGAAATGTCTGTCAGGCAGGCTTAGATACGAGAATCTACCGTCGGATCGTCAGGCTGGGATGAGAGGTAGAGTTGTGTGTCATCAGCGTAGTGATAGGAAAAGCCATGTTTCTGAATCACAGATCCTAGTGATGTCATGTAGATGGAGAAGAGGAGTGGTCCAAGCATTGAGCCCTGAGGCACTCCAGTAGCTAGATGTTGGGTCCTAGACACCACACCCCTCCACGACACCCTAAAAGACCTACCTGAGAGGTAAGACTTGAACCATTGGAGTGTGGTTCCCGAGATGCCCTTCATCTTTAGGATTGACAGGATGATCTTGTGGTTAACTGTGGTTAAAGGCAGCAGACAGATCCAGCAGGATGAGAACTGCGGATTTGGAAGCTGCTCTTGCCAGTCTCAGAGCTTCAATTATCGAGAGCACGGCAGTCTCAGTTGAATGTCCGCTTTTGAAACCAGACTGATTGTTGTCCAAGAGGTTGTTCTGTGTAAAAAAGTAAGAGATCTTGTTGAAAACAACTCGTTCAAGTGTTTATGCGACGAATGGAAAAAGGGATACCGGTCTGTAATTTTCCAGATGTGCTAGATTTAGAGTGGATTTCTTAAGCATTGGGGTTACCCGAGCCTGCTTAAAAGCTGTGGGAAAGGAACCAGTGTGAAGAGATGTGTTTATGATGTGCGTGAGTGCGGGTACAACTGAGGAAGAAATGTCTTGAAGCAGTTTCTGGATTGGTAAATTAGCCGCTGATTGTGGTTGTTTTATTTATGAAGAAGGTGGCAAAATCATCAGCTGTTAGGGTTGATGAAGGAGGAGGAGGAGGGGGGTTGAGAAGAGAGAAGAAGGTTTTGAAAAGCATGCGAGAGTCAGAAGAATTGTTAATTTTGTTGTGATAGTAATAATTTTAGCAGTAGAGATATTAGCAGAGAAGGAAGAGAGGAGGGATTGATAAAGACCAAGGTCAGAAGGATCTTTCGATTTACGCCACTTCCTCTCTGCACCCCTGAGTTTAGAACGATGTTCGGGGAGAAAATCAGATAACCAGGGGGCAGAGGGTGTGGCGTGAGCGGGCCTGGAGGAAAGGGGGCAGAAGGTGCCCAAGCAGGATGTTAAAGTGGAGAAATGAGTATCAGTTGCACTGTTAGTATCTAGTGTTGAGAGCTGATCAGGTGGAGGAAGTGTGGATGAGACCAAAGAGGATAGGTGAGAGTGAGCGTAGGTTCCGCCGAAAGGTGACCTGTGGAGTGTGTGTTGTGTTGTGTTCTGAGGCAGTTTGAGGTTGAGAGTGAGGAGGTGATCTGAGATGTGCAGCTGAGTAACCAGTGAATGGTCAGTGGAGCAGTAGCGCATTTAAATACGGTCCAATTGGTTGCCTGATTTGTGAGTAGCCGCAGTAGATACTCGTTTGAGGTTGAATGAGGCAAGCAGAGTGTGGAAATCAGAAGCCTGAGGTTTTTCTAGGTGGATGTTGAAGTCTCCAAGAACTATGAGAGGAGTCAAAGTCCTTTTAGGCAAGTCCTGCCACTTGGCCGCCATCTTGGCAACGCCTCCGGGCAGCTATTTCTGAATAACAAGACCAGGCTCCTATCTAAATGAATAGGCAGCGAGTCAGAACTACAGTTTTACTGGTCACCGGGACATAAAAACTGCATGTATAGAAACAGCAGTAACATATGATAAAAATCGCTGAAAAAGTTGGACGACTTTGCCCCAAAATAAGGTTTAAAACGCCTTTTCCCCCACCGGTTATACTTTTACTGCGCATGCGCAAGAGTTCACACACCAACACGCAGGTCTCTTGCTCTCTCCCTCTCTTCCGTACGGTCCGAGCGCTACACGGTTTGAAGCACACTCGCTCTAGATTCGGGGAGATTTTAAATCATTTGCGGGCATCAAGGAGCCGCTATCAATATGCAGGAGACTTGGGATGTCTGATATTTACACAACGCACACATACAGTACATTTCAAATCTGCCGCCTTTTCAAACAGTAACGTATTCTCCGCTATGGCAAACCTCAACTGTGCGCATGCGTCAGTGGAACCAGACAATAGGCTTAAATGTTTCCCGGCTTGACTGTTAAAAGCAGACGATTGGCTGTCAAGCGGGAGGGGCGGGACATGTGCATACAACCGCCATCTTTGGCGTTACAGGTTCCCTTATCGAGGGAACTCGACAATGCATCGAGGTCGATACTTTGGGGATGCTCCCTTAGCGTGCGCCTCTGAAGTAACAATGAAACTAGTCCAATCCTGATTGGCGTTGCGTCATGACGCAACATGTGACGGCATACCCGGAAGTATAAAAGTAGCGCTGACGCATACACATACCAGCTATCGCTCTTCAGCAAGCGCTCTGTGTTGAAACTGTCTGTCTTATTTGGTGTTGTATTGTCTGATCTAGTTATATATTATGGCGAGTGAACAGTTTGTGAGATGTGTGCACCCCTGCCCAAGATTCATCACGGGTGGGGACACACATCAGCTTTGTGTAAACTGTTTGGGAGCGCAGCATGCACAAGCAGCTCTTGAGGGATCTGCTTGTGTACACTGTGAAGCACTATCAATGAGAGTGCTGCGTTCCCGCTTGGCTATTTTTAGTAAGGATGGCCAAGCTCGCGATCCCTGTGGTTCAGGACCCGCGTCTGTTGAGGCGGCGCGGAGAATGAAATCATGGGGATCGCAAATGGATCTGGCAGACGAGAACGAGACTGCTGAGGCACCTTCTCGTTCATCATCTGCAGATTCTATAACGCCCGTTCACGGTGCAGAAGCCCGCTCTGCGGCTTCTTCTGCCCGCGACGAGTGCCCGATGCTGGAACTATCTGCTTCTGAGGAAGTGGATGTTCTCAGCATCGGGAGCGAGGAACATGAGCATGACTCGCCAGCTCGTGTTCCCGCTTATGAGGAGATGGTAGAGGTTGTGACGCGTGCTGTGGCCAGACTTAACATCAGCTGGCCACAAGATAAGCAGGAAGAATCTCGTGGAAGCAAATTAGACGAGAGATTCCTGCAGCACAGATCACAACCTCAACGCCGGGGTTTGCCTTTTTTCCCAGATCTCCATAAAGAGATTTCAAGATCCTGGGAAAAACCGCACTCCTCTCGCATCTCTACACACACTGCATGTGACTATAGTAATGGTGGGGGCGGGTTATGGCAAGATGCCGCAGATGGAGGAAGCCCTAGCGAGTTATCTTTCTCCTGAAGCGGCATCTTCGCTTAAAACCCCGGCACTGCCCAGTAGACCATGCAGGGAAACATCAGCATTGGTCGGTAGTGCATATATGGCGGCTGGTCGGGCTGGTGCGTCTTTACATTGCATGGCTATTTTACAAGCGTACCAGGCCGATCTCCTTAAAGATCTAGATGAAGGCGAGGGTCCCACCCCATCTGATATTGCGGAATTGAGAAGGGCTACTGATTTATCGCTCAGAGCGACTCGTGAAACAGCACGCTCTATCGGCCGTTCCATGGCAGCTTTAGTGGCTACTGAGAGGCACTTATGGCTTAATTTATCTGGAATTAAGGATAGGGACAGATCTTTTCTGTTGGACGCACCGCTTTCGCCTTCTGGCCTGTTCGGTGACGCAGTTCCACTGTCGTCGACAGGTTTCAGGAGGCGAAGAAACAATCTGCTGCGTTCCAGCAGTTCCTTCCTCGCCGATCTAGATCTGTTAGGAGGGCTGGTCCAAGTGGCCAGCCACAGCCGTCAACCAGCTCCTCATATCGGCAAGAGCAGAAAGATAGTGTTGCCTCTAGAGCCCCTCCTTCTGGAGCTTGGCAACAGAGGAAACGTGCTCAGCCGAAACCCGCTGGCCAGAAAGGCGACCTGAGGGCCGTCATCCAGGCCAAGAGAGCGGGGAAGAGGTCCTAACCAAAGTGGTAGGATCTCAGAGGGCTGCCCCCCCCACTGTGAGACAACCGAGGTTGTTCTCACAGCGGAGCCCTCAAGAAAAAGTTGTTATCCCGCCATCTCTGATGCTTCGGGAGACATCAATTTTCAGCGTCCACCCTGCGGGTGTCCGACAAAATATTTTTTAAAAAAAGAGCGACCACTATGGTCACAAAAAATTTCTCATCTAGTTCCTGCCGTTTTATCGCTTCAGGAAGTCGAGAACAGTGCTCAAAAAATACCCGAGAGGCTGGTTCCCTTAGTAGAATTTCTGGGAAATTGGCAAAATCTTCCAAATATATCTATATGGGTCCTGAATATAATAGAACATGGTTACAGACTGCAGTTCGGTCACAGACCCCCCAAGTTTGCTGGGGTGGTGCCGACTATAGTGGTTCCAGAACAGGCTCGGGTTATGGAACAAGAAGTACAGACTCTTCTGGCCAAAGGGGCCATAGAAATCGTTCCCCTACCAGACAGAGAGTCAGGGTTTTACAGCCGTTACTTTATAGTTCCAAAGAAGGATGGAGGTCTGAGGCCGATTTTAGATTTAAGGTTTCTGAATCTGGCTCTGAGGAGGTTCAGATTCAAGATGCTCACCATTCCTATTATAGTGAATCAGATCAGGTCCGAGGACTGGTTTGTCACAATAGACCTAAAAGACGCCTATTTTCACATCTCCATCCTTCCATGTCACAGGAGGTTCCTAAGGTTTGCTTTCGGGGGCGAAGCATACCAATATCGGGTTCTTCCGTTCGGCCTAGCACTCTCTCCCCGAACATTCACAAAGTGTATGGATGCCGCTCTGGCTCCATTGAGACTTCAGAGCATTCGTATACTAAATTACATCGACGACTGGCTCATATTGGCCCAGTCGCGGGAGATGGCAGTTCGGCATCGAGATGTCGTCCTTGCTCATATTCAGAATTTAGGGTTGAGACTCAACATGAAAAAGAGTGTACTAGAACCAGTTCAGAAAATAGTGTTTCTGGGGGTGGTGTGGGACTCCGTTACGATGCGGGCACAAATGTCTCCCGCACGCATCGAGTCTATCCTAACCATGGTCTCTGGAATAAGGCTAGGCCAGGCTATCACTGTAAAGCGATTTCAAAGATTGCTGGGCCTCATGGCAGCGGCATCAAACGTAATACCTTTGGGCCTTCTCCACATGAGGCCCCTTCAGTGGTGGTTGAAAACCAAGGGGTTTTCCCCCAAGGGAAATCCATTTCGTATGATCAGAGTAACGCCCAGATGCCTTCGTGCTCTAGTAATATGGAAGAAACCTTGGTTCCTGTCTCAAGGACCAGTATTAGGAGCATCATGTCGCCGGAAAACCGTTTCGACAGACGCCTCCCTCACTGGTTGGGGCGCGGTCATGGACGGCCGCTTTGCCAGGGGTCTGTGGCAGGACCATCATCTGTCTTGGCACATAAATTGCCTAGAGATGTTGCTGTCGTTGGCTGTTTTCAGGGCTCTGAGGAGCTTCCTCCCAGACATCAAGGTTACCATGTCTTTATACGTTCGGACAATACATCAGTGGTAGCATATCTGAACCGACAAGGGGGACTCAGATCGCGCCCTCTGTGCAGATTGGCACATCAGATCATTCTTTGGTCCCAGGGGAAAATACTGTCTATCAGAGCAATGTATATTCCGGGGGTTCAGAATCAGGGAGCAGACATCCTGTCGAGGCAGGGGCTGAGGCCCGGGGAATGGAGACTTCACCCGGATGTGGTGAAGTTAATATGGGAAAAATTTGGACCAATGGAAGTGGATCTGTTTGCGTCTCGAGAGACGTCCCACTGTCCACTTTGGTTCTCCCTCTCACATCCAGCCCCACTGGGAGTGGATGCTATGGTACAGGCCTGGCCGAGGCTTCGCCTGTACGCTTTTCCCCCGATCGCTCTGCTGCCTGGGGTCCTGGAGAGGGTACGTCAAGAGGGCATCAGTCTACTTCTGGTTGCCCCAATGTGGCCGACCCGAGTGTGGTTTTCAGACGTGATATCACTCCTGATAGCTCCGCCATGGCAGATTCCTCTGAGGAGGGATCTGTTGTCTCAGGCGGAGGGCACAATTTTCCACCCTCACCCGGAGTTGTGGAATCTGTGGGTCTGGCCTCTGAGGGGGCTCAGTACCTAAATGCTGGCTTATCAGCTGGGGTGATCGAAACCATACTTAGCTCTAGGGCTCCGTCCACCAGGAGATTATATGGCCTCAAGTGGAATTTTTTTGTCACTTGGTGTAGAGAACAGGAGTTAGATCCAGTAAACTGCCCGGTGGCTTCAGTTCTGGATTTTTTACAAGACCATTTCTCTGCGGGTCTCTCCCCTTCCACGCTTAAGGTGTATGTGGCCGCTATTGCTGTTTTCCACGCACCTTTCAGTGATGGGCCTCTGGGGAGGCACCAGTTGGTCATACGTTTTCTCCGTGGTACTTGGAGGATGAGACCGACAATCAGGTCCAGGGTTCCGGCCTGGGACCTGGCGGTGGTTCTCGAAGGGTTATCCCTGGCCCCCTTCGAACCTCTGCAGTCGGCTTCGCCTAAGGATCTTACGCTAAAAATGGTATTTCTCTTAGCTATTACCTCTCTTAAGAGGGTGGGATTTCTCCAAGCCCTGGCAGTGACACCAGCTTGCTTGGAGTTTGCCCCTGGCAGAGTTAAAGCCTTTTTGCACCCGAGTCCGGGCTACGTGCCTAAGGTTCCTACGAATACGGCTCGGTCAACGGTCCTCCAGGCATTCCATCCTCCACCTCATGTGTCGGCAGAAGAAGAGAAGCTTCATTTGCTCTGCCCCGTCAGAGCTTTGAGCATGTACCTCGAGAGGTCCTCTTCTTGGAGGAGGTCGGACCAATTATTAGTGTGTTTTGGGTCACCTAAGAAGGGGCTCCCTGCATCCAAGCAAACTATTAGTAATTGGATTGTTCAAGCTATTACCTCAGCCTACAAGGTGCGCGACTTGCCTTCACCTTTAGCTGTTAGGGCTCATTCGACTAGAGGCATGGCTTCCTCTAGGGCCCTCCTTTCGGGAGTGCCCCTCCAGGAGATCTGTGTGGCAGCCGGATGGGCTGCCCCACACACTTTTATTAGGTTCTACAGTTTACACCTCCCTAGTACACCTGGCGCACATGTGCTTTCGTCCTAGTGAGTGCCTAAGTCAGTTTCACTCCGGGACAGGCCTGTTTTTCGGTGCGTGGCCTAGTGGGTATTCGTTCCCCAAAGTATCGACCTCGATGCATTGTCGAGTTCCCTCGATAAGGGAACGTCTCGGGTTATGACTATAACCCTTGTTCCCTGAGAAGGGAACGAGACAATGCATCGTTCTGCCACGCCCCTCGAGGCCTTAGAGCGTCTTGCTTCATCGCGAGGCTGGTATGTGTATGCGTCAGCGCTACTTTTATACTTCCGGGTATGCCGTCACATGTTGCGTCATGACGCAACGCCAATCAGGATTGAACTAGTTTCATTGTTACTTCAGAGGCGCACGCTAAGGGAGCGTCCCCAAAGTATCGACCTCGATGCATTGTCTCGTTCCCTTCTCAGGGAACAAGGGTTATAGTCATAACCCGAGACGTTTTCCCTATATAGTTCTATTGAGGATTGAGGAAGTGACATGTCTCATATAAATTGTCTCTGGAGGAGTACCATCCTCAGGGAAGGATGAGAGTAGCACATCAAACTCCTTCAATAAACTACCGGGAGATGATATGCAACTACAAAATGGATTTTAATAGGACTAGTGATAGTAATTGAATGTGATTAAATAAGCTGTTGTCACACAGAGGTGGTGAAGGATCAAATTTTTAAATGTTTGAGATTAGCAGACCAGTAGCTCCACCCCTACCTGTCAGGCGAGGGGTGTGTGAGACAGTAAAGTTAGTGGAGAGGGCAGCAGGTGTGGCAGTGTCCTCTGGTCTGAATGACTAGAAATAGATGTAATGAAATCAGTTTTGTTTACAGTGGACTGGCACTTCCAGAGACCAATAGGAAAAGAGATTAAAGTATTAGAAGACACCGGAAAGGTAGGCAGGTTGTTAGGATTGTACTGCCTCCGAGGTGTAACATTTGATTCGCGTATGTTAGTAATAGTAGGCATTTGAAAACACATAGTGTAAAGGAGCTCACAAACTCAAAGATCAGATGAAAAGTTGTGTAGAAGAGAAAGGAAACAACAAGAAAATAAAATAAACAATAAGAAATTAATACTCAAGTGCCTTGTCGGTGTCCTTGCTCGATGGAGTCGCGGTAGAGTCGTTGGTCTTTATACTTTTCGGTCTTCACATGATGAGGGCTTCATACGAGGGCTGCCGCGACCGCTGCCATGACCAGTGCAAGACTGATGTTCTCTCCTGTTGTTCGACTGCTTCTTCTAACAAGTACTAGCAGATGGGTAGAATAAGTACCTGGCTTTGGCCACGCCCTACTTCTTAGCCAAGCGAAACTCAAAAGTCATGACACAAACAAACGCCACATCGGCGCGAGCTTCACCAGGGTAAACACGGTAAACAAAACAAAGTTGCCTATCAAAGAACCACGCTAACATCTTGGTTATTGTTTTGAATAACCAACCTCTAGTGACGAAACTTATATACTGTGCCTTTCAAATAACTTTTTATTTATTTTAATAAATAGTCATTGTAACATGATCCTTCAGAAATTTTTATATGCTGATTTTGCGCTCAAGAAACATTTCTTTTCATGATCAATGTGAAAACGGTTGTGCTGCTTACCATTTTAGTGGAAACCGTTATATTCTTTTTTCAGGATTCTTTGATAAATGAAAAGTTCAAAATAACAGAATTTATTTAAACATTAACATTATAAATGTATTTATTGCCACTTTTCATCAATTCCTTGCTGAATAAAAAATATTAATTTCTTTCTAAATAAGACCCCAAACTTTTAAAGAGAAAACTTAATAATAGTAATAATAAAAAAAATCATTTTGAACATAATATCAATTACCATTAAACTGCATTAAGATTCTTGATAAACCAAGCTCCAAACAAATAACAACAGATCCTTTACACAAAGAGATGTAATAAATCTCTGAAAAGTCAGTAATTGATGTCACTTTAATGCTCAATAAGAAATAAAAAGCAGCCCCGGTGGTCTCATAGAAACAATGGCCATCACAAAAATGGAAGTGTGCCATTTGGGACAGGGTGTAGTACTGAGGTGGTACGCAATGACAGATTGGTAAATTTCCCTCTCGACTTTTTGTGAGGTGATCTATCAATCCTTATGCCATTTTCAGTGCCTTTTGGAAATAAACAAACACCCACTTTACAATTTGGAATCTAAACTTAAGATGGCTTCACTTTGCAGGGCACTATAGGGCAATTTGAACACACAGATGAATTGTGAACTTGAACACCTGGGAACTCTCACGTGCAAACTGGCATGCAAATAGGTGTTGGAAAAACTCAATGTCTTAAAGGGGACATATCCGATTTGTGCCTTTGAATGTTTTCAGAGCTTTTAGATTTATTAATCAGGAAAAAAATCCATGTAGTACAATACAGTACAATATAAGCAAATGTTATTTTTAACTCTGTCTCTCCATCTCTATTTCTCTTTTTATTCTCTCTGTGTGTGTAAATGGGTTACTAAAAAAGAAAAAAAGTAGATTTGGTTCAATGACTCTGATCTTGATTGTCTGGTTACTAAACCAATCCCTTCTGCTGTCAATCCATGTTTGACTCCTCCCTGCCCAAACTGTCACTTGAGTGAATGGGAGGACGAGGGTTAACACTGTTCACTGGTTTCTCCATCTGTGTTAGCTGCCTGTGTGTCAGCCCTTTTAGACAAGGATGAGATGGTGGTTAGTGTTTCATCAAAAACAGAAGCTTCTGCAGTTTCACGCTAAAACAAACCATTAGGACTTTTACAACAAATACAACAATGAATCATGGGAAATCAATGTTGATTGCTGTTGTCCATTGCATAGAAAATACTTTCCAGTGTAAAGTTAGAGTGAAATTTGTTCACACAATACTTGTTTCTATTTATTATGAACTGGTACTATTAAATGATACTAAACACTTATATTACATTATATACAGATCAGTTTAAAAGTAAAGAATTTCATGAGCATCCCCAACATGTATTTGATACACAAGCCATACATAACATATGTGGATTTCTTTGTATTAAAATACCTAACCAAATGGCATTTATTTTAAAGACAAAAACTGAAAACGTCTAGGGTTATGACTATAACCCTTGTTCCCTGAGAAGGGAACGAGACAATGCATCGAGAATCGACACTTTGGGGACGCTCCCTTAGCGTGCGCCTCTGAAGTAAAAATCAAACTAGTCCAATCCTGATTGGCGTTGCGTCATGACGCAACATGTGACGGCATACCCGGAAGTATAAAAGTGACGCAGACGCGTAAACATACCAGCCTCGCGATGAAGCAAGACGCTCTAAGGCCTCGAGGGGCGTGGCAGAGCGATGCATTGTCTCGTTCCCTTCTCAGGGAACAAGGGTTATAGTAATAACCCGAGACGTTCCCTTTCGAGGGAACTCAACAATGCATCGAGAATCGACACTTTGGGGAACGAATACCCACTAGGCCACGCACCGAAAAACAGGCCTGTCCCAGAGTGAAACTGATCTCAGGCACTCAGCTAGGACGAGAGCACTTGTGCGCCAGGCGTACTAGGGAGGTGCAGACTGTAGAATCTAATGAAAGTGTGAGGAGAGGCCCAATCAGGCGCCTCACAGATTTCAAGAATGGGGACTCCTACATGAAGGTCCCTAGAGGATGCTATACCTCTAGTAGAGTAAGCCCTAATAGCCAAGGGTGAAGGTAAATTACGCACCCTGTACGCCAAAGTAATAGCCTGGACTATCCAGTTGCTAACAGTTTGTTTAGAAGCAGGTAATCCCTTTCTAGGTGAACCAAAGCACACTAGAAGTTGGTCCGACCTCCCCCAGGAAGAGGACCTCTCAAGGTAAACTCTCAAAGCTCTGAAAAGACAGAGCAAACGGAGCCTTCCTCTTCTGCCGACACATGTGGTGGAGGGTGAAAAGCCTGAAGAACTGTAGACTGTGCCACTTTAGATGGCACCTAGGCATATATACTAGGCCTAGGATGTAAAATAGCTTTTACTCCGTTAGGGGGAGACTCCGAGCAAGCCGGTGTTACTGCCAGGGCTTGGAGATCTCCCACTCTTTTTATAAAGGTAATAGCTAACAGAAAGCCATTTTAAAAGTCAAGTCCTTCGATAAAGCCGACTGAAGTGATTTGAAGGGGGCCAAAGACAGCCCTTCGAGAACCACTGCCAAATCCCAGGAAGGAACCCTGGATCTGGTTGTCGGTCTCATCCTCCATGTACCACGGAGAAACCGTATGACCAGTTGGTGCCTCCCCAAAGGCCCATCATTTAAAGGTGCATGGAAAGCCGAAATGGCAGCCACATCTACTTTTAAAGTGGATGGGGAGAGACCTGCAGAAAAGCGGTCTTGAAGAAATTCCAGAACTGAAACCATCTGGCAGTTGACTGGATCTACATTATGTTCTCTAAACCAATACAGAACACATTTCACTTGAGGCCATACAATCTCCTGGTGGATGGAGCCCTAGAGCTAAGTATGGTTTCAACCACCCCAGCTGATAGACCAGCATTTAGGTACTGGAACCCCTCAGAGGCCAGACCCACAGTTTCCTCAGCTCTGGGTGAGGGTGGAAAATTGTGCCCTCCGCCTGAGACAACAGATCCCCCCTCAGAGGAATCTGCCATGGCGGAGCTATCAGGAGTGATATCACGTCTGAAAACCACACTTGGGTCGGCCACATTGGGGCAACCAGAAGAAAACTGATGCCCTCTTGACGGACCCTCTCCAGGACTCCCGAAAGCAGAGCGATCGGGGAAAACGCGTACAGGCGAAGCCTCGGCCAGGCCTGTACCATGGCATCCAACCCCAGAGGGGCTGGATGTGAGAGGGAGAACCAAAGTGGGGAGTGGGACGTCTCTCGAGACGCAAATAGGTCCACTTCCATTGGTCCAAACCTCTCCCATATCAACTTCACTACATCTGGATGAAGTCTCCATTCCCCAGGCCTCAGCCCCTGCCTCGACAGGATGTCTGCTCCCTGAATCTGAACCCCTGGGATATATATTGCCCTGAATGGACAAAATTTTCCCTTGGGACCAAAAAATGATCTGATGCGCCAATCTGGATAGAGGGTGCAATCTGAGTCCCCACCCCGGTTCAGATGAGCTACCACTGTATTGTTCCAACGTATCAAGACATGGTAACCTTTGATGCCTGGAAGGAAGCTCCTCAGAGCCCTGAAAACAGTCAACATCTCTAGGCAATTTATATGCCAAGAAGAATGGTCCTGCCACAGTCTGGCAAAGCGGCCATGCATGACCGCGCCCCAGCCAGTGAGGGAGGCGTCTGTCGAAACGGTATTCCGCTGACATGATGCTCCTAATACTGGTCCTTGAGACAGAAACCAAGGTTTCTTCCATATTACTAGAGCACGAAGGCATCTGCATCAGATTAGATACGTGCGGGAGACATCCGTGCCCGCATCGTAATGGAATCCCAAACCACCCCCAGAAAAAAAAAAATTCTGAACTGCTTCTAGCACACTCTTTTCGTGTTGAGTCTCAACCCTAAATTCTGAATACGAGCAAGGACGGCATCTCAATGCCGAACTGCCATCTCCCGAGACTGAGCCAATATGAGCCAGTCGTCGATGTAATCAGTATAAGTATGCCCTGGAGTCTCAACGGAGCCAGAGCTAATCCGTACACTTAGTGAATGTTCGGGGAGAGAGTGCTAGGCCGAACGGAAGAACCCGATATTGGTATGCTTTACCCCCTAAAAGCAAACCTTAGGAACCTCCTGTAACATGGAAGGATGGAGACATGAGAAAATGCGTTCTTTAGGTCTATTGTGACAAACCAGTCCTCGGACCTGATTCACTAAAATAGAATGGTGAGCATCTTGAATCTGAACCTCCTCAGAGCCAGATTCAGATGCCTTAAATCTAAAAACAGCCTCAGACCTCCATCCTTCTTTGGAACTATAAAGTAGCGATTGTAAAACCCTGACTCTCTGTCTGGTAGGGGAACGATTTTTATGGCCCCTTTGACCAGAAGAGTCAGAAGAGTCAGCCCTCTGAGATCCTACTACTTCGGCTAGGACCTCTTTCCTGTTCTCTTGGCCTGAATGACAGCCCTCAGGTCGCCTTTCTGGCCGGCGGGCTTCGGCTGAGCGAGTTCCCTCTGTTACCAAGCTCCAGAAGGAGGGGCTCTAGAGGAAATGCTTTCTTTTTGCTCTTGCCGGTATACGGAGTTGGTTGACGGCTGTGGCTGGCCGCTAGGACCAGCCCTCCTAACAGATTTGGATCGGCGAGGGAGGAACTGATGAAACAACGCAGATAGTTTCTTCACCTCCTGAAACCCGTCAACGATAGTGAATAACTGCGTCGCTGAACAGGCCAGAAGGCAAAAGCGGCGTGTTTATCAGAACAAATCTATCCCTCTTTTTATACACAAATCTTTAAGGGGTCGGCCTGGTACGCCTGTAATATAGCCATAAAATGCAAGGACGCAGCAGCTCGACCAGCCACCATATATGCCCTACAAACCAGTGCTGATATTTCTATATAATTTCTATATAAGATATTTATATATATACATGGTTTGCTGGGCAGCGCTGGGGTTAAAGCAAAAATGCCGCTTCAGGAGAAAGAAACTCGTAAAGGCTTTCTCCGTCTGTATTTTGCCATAACCCGCCTTCCCCGCACTCATCACATTACTATAATTATCATGAAGTGTAAGATGAGATGCGAGAGAAGTGCGTTTTTTCCCAGGATCTAGAGCTTATTTTATCTCTTTATGAAGATCTGGGAAAAAAAGGCAAACCCCGGCGCTGAGGCTGTGACCTGTGCTACAGGAATCTCTCGTCTGATTTACTGTGACGAGAATCTTCCTGCTTATTTTGTGGCCAGCTGATATTATTTATTTATTTATTTATTTAGTCTGGCCACAGCACGCGTAACAGCCTCTACCAATACCTCATATGCGGGAACATGAGCTGGCGAGTCATACTCATTTCCCTTTCAATGAGGGAAATGAGGGCAATGAGGGCGGCAGTGGCTCAGTGGTTCATGTAGATTGTCTACAAATCGAAAGGTTGGTGGTTCAATCCCCGGTTCCACCTGACCAAGTGTCGAAGTGTCCATGAGCAAGACACCTAACCCCAGCTGCTCCCGACGAGCTGGATGGCGCCTTGTACGGCTGACACCGCCGTCGGTGTATGAATGTGTGAGTGAATGGGTGAATGAGAGGCAACATGTAAAGCGCTTTGGTGGCCATTGGGTCTATGAAAGCGCTATATAAATGCAGTCCTTTCTCTCCCGATGCTGCAACCGTCCACTTCCTCAGAAGCAGATTGTTTCCAGCACCGGGCACTCGTCACGGGCAGAAGAAGCAGCAGAGCGGGCTTCTGCACGTGAGCGAGTGTTATTGAATCCGCGGATGATGAACGAGAAAGTGCCTCAGCAGTCTCGCTCTCATCTGCGAGATCCGTCTGCGATCCCCCCGATCTAAGCTTCCGCGCCGCCTCAACGGACACGGGATTCAAACCGCAGGGATCGCGAACTTGGCCACCCTTATTAAAAATAGCCGAGCGGGAGCGCAGCACTCTCATAGATAGTGCTTCACAGTGTGCACAAGCAGATCCCTCAAGAGCTGCCTGTGCGAGCTGCGCTCCCAAACAGTTCATACCAAGTTGATGTGTGTCCCCACACGTGATGAATCTTGGGCAGGGGTGCACACATCGAACAAACTGTTCACTCGCCATAATAAATCACTATATAAATAGACAAACAACACCAAATAGTCAGAGACAGTTTCAACACAGAGCGCTTGCTGAAGAGCGATACCTGGTATGTTTACGCGTCTGCGTCACTTTTATACTTCCGGGTATGCCGTCACATGTTGCGTCATGACGCAACGCCAATCAGGATTGGACTAGTTTGATTTTTACTTCAGAGGCGCACGCTAAGGGAGCGTCCCCAAAGTGTCGATTCTCGATGCATTGTTGAGTTCCCTTCTCAGGGAACTTACAGTTTCTGACACCCTGCTTGACATGAAGAAGAAAGGAAGACAAACAGTAAATGAAGACTTCAGAAGCAAAAACTCTAAGTCTGTCCGACATTTTTAAACTGATGAAGATGTTTTCTTAATTTGCCAGTGTTTTTTTCTATTTGCATGCGTTTTTTTTTTCTATTTGCATGCGTCTTCTTTAGGTTGCAGCATGTTGAGCTCTATTGGTCACCGTAGTTTAGGTTTTAGTGTGGGTGTACGTTATTTTAAAACGAGATGGAGCATTAAGCTTTTAGCGCCATGTACCGGACATTTCAATTCAGAACCGCGGTGATACGTACAAACTCTAACATAATAAAATGTTGTCATATTCACATTCATCTATTCCGGAAAAAAAACTCACTCACTGGACTTTTCACTTTGAAACGGTCACGAAACGTGCAAGACGCAACGTGTTTTGCATTTGCAAAAATGTTGCCACAGGTAAATTTTTCGAATGACCCTGGGCTGAAATTTTCATGCTAAACATTTGTCTTTGTATGAACAACCCTTTAGGTGTCCAAAAGTGTCCTAATACCTTTTGGGGCCCTTGGATGTTTCTATTGGAAAGTACATGAAGCACTGAACTGCTCTGCATTATTTGGTGTCTCTTTGTTTAGAGTAATGTGAGCAGGCCTCAGTAAACTAACAGGACATGTGAAAGTCAACCAACTCCCCCCATAACAACCACATCCTGAAACAAAAGTCCTGAGTGAGGATGAGCCATGTGTTTGAGGGGTTTTTCCACAAAATAGGACCCCCACAGGAGGCCCTGAAGGAATGTTTCAATTAGAGACATTGTGATATCCTCCACTGCGAGGTCCATTGATCATTGCAGTGCATCGGCCCTCCTCAGCCCTCCAAGCAGAGCAAGGAGATGAAGATTTTTTTTCTTCTTTAATAGGTGACAAAACTCACAGCGTGAGGGTTTTGCTTTCTGCTCTTTCCTCTCTGTGTCTCTCTGTCTTTGCCTTCTTTTTCTTTCGTACTCTCTTCCCTTTTTTTTCTCCCTCTCTCTGGGAAAAGAAGAGAAATAAAGGAAAGTGAAGGAAGGGGCTTGGTACACGTGTCAGGCAGGCTTTGCAGCCTCTCTCCTTTCATCTCTCTGGTTTGAGGGCTTTGATTATGGAACATTCTCTCATTATCAAGAGCTGGCTAGCTTTTCAAATCATGCAAGCCAGCATTATGTGTGGAAATCACACTCCAATAGTGACATTAAAAAACCCTTCAATAAAAACGGTGTAGCCTACTTATTACTTTAGACGTACTCATGCATATTGCAGTCTGTTTCTCGAGCTAGCTAGCTAGAACTAATTCCCGCTAACTTCAGTTTACATTGTGAGCTGTAAGGTACATTATACATTCATAGTGATCCAAACTAAATTTACTTTAATAATATACCACTTGCCTTAATTCATTCCCTTTTCATGTATTATGCTGTTATACTCTGGAAAAAGCCACATTTCCAGGCTATAACTCTATAAATCAGTGCAATTTGCTTTCTCTTTTTTGTTATTTTCGTCAAGGCTACTGCCTTTATCTCCCTACAGGCTTCATAACAATATGATTCGTGCGCCCCAGTCTAGCACTCAGTCCCACTGTGATGTGACCTCCACAATGCAATATAGTTAACTTTGTAGATCAAATTACATATCCTTCTGACATAAATATGTATTCATTTCTCTGCTGCCTTGGGAGAAAGGAAATTATTAATTTGCATTTTTGCTATTGATTTCAGAAGAAGAATCCTGGCAGCATATCAGCTCCTGCCAAACTGTCCAAACTAAGAGTTTTTTTGGTGGGGTGGAGAAGAACAGAAGCAGTGGGTGTGGTGAAAGGCTGTAGATATGCGTTTAAAAAGAATGTTAAATAATAAGTGGAAAATAGAGGGTCCATGGGAATATTGTGCTAGGGATCATGGGGAATGTAAAAGGGGTTCGGGTTAGGTAAGAGGTGGGCTCCTGGTATTCCCCTATTGATCTGATGTGTTTATTTTTTGTTATTTTTTTAGAGTTAGTACTGTATACTATATATATTCCAGTGATACTGTAAACCTTTGAGATGCCGGTGCTCATGTTCATAGGCTTTGATTCTAGACATATGCCGGCAGTCACAAAAGTGCTGATTAACAGATGGTTTCACAGTGACAGGGGAGCACTCTAATGCGTCCTGTCAAGAAATGAATTAATAACAGCGTACAGATAACAGATAGACACTTTTCTCACCAAAGTAAGGCTAAAAATAACATCAAGTTATTTGTTTCAGGAGAAAGACTGTGGTTCATAATGATTTAATGAGCACGAGAACTTTGCTCCATTAAGTTTAAGTGAAAAATCATCTCATTAGGTCAATTAGGATACCAAACGTCCCAAGTAAAACATAAATCATTATCTGCTATGCATCATAATTAATGCAGAGAACTGAAGTAAAAAAAAAAAAGACACCCGTACAAACCTTCCTCTACTTGTGATAAAATTTAGCTTAAAAAATCCCTATTTTATTTGTCGGCGCCAATGGCCCTGTGGTTAGTGTGCAGACGTATGGCCAACTGAGCCTCCGGCGACCCAAGTTCGATTCCCAGCTCGAGGTCCTCTGCTGATCCCGTTCCCCTCTCTCTCTCTACCCCACGCTTTTCTGCCAAAATACACAAAAGGCCAAAAAAACAATACTTATTTGTGGCTTAAAGTTGCATATATTTGTAATTATTATGGAGAAAATTAAATTTAGTGCCGGGCTCAGCACATTACTTTACTCCCATAATTATTTTCCAATCTGGCATAATTCCGAGAAGAGCAGTAGTATATTTCTGACACCGCCAAAAACATTGCCGCTGAATGACGATATGCTGTATGATAAGTAATACCATGTAGCTCAGCAGTAAACATAAGGTGGTGCGTCATCTTAGCAGTTATAAGCAGAAAGGTCATATGGAAAGGTTTCAGATAAACTACTTAAGAGTAGAGCGCCTTCTCGGGTTCATCATGTGCCACATACATTATGCATAAGAAAAACAGATGCTCTGCCTTGTTTGCATAATTTACCCTACATGCACCTTGAGCTGGGATAACCAAGCACCACTTGGGTGTAGGATACACACACAACACACATGGGTCATTGGGATCTCATATTTTACAGTAGAGCCCTCTCTGACTAGTTTCTGACTCACACATACAAACCTACATCAGGTGAACTCTGATGTCATGAAGTGTCAGTTGGGAACTCCAACAGAACACCCCCTAAAACCATGTAACTAAGCCTCACAATTATATTATTAGGTAAGGGGGTCCTTCCACAGTATGGGAGACAACCAATGACAAGTATAAAAGACGCAATCTGTTCAGCTCTGAGATTTTACTTACATTTTTCCCAACTGGCAATTATCACAAAATCAGTTCACCAGAAACGTTCTGCACTGTTACACTGATCATGGACCAACTCCTTAGACAAATCAAAGCCTTATCTGCTCCAAAATGAATCCCAGATTAGTCTCAAGAGAAAACCCACTGACAGACAATAAGAGATGGTAAGGATTCCATTATAACCACAGTAATGGCCAACATCTGCTCTAGATAAACTTTACTCTGCCTTTAGGATTCAATTATACAACAGTTAGTTCTGGTCCTCAAATTTGATGATTTTCATATGTTCCAAACAGACTGGGTAATAGACAGTCTGGGCATTAGTGGTGGTTATTTTTCTCTTTCTTTTGACTCTTTCTGCATGCTACATCTTTAGGCCAGAAAACGCTGGCAAGAGATTGTCTTTATGAACGAGTCATTAAATAATTCACTCAACTGATTTCTAAAAAAAACACTGTTTATTTCAGAAAATTAACAAGTGATCATCTTTATGGGTAAGTCATTGATTCAATCAGTCAAACAATTCATCCAAGAACACATATTTATTGAGGAATTTAATGAGTGCATGTCTTTATAAGTAAGTCACTGAATCGTTCGATTAAACGGCTTGTTCAAAACACTAATTTATTTAAAAAAAACTGTTTATTTCAGGAAATTAACAAGTGATCATCTTTATGAGTTGATTCATTGATTCATTCTTTAAAACGATTTGCTCAAAACACTGATTTATTCAAACACGAAACAAGTTGCTGAATAAATTAAATTAAAATTAATTCAAGTTGCACCAGAAATCATTACATTTGGACAATTATCATGCTTAGAACCTGCTGAAAAAAGACAAGAAATATATATATATATATATATATATATATATATATATATATATATATATATATATATATATATATATATATATATATATATATATATATATATATATATATATATATATTTTTTTTTTTTTATTATTATAATTTTAAATATCTTGTTTGACATGCAATAACTCAGGAAGGAAATAAGGTTAGGAGGACAATTCTTTTTTTGGTGAAGTTCCCTTACATGTGAGCTGCATCTGGATAAAATTGGTGATAGCATAAAGTAATCAAAAGTTACAGCATTTGGAACCAAGTTATATTTTTTGTTTAGCCCTTGACACCCCATAATGGGCATTTTTAAAATTGTTCCTCCATGAGGAATATCTCGTGATCGACACAATGGTTTATGTTGATTTTGGATTTAGTTAAATCGGGAGCATTCACTATAATGATGTGCCATTTTCATTGAATGTTTCATGTTTCATGAAGTTACAAGTCAAAACGCCACGTGGAATTTCTTTTTACTTAGCGCCTGTGGAGTTTTACGTGTAACTCCGTAAGGAATATATCGTGATCGATGCAATGGATTATGTTTAGACTCATTTTAATCGTGAGGATCTGCAGTAAATAATGATGAGCATTTTCCACAATCGGAGCATGTTTCATGAATTTACGAGCGAGAACGTAACATAAATGCTGCATCTGTATATTGTTTACAAGTCAAGTCACCTTTATTTATATAGCCCTTTTTTACAAATACAGATTGTTTCAAAGCAGCTTTACAGAGATAACAGGAAAATAATGTTGTAATAATATTGTTAATGTCCCCAAATAAGCAAGCCAAAATCCAATCGGTTCCATGCGCAAGTCCACCATCTGATCTGGATATGGCCCGGGTCCGACTGATTACAGTTAACCTCGGAATAAACACAAAGACTAAAATTAGCGTAGATGCCATTCTTTTTATGATGTAGCGAGTACATCAGGTGTTATAGGAAGTGTTCCCGGTTCCGGCTGACCTAATGTATGCCAGGTTGAAGAGATGTGTTTTTAATCTAGATTTAAAGTGACAGAGTGTTTCTGCTTCCCGGACAATGTTAGGAAGACTGTTCCAATGTTTAGGTGCTAAATAGAAAAAAGGATCTACCACCAGCAGTCGATTTTGATTTTCTAGGTATTATCAACTGGCCTGAATCTTGAGATCGCAATAGACGTGAAGGACAATAAAGCTAGCTCAAGTACTGGGGAGCTAAACCATTTAGTGCTTTGTAAGTAATCAGCAATATTTCAAAATGTATACGATGTTTAAAAGGGAGCCAATGCAGTTTTGACAGAACCGGGCTAATAGGGTCATACTTCCTGGTTCTAGTAAGAACTCTATCTGCTGCTTTTTGGACCAGCTGTAGTTTGTTTATTAAGCATGTAGGGCAACCACCCATAATAGCATTACAATAATCTAGCCTTGATCTCATGAACACATGAACTATTTGTTCTGCATTGTCATTGAGAGCATATGACGTAATTTAGATATATTTTTGAGATGGAAAAATGCGGTTTTACAGATACTAGACACGTGACTTTCAAATGAAAGATTGGTATCAAAGAGCACACCCAGGTTCCTAACCGATGACAAAGACTTGACAGAGCAGGCATCACATGTTAGACAGTATTCTAGGTTATTATGTGAGTTTTTTTTTTTTTGTCCAATTATGCCAAATATATCTTAGCAGAAAGTTGAAAAATGTTGCGTTTACTTCACACAAGATCAGTCGTTTTCCCCTGTTGAAATGGGAACGTTATGGAGTGACGTAATTTCGCGGCGTAAACATCATTTATCAATCGATGTTGATAAATCATTTTATTTTTTAATATTTTATTTATTCATTTTTGCAGAAGTTGTAGCATATTCCTTTTGTAAAGCTACAGAACTTGTTTGACTCATCAATGTTTTGTAAGTTTGACTCATCAATGTTTTGTAAGTTAGATCCATGTGTTTATTAAGGTCTAAAATAAACAAGATGAGAAATAGGCTATTCCCAGCACTTTCTGTGATGTAGTATGCTTGCTTATCATAAGTAATAAGAAATTAATCTTTACATTAAGGTAGTAGCCTAGTGAGAACAGGGTGTTTTTTTTCTCTTTTTCATCAAACCGCAGTTCCCTTTATCGAAAAAGGGAACTTCGAGATGCGTCGAACGACACGGTGGGAACGCCTCTTGCGTGATTGCGTCTGAAGCATCTATGCCAACTAGTCCAATGGAATGAGAGAATGAGCGTCACGGGCGGGTGACGTCATGAACCAGGAAAGGATAAGAGCACTTCCGCTGCTCGCCGGCATTTAGCTTCTGTTGCCTCAGCAAGCGATCTGTGTCAAAACTGTCTCTGTCTATTTATTGTTGTCTGTTGCAATATTGTATGGAAACGTTATGGCGAAACAAATTACAAACAGTGTGTTTCTCCCTGCCCGCGTTTATTTAAACGGGTGGGGACACACACGAGTTTTGTTTAATTTGTTTGGGGTAGAGCATACTTCTCAGCCCTTGAAAGAAAAAAAGGTGGGGGCTGAGTTCCAACTCTGTGAAATAGTATGCTCTGCTCTCGCCTGTCACTCTGTATGATAGTGACAGGCTTGCGATTCCCAGGACCCGCGTTTGCCGAGGCAGCGTGGGGAATGCATTCCTGGGGATCACAGATGGATCTTTTGGAGGGGTTTGAAACGGGTCCGTGGGCCTTTTTTCCTTCCTTACCCGGAAGATCCAGCTCTATCTCCCCGGTGTCGGAAGCACGCTCTGCGGTTTCTCCGCTCGGGGAGAGAGAGCCCTTTTTCCTTCATATTCTCCTCCGAGGAGGTTAAATGTTTTAGAATATTGAAAGTGAAAGCAAGCACACACACTGTTGAATTAGATTCGCCATCTATTTCCCCAGTATATGATGAACTGGTGGAGGTTTTGTCCCGTGCTGTTAATAAATTAAATATTTAATGGCCAGCTGAGATTAGGGACGCTCCTAAAAAAATATCGAGCGTTTCCTACATCTATCACATTATCTCCACCACGAGGCTTCCCTTTTCCCTGATTTACACACTGAATATTTAAATTGTGGGATAAACCGTATTTTATTACTACTTTCAGCCCTCGTGTTAAAGATTTATTCAAGGGTTGAAAGATTACGGTTATGATATAATGCCCCAGGCTGAAAAAAAAAAAAAAAATAGAAAAATGCTGTTTTCACCTGGTCCAGCATCGTCATTTAAAGCCTCTGCTTTGCTCAATAAACCTATCACTAAAGAATCTCGCGTTTGCCGAGGCAGCGCGTAGGTTCAATGTTGTAATCAGAATCTAGCTCGGATCTCGCGTTTGCCGAGGCACCGCTTAGATTTCGAGTGTACTTTGCAAAATAAGATTCTGTGGCTGGGATCTCGCGTTTGCCGAGGCAGCGCGTAGGTTTAATTATAGCTACTTTGGTTTTATGGGTAAAGCTTATACGGCAGCAGGTCAGCTGGAGAATGTTTATAGAAAACTATAGTATAATGCTCCAGGCTTATCAGGCCGATCTGCTGGGGTTCTGGATATAGTGAAATTTGAGCCTTCGCGTCTCTTCGGCGACGCATTCCATGCGTTCGTTGTTAGGTGATGCATTATATATATATATATATATATATAAAAAATATATATAATAAGGTTTCTCCCTCGCTGTGTCCAGCCCCCTGGGGCTGCTGGGCGTGAGCAGCTCCAGCCGTCTAGTTCATCATATTATGTGCACAGAAAGTGAGGACAGCCCCGACCGAAGTGGAGTGGTGTACACCTCATTACACGGTGCCCGTTCCATTTCGGGGTCCTCACGAGACCCTCCTGCCAACCCTGCCACCTCCGGTGCTTCAGGGCGCAGCGGTCTCCAGCGAGTCGCTGATGCTATGCTGCGGCACAGCATTGGTTTCGCGCCCTCTGAGGGGGGCTTTTGAGTAGTCAGGTCAGGTAGTTCCTGCCATTATGTTTCAGGCTCCAGATTTGGCTCTCTCAGTAACACCAGAGGCCAGCCTCGAGAGGCTGGTTCCCTTAGTAAATTTTTTGGCAGCGTGGAAGCTTCTGCCGAATATTTCTCATTGGGTCCTGCAGATTGTAGAGAGAGGATACAGAATCCAGTTTGGCTCTCGTCCTCCTCATTACAGCGGGGTGCTGCCCACAGTGGTGCATCCCGAGCAGGCTCTGGTAATGGAACAAGAAGTAAAGGCCCTGTTAGCAAAAGAAGCTATAGAACAGGTGTACTCACCCGTCAGAGAGTCGGGTTTTTACAGCCATTATTTTATTGTTCCAAAAAAGGATGGAGGGTTGCGTTCCTTTTTTAGATCTTCGCCTGTTAATTCGGTCAGTTCGGAAACTAAAGTTCAAGTTAGCTGACCCTCAAACAGATCGTGACCCAAATCAGATCCGAGGACTGGTTTGTCACGATAGATCTAAAGGATGCATACTTCCATATCTCCATCCTCCCTCAGCACAGGAAGTTCCTATGGTTTTTTTTCAGGGGCAAAGAATACCAATATCGGGTTCTTCCTTTCGGCCTAGCTTTGTCACCCGTTCGCATTCTGAATTATATCGACGACTGGCTGATTCTAGCGGAATCAGAGCAGTTGGCGGTTCGGCACCGAGGTGTCGTTCTCGCTCATATGCAGATGTTGGGGTTGAGGCTCAATACCAAGAAGAGTGTGCTTTCTCCAGTATTGAGAACCACTTTCCTTGGTGTGGTATGGGATTTAGTATCCTAACAGCTACAGAAGAGCTGAGGCTAGGCCAGTCACGCACTGTAAAACAGTTCAGGAGACTGTCGGGTCTTGTTGCAGCAGCGTCCAACGGAATTCCTTTTGGCATGCTGTACATGAGACCTTTACAGCGCTGGCTCAGGACCAGAGGGTTCTCCCCGAGGGGAAACCCACTTTGCATATCAAGGTCACGCGGCGATGCTTTCGTGCCTTAGTTATATGTAGTAAACACTGGTTCTTAACCCAAAACCAGTCACGCATTGTAAACAGTTCTAGAGACTGTTGGGTCTACTGGCAGCAGTGTCCAACGGAATTCCTTTTGGCATGCTGTATATGAGACCTTTACAGTGCTGGCTCAGGACCAGAGGGTTCTCCCCGAGGGGAAACCCACTTGCATATCAAGGTCACGCGGCGATGCTTTCGTGCCTTAGTTATATGTAGTAAACACTGGTTCTTAACCCAGGGTCCGGTGTTGGGAGCTCTTTGCCATCGAGTTGTGATCTCGACAGATGCTTCCCTCACCGGCTGGGGAGCGGTAATGGAAGGCCGCTCGGTTCAGGGTCTGTGGAAAAGCCATCATCTTTCGTGGCACATAAATTGCCTGGAGATGATGGCCATCTTCAATGCGTTGAGACATTTCCTTCCGGACCTAAGAGGCCATCATGTGCTCGTTCGAACAGACAACACATCAGTGGTCTCTTATCTGAACCGCCAGGGGGGTCTGCGCTCGCGTCCGCTTTGCAAACTGGCGCACCAGATCCTCCTGTGGTCTCTGGGGAAGGTACTCTCCCTGAGGGCAGTGTATATTCCTGGGGACCAGAATATAGGAGCAGACATCCTGTCGAGGCAGGAGCTGAGGCCAGGGGATTGGAGACTCCACCCCGAGGCGGTGGAGAAAATCTGGGAGGCATATGGTCAGGCAGAGGTGGATCTGTTTGCGTCTCAGAACACGACGCACTGTCCTCTCTGGTATTCTCTGACGCACCCAGCCCCCCTGGGGCTGGACGCCATGGTGCAGACGTGGCCGAGGCTACGTCTGTACGCCTTTCCCCCTGTTGCTCTGCTCCCAGGAGTTCTGGAGCGGGTCCGTCGGTATGGAATAAGCCTACTGCTAGTAGCACCACGCTGGCCAAGTCGGATCTGGTTTGCGGACCTGATCCTTCTGCTAGACGGGCCTCCATTGGAGATCCCTTTGAGGAGGGACCTTCTGTCTCAGGCCGGGGGCACAATATTTCACCCTCGACCAGACATGTGGAATCTTTGGGTTTGGCCTCTGAGGGGGCCCAACTTATAGATAGTGGTCTTTCAGCTGAGGCTGTTGAGACCATCCTAAGCTCCAGAGCTCCAGCTACGAGGAAACTTTATGCGCTTAAATGGAGAGTTTCTCCTTATGGTGTCACCGACACCAGTGGGATCCAGTTAACTGTTCTGTCAACACAGTACTCGAGTTCCTGCAGGAGCGCTTTGTGTCAGGTCTTTGTCCTTCCACACTAAAAGTTTACGTGGCAGCCATTGCGGCTTACCATACTATGGTGGGAGGTATATCTTTGGGTCGAGACCCCCTGATTACACGTTTCCTTCGTGGCACTTTGAGGCTGAGGCCTGCAATCCGCACTAAGGTGCCAGCTTGGGATTTGACTATAGTTCTAGAAGGCCTGTCTAGGGCCCCATTCGAGCCCTTAGATTCGGTCTCAGAAAAGTTCCTGACTTTCAGGACTATCTTTCTGCTAGCTATTTCGTCCCTAAAGAGAGTTGGCGACCTTCAGGCTCTTTCGGTATCCCCCACCTGCCTTGAATTTGCACCGGGGGTGGTCAAGGCGTTCCTATACCCAAAACAGGGATACGTCCCTAAGGTTCCAACCTTGACTCCGAGGCCTATTGTGCTGCAGGCTTTCTGTCCTCCTCCATTTGCGGACCAGGAAAGACTGCACCTGTTGTGTCCAGTGCGAGCATTGGACACATATGTACATCGGACATCCTCAATCAGAAAGTCCGACCAATTACTGATTTGCTTTGGATCACCTAAGAAAGGTCTTCCTGCTTCAAAACAGACAGTCAGTAAGTGGATAGTCGAGGCTATTTCACTGGCATACGAGTACTCGGGCCAGCCTTGTCCTTTGGTGGTCCGAGCCCACTCGACCAGGAGTATGGCGGCTTCTAAGCCATATTGCAGGGGGTATCTCTTCAAGATGTTTGTGATGCGGCGGGCTGGTCCTCTCCGCTCACATTCGTGAGATTTTACAGTTTGGACCTGGATACCCCAGGTTCTCAGGTGCTGAGTGCTTAGATCAACAGACTGACACTCAGGTACTTGTAATTATGGCGGGTTGGGTATTCTCGTTCCCACCGCGTCGTTCGACGCATCTCGAAGTTCCCTTTTTCGATAAAGGGAACGTCTCAGGTTACTATTGTAACCATAGTTCCCTGAGAAACAGGGAACGAGACGATGCGTCCCCCTGCCATACTTCCTGCGTCCCTGCTATCGGCTTGCTTCGGCAACTGTCGAAGCTAAATGCCGGCGAGCAGCGGAAGTGCTCTTATCCTTTCCTGGTTCATGACGTCACCCGCCCGTGACGCTCATTCTCTCATTCCATTGGACTAGTTGGCATAGATGCTTCAGACGCAATCACGCAAGAGGCGTTCCCACCGTGTCGTTCGACGCATCGTCTCGTTCCCTGTTTCTCAGGGAACTATGGTTACAATAGTAACCTGAGACGTTTTTGCAAGTTCCCGCAATTTCATCGCATAAAATTGCATAAATATCCTGCATATTCCATCGCATTTTTTAAGAAAACGTGCCGCATAATCAAGAATTTTTGCCCACAACAATCACAAAATATCTCCGCATTTTTCTGGAAGGACTGAAAAAGGAAGAAGAGACAAAGAAAAACAAAAGACTCATTTATGATGAGAGGAACGTTCCCCTCAAATTTTAATGAAGATAAAAGCAAATTTGTCCGAAACATGGCATGCATTTTTTGAGAGGTTTCGAGACTGACCTACTTTCCATTGCAACTTGTAACAAATAATTTCCCATCAGGGCTCAATAAAGTAATTCTGAGTCTGATTCTGATATTTAAACAGACATTGTTTCTAATCCTAAATGTTTTTTTCAGTTTAGTTTTTATCTTTTTTTATTAATCTTCTACATCCATGCACCACTATTATTATGCAATAAAAAGCTACTTTTTATGTCTTTATCTTAATACATGGTTTTATAAAAAAAAGGAGCTTTACACACAACCTTATCAGAGCTAATGATAATGACCTGTATTGTTATACATTTATGTAGTCTTGATTTGGGTGTGTACAGTGGTTTTACATTTAAAAGGGTTGTAAATCTAGTTCAAGTAAATTTTAGCACGCCATAGTCAACTTTAATGAGGTAATTTCACAACAACAAAAATGTGGCTAGTAAAAATGCTGTGACTAGTAACTTTGGAAAACCATTAGCCACATTGGCTAGTGAGCAAAAAAGTTAATGTCAAGCCCTGCTTGTGGTACTCCATACTGAACTTGTGATCAATAAGACATGTCTTCATTTACTGCTACAATCTAACAGTCAGATAAGTATGATTTAAACCATGCTAATGCAATTCCACTAATGCCAACATCATTTTCAAGTCTATTTAAAACAAATTTTGTGGCCAATAATATCAAATGCAGCACTAAGATCGAGTAGCACTAATAGAGAGATACAACCACGACTGGATGATCAGATTTGCACATGGGTCTGGGTCTTTTTTTCGTGGTTGGTACACTTCGGGTTTAAATGTTTAATATGACACCTTTCCTCAAGCGATATGCTTAAAGTCCCATGAAATCAAAATTGACCATACTTACTTTGTTTGCCTAAATTGATCGTTTTGTGGTGAATAATTCATCCATGCAAGTCAATCCACACAAAAAATTTTTTTGGCTTCGTAATCTTTAATCAAATTCTGAAAATGCCCCTCCCCTCTGCACTGGAGGACCTTGCCCGATGACGTAGACTTGACGGTTTAGGTGTCTGCTTAACATCCGTAACGCCCTCCAACTGACAGTAGACAGGCACACAGCGTGTGAAAGGAGAGATGGCGAGGAGGTGCATTTTTCTAGATCCAATCAGGTGCTATTTGGAAAAAAAAGCCACGCTCACTATTTTGCCTCATTTAGTATTCCGTTTCTCTCGGAAATACGTCACAGCACTGGAGAAAAGTCGTTTGCAACTTCCGGTTCACGGGGACTTTAAATACAAAATTGTTAGCACTTTACAAAACGGGTCCACTAATATGCATTAATTTATGCTGAACTAATGTACAGATAACCATGAGTTAATGTATGGCTGATGGAGAACTAAACCATTAATTAATGATTACTGCATCAGTAACTAATAAAGAGTCTATCTGATGAATAGATTAAGTATGAACTGCTATTAATTAAATGTGTCATCATGTATTCATTATTTAACAACATATATTATGACATAATAGTGTAAATGAATGTGTTAATTACCACAATGGGTCAAATACATGTGTTTCAACTTCCAGTTGTCAGCTTTATTTATTAGCTAATGATTTGCAAATATATTATTATTTTATGACTTAATGCATGACTGAATATGTCGTTATGAGTTTTGACATACCCACTAAAGTTTGAGGTCTGTGGGGCAGTTGCACAGTCAATGTAATGTCAAATGTCAGAGAATGTGTTTAAAGGATGGGTAAGTTGGGCCACACACAAATATTAGCGCATTAGAATCTGAACTGACAGCTGTTACATTGTGTCTAAACCAGACGCATCCGTTGCATCCCTCCGCAACAGCTGTCTATACTGAATGTGACAGACCATTGCAAATCGATCTGTCCTTTGTATCAGAAGTAGCACAAACGCTTAGAGTATGCAAAAAAATAGAACGGTGTACAGGTTTACTGTTGGGGATTTTTTGTCGCATCGTGCTGCATACAGAGTAGACAGCATCACTGATTATAATGGGTTCTATTGTCTTTTGTTGTGTCTCGCTGCTTGCGTCCAGTGTAAAAAACAGTATTACGAAATAGCAGTGTTTCTCAGTGTCCCACTTTTGAGACTTCAAGCTTCAACCAGACATAATCCTGTGCCATGAACAAGAGGATACTGGATGTGCCATACAGTGGAATCCCAGTTGTAGACGGCTTGGTATTAAAATACAAGGCTTAGTGTGGATGTCAAAACCAAAATGACATATTACTTAATAATGAGTTACTAGTCATGTGCCTCAACAAGTCATATCATAATGACATCTTTGCAAATAATTAGCTAATGTTTAATTAAAGCAGACAACTCAAAAGTTAAAATGCATGGCGTTGACCCATTATTAACGTAATTAACGCACTAATTAGTTAATACTATATGTTCAAAAGGAATTAATACATATTGACACATTTAATTAATTACAATTCATATATTACTTAATCTATTAATCAAAGACTTTATTAGTTGCTGATGCGGCAATCATAAATTAATGGCTTAGTTCTTCAGGAGTCATACGTTAACTCATGATTATCTGTGCATTAGCTTGAATTAATGCTTATTAATGCACCCATATTGTAAAGTGTTATCATAAAATTTATAATCAGAGATTAGGCTCAGTGATTCTTACATGATTTAGAGGGAGGAAATCCCCCAAAATAACATGTGTTGTTGTCAGTGCAGTTTTACACAAACCATATGGCTTGTATAGGGAGCAAACGTGCAGGACAAATGTGGTTTCTGTTCTCCACAGAGATAAAGAGCATCTCTTCTAAAGCAACATACACGGGGTGTAATGTGGCCACGGAATAATAACTAGGGAAATGAAGAGAATTCATTAAATATTAACATGACAAAGAAGAGGATTAAAATAAAGAAGAGAAAAGGGTGTTCAAGGTAGAAAAAGCATAAAAGGAAGAGGAGATGGTTGCATGGAGAAGACTTGTTGAACAGAAATACAGGTTTGCAGAAAATAAGCAAGATAACTGACTGAGCTGACATCGATATAACCGCTGCAAGTGTGTCTAAAAACGAGAGAGCATATATATCTCTCTCATTCTGAGAGGTCTGTGTGTGTCAGACCTCTTATGACCTCGTCAACATTTGATGTCTTCAAAGGGCAATTATAATGAATAACTCCTCCATTCGATTGGAACATTAAATGTAAAAGCATGTTAGTTAGAGATTTGAACTGTGCTATTAAGAAAAAAAGGGGGGGGGGGGGGCACAAGAGAGCAAGATCTCTCTTGCATTCTCCTGTTCCTTGTCTTGCTATGTACAATGGGCGGAGCTGCTGTGTAGAAATTGTTGGTTAAAATACTTTCTACTTTTTAAGCTTAATGTGCACAGATTACTGGAAGTCAGCCAAAGGTTGATTTCCTGGAAAGGTATAAACACTGTCAAAATGTGCCTTGGCTTGCTTTGTGTAATGGCTGATAAACTAATAAATGTGAATTTGATTTAATGCAGAAAATTGGCGCAAATTATTGGTCCTTCAAAGGCTTACCCTCCTTATGTCAGAGATCTTGAGAAACTGCTTGTGATCCTGTGATCGTGATCTTGAAGGTGAGTGAGCCAATAAGAAGTTCTACTTTCTGAGGGACATTTTACAATCAATTGTGTTCTAGAATGGTGTTTTGCATATGCAATTTGATTGGGTGCTAAGAGAATAACTTTTAAGATTATTATAATACTAATACATACCAAAATTAACAAAATATAATGTAAATGAACATACAGGAAATACAGCACATAGATACAAAAAAAATGCTATACATGTGATCTGAGTTAACTACAGTATGTAACTGAGCGGTCATTTACACAACACTGCTTTCAACTAAAAACGGGAAACTTTTTTTTTGGTTTTGGCTATTCATTTACATGATGACGGCCTTTTTGGGGCCTGAAAATGCAAACTTTCCACTATCATCCACTATCATCAACTTGTAAGCTATAAATATGCACATTTATGAAAACGGTGACGTCGTATGCATGCATATTACGTGTTCAGTCTATAATGAACAAATTGATACATTACACAAGTAGTATATATATAGAATGTATGGGATTAAAAGGGTATATTTATGTGTTTCAAAGTGAATGAATCGAGAGTAAAACTATATCAGGGTCAGACAGGTCAATTTAGCTAAAAGGGAATTATTAATTTATTAAAAGGAATCTTGAAAGAATCACTTCGGCCGAGCAAATGACTCGCCCAGCCATCATTTGAACCGGTCGTAACTATCAGCTCTGTGAAAAACTAGTGAAAACACTATTTATTAGCAAAGGTAACTTAGATCAGCAGTTTAAGTCAATAAATTTGTAAGCACTAACACAAGAACAATTATGTTTAAAATAGTACAAACACAACGTTATTTTTCGAACACATAAAACTAATATCTAACATAAATACATGCACACATTCAAAACTCTCTCTAAAATTATTTTGGGTCAACAGTCTTATCTGGCTGATGTGTCTCTGCTGCTATGGTAACCAATGCCTGGTTCTGCATCTGTTTGTTAGGCTACTTGCAGTTTGGGGATAGTTCCATATAACCCTATCACATAGTTTGCTTGTTGGGTGAGGGGTAATGTGGATCATTTATTTAATATAACAAATTATTGCTGATCTGTCTCAGTCACTACATGAAATGACAGAGAAAAACAGAGGAAGAGAAAAAGGAGGTTTTAGACATGGGGATGGTTTTAAAGAAAGAAAGAAAGAAAGAAAGAAGAAAGAAAGAAAGAAAGAAAGAAAGAAAGAAAAGAAAGAAAGAAAGAAAAGAAAGAAAGAAAGAAAGAAAGAAAAAAGAAAGCTTCTTTCCAGCACACATATACTCACACAAACATGGATCGAGTCTATCTTGGTTGCCTAGTTACAATAAAACTAAGTTGATTTCACAACACTTTCCAATGAGTGAGTCCACCATAATGACATTTTTGGGGGGCATAAGCTGTTCATCACTATCAAGACACTAGCACATTGTATACAGACTTGTGCATGCACACTCTCTTACTCACACCTTCACATGTCTATCTCTTGAAGTTGACTAGCACCCACGCAGACAAACAGTCCCACAAATTCACACAGACAAACACACCCATAACATCCACCCTTGGCGCACACTCCCTTAACCAATGTGCACTGTTGCCCTGAATAATTTAAAAGCCACAGCAATGCAGGGATATTTCACAACAATTTACACCTCCAAACATAGACACACACATTCACATTCAGATACAAGTACAGTGAGGGCAGAGCTACACATACGTTGTGCTGCCCCTGGGATCATTTGTTAAAGACTATAAATTACTTGGCTATAAGCAACACAACTGGCAATGATACTTATATATGCACATGTGCGTGCACGCGTGTGTGTGTGTTTTCTGCTGTGTTGTAGTTGTAACCACTGTTTCTGGCCAGACCATTTATTGAGTGAACGGGGTTGTGCAGTAGGAAAAGCAAAAAAAAACTAACTGAAGCTTATTAGACCACTTGATCACTAAAGGACAAGAGGAGAAAGCATATATATATATATATATATATATATATATATATATATATATATATATATATATATATATATATATATATATTATTTTTTTTTTTTTTTTTTGACAGAGTAGGAACTAGTGACAGATAGATGTTTACTAGAATTCACCTAAGTTCGACAAATTGCAATTATTGGTTACACTTTATTATGCCTTTTCAGATATTACCTTGCATGCAGTGTTTAATATTAATAGTTGTTTATGCATATAAAAGGTCTGCAAAGTTTTAAAGATAAAAGTACATGATAAATAAAAGTATTATCTCCCAAAAGAAAGAATAAACTCTGAACTGCTAAAACAAGTCATCAGTAATTCCAGTCTTACTTTCATACCATTCGTACGTAACACAATTAATTAATATATATGCTGCCACTTGGTAATATTATAAGAAAACATGGAATTAATTTTCACTGTTATGCTGATGACACTCAATTATATATCTCATCACGACCAGATGAAAACACTAACTTATCTAACTTGACAGAGTGTCTAAAAGATATAAAATGCTGTATGACGTGTAATTTCCTGCTATTAAATTCAGATAAAGGAGGTATTACTTATTGGTCTAAAAAACTACCCACAAAATCCCTTACAATACAACTTTAATTTAGAAGGATGTCCTGTTACTCTATCCACTACAGTAAAAGACCTGGGTGTTATGCTAGACCGCAACTTGACTTTCGAAAATCATATTTCATATGTTACTAGAACAGCCTTTTTCCACCTTAGAAACATTGCTAAGCTACGTAACATGCTATCTGTTTCAGATGCAGAAAAGTTAGTTCATGCATTCATGACCTCGAGACTAGATTACTGTAATGCTTTATTAGCTGGTTGTCCTGCATCCTCAATAAACAAGCTACAGTTAGTGCAAAATGCAGCCGCTAGAGTTCTTACTAGATCAAGAAAATATGATCATATAACACCAATTTTATCATCTCTACACTGGTTACCTATTAAGTTCCGTATCAATTACAAAGTATTACTATTGACTTATAAAGCTCTAAATGGTTTAGCTCCTGTGTATTTAACAGACCTTCTATCGCCCTACAATCCATCGCGCTCTTTAAGATCACAAAATTCGAGGCTTCTGGTCGTTCCTAGGATATCTAAGTCTACTAAAGGAGGGAGGGCGTTCTCACATTTAGCTCCTAAACTCTGGAATAGCCTTCCTGATATTGTTCGAGACTCAGACTCGCTGTCCCAGTTTAAAACTAGATTAAAGACGCATCTCTTTAACCAAGCATTCACTTAATGCTTACCTTTTATACTACTTCTGAATCAGTTCGAATGCATTAACATTATGAACATCAGCTATGCTAATTATTTCCCATCTGTCTTTCTGCTGTTATCTCGGGACGCTAGTCCCGAGGTAAATAGCGTTCGTCAGCTCCAGTTTGTATCCAGCCTCTCACGGAGACTTCAGATGCCCCAACACCTGTGATGAGACGACTAAACGCCTGTGGAGAGACGACTCGACGCCTGTGAAGAGACGACTAAACACCGGCGATATGTTATGCCTAAATTTATACATGATTAACTAACTGTATTTTTCTTTGTACATTTCTGAAATGCACTTTCTGTAAAGCTGCTTTGAGACAATGTGTATTGTGAAAAGCGCTATACAAATAAACTTGAATTGAATTGAATTGAATTGAATTGAACACTGTAAAACAATTTGCATAACGCTCACCTATGGTCTTCATTGGCTCTACTTTGGCCTGCCCTCAAACACTGTAGCTAGTTGTAATGTCGAGTAGACACTTCAAAAGCATATTTTCTTTGTATACACTTCCAAAGGATGAGGATGTGAAGAGTCAGTGGTTAAAGTTACCACAGCAATACAACAGCAGTATAACCTTTTGACGATTACATCTCAAATCTATGTAAGTCAATCAAATCTCAAGTCAATGCGGGATTTGCAAAACGCTTATCCATTATAGATGGGGCAGTACCCACTTCATTTGGACCAACTTGCTCCTCAGAATCACTGACTGAAATAATGATTAATTATTTATGTACATATTTTCTGTGTGTTCAAAATACATAGTTTTGTGTTTAATATTTTGTACACCCAGTGCAGCTGTAGGTCAGTGGCTAACCGGCTAATTCATGTTATTACTCTTCTGCTAAAATTAATGCAGATTGTTAATCAATGCAGATTGTCTTTCGTTCTTGCTACATTGAGTATTGGTAAAGGATAGAGCAAGATATGTTTTACAAACTTTGTTAGATCAGTCATTCACTTTTTGTGCTCAGCTAACGTATACACTGTTATTTATTATTAGCCTTTATTTTACCAGGAAAGAAGCACATTGAGATAAAGAATCTCTTTTACAAGAGCGCCTGGCCAAAACTGACAGACACAGCACGTTTGAGTGTAACAAATAACATCCAACAATACATACACATATACACACATAAGCAACTCTAATAAAATTTCAATATCAAATACATAACTAGCTAAAACATCTACAGCCCGATATTTCATTCTCCAAATCATTTAAAACTATTTTAAAAGTGTCCAACGAGACCAGATTCCTCAGTTTCAATGCACTTTGCAAACAATTCCAGGCAGAGGGAGCAGCAAAATTTAAATGCCTTTTTTTACAAATTCAGTCCGTACCACTGGAACAGACAGTAAAAATAATTCCTGTGACCGGAGGCTATAGCTAGAAGGATTCTTTTTACAGATGTATGTACAAAGATATGAAGGAAGTAAACCCAGGATAGATTTATAAATAAAAACATGCCAATGTTTTTGTCTTCGGATGGACAACGCAGACCAGCCAACCCGAGCATACAACACACAATGATGAGTGAGAGTTTTAAGATTTGTAATAAACCTCAGTGCACCATGATAAACAGTGTCTAAAGCATGTAAACATTGTGTAGATAGATGCATATCACATCACCATAGTCCAGTAACGACATAAAAGTCGCTGCAACAAGCCTCTTTTTGCGTCAAAGGAAAGACAGGATTTAATTCTAAAGTAAAAGCCCAATTTCACTTTCAGTCTTTTCACCAGTTGCTGGACATGAGGGCCAAAGAAGAGAGCTTCATCAATTAAAATACCCAGATACCTGTACTGAGACACAAACTCAATTTTTTTTTTAAGGCTGCCGTAGTTGTGCTATGTTGTTTTCTACTACGGAGCCCCTAAAGGGACGTGGTGGTGGAAAAAAATGTAGGATGGGAGAATTTTTTTTTTTTAATCATTTGCGTTCCCTCGCAAAACTTTTGCGTTCCCACGCAAAAGTTTTGCGTTCCCTCGCAAAGATATTTGCGTTCCCACGCAAAACCTGTTGTGAGCTCGGACAGACACTTCCTGTTTAATGTCCCGCTGGCAGTGCTTCAGAGTTCCGTACGTTAATGGAGCGTTTCATAGTGTTTGAACTTGGACTCCAATATAAAGAAATGCGGTCAAGGAGTTCAGAAGTTGGCAATATATTCAAATAGGCTATTCGAACTTCCCGGATCAATATTCTTGAGCTAAACGTTGTTAAAACACAAACGACACCTATTTACAATCACAATATCCTAGACAACGAACTACAACCCAATTCTCCTCAAAACGAGCATTATAATATAGGCTAAATGAATCTTTATGTGCAGGCGGCTGAGAGACAAGTCAAGGGACCATCTGCAAAGTGCAATATTACCCAAAAAACGACTACAGCATCAACTCATATTTAAAAATACAAAAATAGTCATTAACTTTAACTCCAGTGCCACCACACTTATACAACAAGTGTGGGTTATACAACACTTAGTTACATTTACAGTTATGCATTTGGAAGAAGCTTTTATCCAAAGGTACACATTTACATTGTAATGAGTTCGAATCAATTGGGTCACGGGACCTTGGCATTGCAAGCATCAACGCTATACTGTTTGAGCTACAGGAAAGCTAGTATGGGAAGTAATTGCACATAAAAATTAAGTAGGCCAAGTATTTACACAAATTATATTGCTACTGTGCGCAGCTAACATAATAGTTGCAATCATAGCTTATGCATTATATTTGCTTACTGAATTTCGATGGCATATAACAGTGTGAAATTATTGATTTTATTTCATAATAAAAAATCATAACAATTATATGCATTTTTTTAATCAAACTAAGTATTGTAGTATAACCAGCTGGTTAGCGGTGATGTGTGAACTAAATTTGGCTACAGTAGCTACATTGTGTCATAGTGAAGCTATAGAATATGTTTAATAATATAAAATGTGCAGAAGGGTTCGGGGATTTGCACTTTGCATACGGCCCCTTATTTGGACTTGTCTCTCAATCGGCTGTTTAGAGATACATTTATATTATAAAGCTCGTTTTGAGGAGAATTAGCTCGTTGTCTGAGTTACTGTGATTGTAAATATAGGTGTCATTTGTGTTTTAACAACGTTTAGCTCAAGAATATTGATCCGGGAAGTTCGAATAGCCTATTTGAATATATTACCAACTTCACTGAACTCCTTGACTGCATTTCTTTATATTTGAATGAATCCAAGTTCAAACACTATGAAACGCCCCATTAACGTACGGAGCTCTGAAGCACTGCCAGCGGGACATTAAACAAGAAGTGTCTGTCCGAGCTCATAATAGGTTTTGCGTGGGAACGCAAATATCTGCGAGGGAACGCAAAACCTTTGCGTGGGAACGCAAATATCTTTGCGAGGGAACGCAAAAGTTTTGCGTGGGAACGCAAATATCTTTGCGAGGGAACGCAAAAGTTTTGCGAGGGAACGCAAAGTGTCTCGGGGGAACGCAAAAGTTTTGCGAGGGAACGCAAAAGATTAAAAAAAAAAATTCTCCTATCCTAATTTTTTTTCCACCACCACGTCCCTTTAGGGGCTCCGTAAAAAATCAGACAGGGTATTATTAACAAACAGAAATTATTTTAATTGATTGCTGACAAATGTTTCAAGAACTTTGGTCAAGACTGACAGCTTGGAAATAGGCTGGTAGTTATTTGGGTGTGTGGGATCTCCGCCTTTAAACAGGGGAAGAACAAAAGCTGATTTCCATATAAGTGGAATTTCATTTAAGTCAAGTGAAAGGTTAAAAATATAAGTCAGAGGTGGAGCAATAAAATCAGCTGCTAGCTTTAAAAAGTAAGGTTCTAGAATCTAGATCATCAGGACCTGCCGATTTCGAAACATCCAAAGATTTAAGGGCTTTGCACACCTCAGAGATTGCAATTGGTGAAAAGTTGAATGATTGACTAGCCTCAAAGCTATCTGACTTAACAATCGAATGGTTCACATGAGCACCATTAACTGAATCAAACCAAAAAACAGAAGCTATGAAGTGTTCATTAAAACAATTAAGCATATTTACTTTATCAATAATTGTATCTGAGCCCTTATTAATACATGATGGAAGTTCTATACCTTTATTATTTTCAGTTAATGATTTAACACTTTTCCAGAATTTTGAAGAATTGTTTAGATTGTGAGATGTTCTTATAAGAAAATGTTCAGCTTTAGCTTTTCTGACTGCAACCATGCATGCATTGCACAATCCTCTAAAATCAAGCCAGTCTGAATTGAAATCAGTTTTTCTAGCTTTTGCCCATGCCAGGTTGCGCTCATGAAGCATATTTGCTAAAGGATGAGAAAACCATGCATTATTCCGACCCTTCACACTGTACCTTTTGTGAGGAGTATGTTTGTTTACTAAAGCAAAAAACTGTTGATAAAAAAATTCCCAGGCTATTTCAAGGTCAGGAATAAATTCATTTGTTCCCACTCCAAATTATTCAAATCGTGTATAAACCCTTGTTCTGAAAAATGTTTCATGTCACGCTTGGTTATGATGATTGGTTTAGTTCTAGAAATTTTTGTGTTTCTAACAGTTGCGATGACACAGTGGTCACTGATGTCATTCGCAAATATGGATGCAATTGAGTACTTATGGGGAGTATTTGTTAAGATTAGATCTATTAACACTCAGTTTCAGTCAATCTCATGTTAATCTTGAGTATCTAGAGTAATTTTGCATCCATCATATCTCCAAAAAGTCTTTAGTTTTATTATATTTATAAAAGAAAGATAGGCTGTACCGAGACTTTCCGAAAAAGCCGAGCTGGTGGAGGCGTGCCGTGTGGGCGGAGCTAAATAACCACGATTTGAAATTGAGCGCTGTGTTTTTAGAACACCATGTCATGCGCGAGTTTTAGAACATTTGTGTGTGTCTACTCGGGGTTTATGAAGACATAATTTGGTTTTACAATAAACAAACAGACACCTACAGTAGCCACCTAAACAAATAAACAAACACACACCAAACATCGCATGCTCCAGTTGTTTAGCCTAAGTTACACACCGATAGACACACACAGATATTTGAAGCAGTTCTACTCACCGCCTGCGGTTCCAACGCAAGACCGTTAACCTTAGTGTTGGACTGCTCCATCCTTGAGAACTAAAGATTAGCAAATCCGGCTTAGAAATTGGGCCTTGTTTATAAAAAAAATCATCCTCGAAATGCATGGAACAAACAAGAACACTTTTACAACTGTGTTGATGTTCTGGAAAAACAAACTCCATCCACTAACGCTTGATTCTTTGGGAATCTGTGCAGTGTTGTCTTGCCTTGGTAACCGAAAACACACTTCTTTGGTGACATATTGCAGCGCAGCTGATGCACAGCGCTTTGATGGGCATAGGTTACGGCTATCGCTCTACAGCTGCGCGCGCGCCCTTCCGAGAGAAGTGCCCTTAGGACCGCGCGCCATACTCGAAAAAAACTTTCCGAAACTTGTGACAACCAGGAAGGAGTATTTTGAGAACAGAAATACTCAATCAAACGTACAACTTAATTTTTGAAACTTTGTCCATGTTTAGCATGGGAATCCAACTCTTTAAAAGTGTAAAAAACTCACTATGCATGAAATAGCATTTCACCCCTAGCCTGGCTCCGCCCTCCTACGCACTTCAGCTCAATTTCATTTTCCTTCAGTACTACGTCTGGGATTGTGATGTAGACTTCGGTTTCCAGAAATCATTTTTTTTACCAGGCCAATCAGCGAACAGAGGGAGTGGCTGAGAACGATGACGTTGATGTCGACTCGTGCTTTATTTTGAGTTGTAGTTCAGTAATGGCAGAGGAGAAAGATGCGAGCGAACCCATTCGGTCCGTTGTGGCAACGCTGCCGAATATCAAGAAGTTAAAGCCGGAGCAAGAACAATCTTTGCTTAGTTTTGTGTTTATGGCCATCCTCCCACAGGGTTCGGGAAAAGACATACGTCACAACCAAACGTTAGCGATTGGTTATGGCAGATAGAGTGACTCTGGGCAGATCCAATAGTTTTAGACTTCAATAAAGTTCCCGCCTACAAGGAAGTAAACGTTTGTCAATGGAGCAGTGCCAGACTCTATGTACAAATGAAATGTAGGAGAGTCTGGTAGAACCAGGCTATTTCACCCCCCCCTTTAATGATAATTTTCTCTGGAGATTTTAGGTTCGTCTGGTGGGCTTTTCAACAATCTGAAAAAGATTCAATGCATCACAATAGGTTTTAAATTCATCAGCTGCTGAATGTAACCAGTTCCAGTTTAAATCACCTAGATCTACCAATTCTTTAGCATGAAGAGCTGAAAAGAGTTGGAATAAAGAAGGGAGCACACTACTATCAGCAGACGGTGTTCTATAGCAACCAACAACTGTTATGCTGAAATATTTAGAAACTTCAAGATCGAGAGCTAAAAATTAAAATTGTTTACTCACTGATTTAAAAAGCAGTACTTTAACATGAAACCTTTTTTTTTTTTATAAATATTGCTACGCCCCCACCCCTTTTTGGTCGGTCCGACCTATATACATTATAACCATTAACGCAATATCCTTGTCTAAAACAGATTTTCTTAGCCAAGTTTCAGTTAGAACAATTACATCCGCATCAGTGGACTGTGCCCAAATACAAACCATGTCCATTTTAGAAATTAAGCTCCGCACATTCAAATGAATAAAACCAAGTCCGCACCTTGATTTAAAGTCTGCAGGTGTTTCTAAGCTTGAAGCACAGTCAGAAACTGGGCCTGGATTAGGTTGAACATTACCCGATATCAAAAGTAATAAGACAATCAAACAACTTTGCCTAATTCATTTAATATTATAATCTTTAGAATTTGTCTCTACTATTTTAAAGTTCCAGTGGGCACTTATAGAGATTGTAAAATTATCCTGAAGAACCATAACACAGGACAAACAGACCAGGTCTTCAGTGCAAAAGCAGGACTGGAGTATAGAAGACAGTCTGGCACACGGCACCTCTTGTGCAAAGCCAGATGTAGACGTTCCTCTGTGTGCTGTGACCATAAGTGGAGTCCCTAAAAATGGTTTCTCATACCCATGAAAACCACCTTCAGTACTGTAAGACCAGAGATGCACAGTATAATGAAAAAGCACAGCATTCCAGTCAACCCCTTCATCTTTTCTTCAAAAGCACCAATAAGGCCCTCCATAGTAAAGTACAGGTAGGCGAGTGCAGCAGTGGAATCCAAATCCACTTTGTAGGTAATCCACTCCAGTTATTCGTTCTCCTGGGACGGCTGCTAAGCGATACTTGACGTCAGATGTAAACAGGAAAATGGACAATGTGAAATTACGCAATGCTATGGAAAATAAGATACAATTTTAAGAACAACAAGGTCTAAAACAATAAAAAAAAAAGTTAAACCACATCAGTGGCAGGAAGAAGCACTTTCCTTCAACTTGAAGGATTCAAATCCATAAAGACCACACGGACAGCTTCTGCAGACTGCTTCACCATGACAGCTTCCACAGTCCAGCCAGGTAGGATAATCCAAGTCCTCCAAACCCGAGAAAGCCGTTGTTGTGCTTAGACCATAAATTGAAGGATCTTCGATCGCACTTTGTTAGTATTAATATTGGACACGAGAACGAGAAGACAAGTCAAGTCAAATAAGTCAAATATATTTATATAGCGCTTTTCACAATACAGATTGTATCAAAGCTGCTTTACAGTATCAATCAAAACAACTCAACAATGTTTGTTTATTACTGGACATCCAAAAAGGACATCCAAGTTTGGTAGAGCTGATCAATGGTATGATTGTTTAATTAATTTGAATATCCCAACTGAGCAAGCCAAAGGCAACAGTGGCAAGGAACCGAAAAACTCCATCAAGTGACCTAATGGTGTCCTAAAACTCCACCAGATCACCCAATGGAGAAAAAAAACCTTGGGAGAACCCAGGCTCAGTCGGGGGCCAGTTCTCCTCTGGCGTTTATGAACTAGAGGCTGAATTTACAGTAACTGTAAGATAAAAAATTTATATGAATGCCTGGCTAAATAGATGCGTCTTTAGTCTAGTTTTAAACTGGGAGAGCGAGTCTGAGCAACGAACAATATCAGGAAGGCTATTCCAGAGCTTCGGAGCTAGATGTGAAAATCTCTCCCTCCTTTGGTGGATCTGGATATCCTAGGAATGACCAGAAGCCTCGAATTTAGTGATCTTAAAGAGCGCGATGGATTGTAAGGCGATAGAAGATCTTAAATAGACTGGAGCTAAACCATTTAGAGCTTTATAGGTCAAAAGCAATACCTTGTAATTAATACGGAACTTTATAGGTAACCAATGAAGTGATGATAAAACTGGTGTTATATGATCATATTTTCTTGATCTAGTAAGAACTCTAGCGGCTGCATTTTGGACTAACTGTAGCTTGTTTATTGAGGATGCAGGACAACCAGCTAATAAAGCATTACAGTAATCTAGTCTCGAGGTCATGAATGCATGAACTAACTTTTCTGCATCAGAAACAGGTAGCATATTACGTAGCTTAGCAATGTTTCTAAGGTGGAAAAAGGCAGTTTTTTGTAACATATGAAATATGCTTACAGACACACGCATTCAAACGACTTAGTCTGCCATTTCTGGATCTGATCACCTTTTGATACAATTATTGATTAGTTATTGACAACTGTTATTGATACAGTTAACACAGTTGTGCACCTCAATAAATGAGAAATATTCACACACGTTTTTGATGGACATACTCTTGTTGATGTAGAGTAATTCCAGTTGCAACATCTCATAATGTACAACAAACTGAGCAAAAACGTATCACTGAGAAGCTGTCCTTGCGATGGAGGTTCGGGTTGAATAACTAGTTATTCCAGTGTTTCATCATCAGACTCGCAGATTGATATGGTAAAATCATTGTTCTTGTCACTGTCTTCAGTGTGTACAATTGCTGAGGATTTAAGAAGCCTCTGGAGCTAAAATTTAGTTATGGTGGTAAACGGTAGACCAATTACAACAGACTGGGCCATCTAGCCAAATCAGTCCTTTCCCTCATGGAAAGGAGGGATTTAGAGGACATCTTCGGACTGCTACGGACGAGTCGTTTTGGAGTCTTTAAGAAATGAGGTGATGTGCAATGTATATGAGAAAGTGTTTTTTGACCTTTTATGCATGTAAACCTGAAGACAAAACACAAGTAGGAACCTTTAAAATAGCATAATATGGGCACTTTAATTAGCTACATTTCTGTAGGGTTTGGTTTAGGATTATGGCTTGGTTTAGAGTTAGTTGCATGGATGTTGTTATTGTGTAACAAGGTCACTCTAAAATAAAGTGTTACCCAATTATTTACAGGACATAGTATCTCTGCACTTTCTCACCAGTATCCGTCCACATTGCTGTTGATCTACCCTCCACTTCTCTTTACTCATCCATCATTATTTTAATGGAGGAACAAGCTGCTCTATGGAAAGGTTGTTTTCCCACTTTGTTAGAAAAAAAAGAGACTATGCTGGGGGTCTTCATGGAGGGAAACGGACATGATACCTCCCCCAGTGAATTCATCAGAATAAAAAAAAAAATATATATATGTTAAAATAACCATAAGTGAATAAAGTCAAATAGAGATTGGACTTGTGCGAGAGAGTATATAGTTAAACAGTATGAAATAATACAGTCTGTGTGTCACGGATGGGTGTGTAGGCAGGAAGCACGAGAGGAGACGAGGAATAACAACTAACAGGAATTTAATGAACAAAGAACTCAGGAGATGCAACACATACCATTTAAACGCAACATATACAATAACCGACAAGGAGTGAGGGAGAACACTGGGTTTACATACACAGAGAACAGATCATGGGAACAAGACACAGCTGGGGCAAATTAACTAGACACAGGTGGAGGAACTGAACACAAACGAGGAGCGGGAAAACTGACACAGGACTAAACCAAAACACAGAGATGGGGAAAACTAAGAAACACAGATCACACTTGTGGCATTACCATCCCCCCCCCCCCCTCCAAAAAAGGCGCGTCCTCGCGCCGTACAATATCCAAAGGGGTGGGAGGGTGGGCGCCCTGGAGGCTGACGAGGGTATAGTTCCACGGGAATAGGAAGCTACAGGGCGGAATAGGCTGTGGGTCTTGCCAAGGGGGAGCTGGACGTGGCCAAGGCGGAGCTGGACGTGGCCAAGGCGGAGCTGGACGTGGCCGTGACCACGGCGGGGCTTTAGGGACCTCGGGAGCCCAGGGTGGAGCTATCCCTTCAGGTGGCCAGGGCGGAGCGTCCATTCAGGTGGCCAGGGCGGAGCCGTCCATTCAGGTGGCCAGGGCGGAGCCGTCCATTCAGGTGGCCAGGGCGGAGCCCTCCCTTTGGGCGGCCACGGCGGAGACGTATTGCCCCTCCCCGAAATTTTCTTGGGGGTAGCTATGGGTTTAGGCTCAGGCAGTTCGATGGATGGCTCCGGCTGTTCGGAGGAAGGCTTTACTGCAGGTTTCGGGGGTCCGGCTGCAGGCTTCACCGGAGGCTTCGGGGTTTCTGCTGCAGGCCTCACCGGAGACCTGGGCGGCTCAGACGCCCAAGCAGCGGCCATCTTGGCTGGAGTCGAGGGCTCAGGTGCGTCGGTCTCGACGTGGAGCTCAGGCTCGGCGGGAACGAGACTCTGGAGGCTGGCCTCGGCGGGACGAGACTCACTTGACTCGGTAGACTCACTTGACTCGGAGGAACTTGATTCACTTGACTCGGAGGAACTTGATTCACTTGACTCGGAGGAACTTGACTCACTTGACTCGGAGGAACTTGACTCACTTGACTCGGAGGAACTTGACTCACTTGACTCGGAGGCTCTTGACTCGGAGGCACTTGACTCACTTGACTCGGAGGCACTTGACTCACTTGACTCGGAGGCACTTGACTCACTTGACTCCGGTAGGCACTTGACTCACTTGACTCGGCGGCACTTGACTGGCGGCACTTGACTCACTTGACTCGGCGGCACTTGACTCACTGTTCGGCTGCTCAGTCACGGCGGGGCGTAACACCGGGATGATGGCCCACTTGGCAGCACGTAAGGACATCAGCGGGGTTTCAGACACGCTGGAAATCAACCCTGGATGGCCATAAACGGAACCGGTGTCTGACCTGACAGTTGGCTCAAGTACGGCGTTCAGATTCTCAGGCTGGGTGGGCGAGATGTGCACTGGCTCTGGATGGGTGGTTTCCTCTCCGTGGGTGTCGCAGGGACCGATGGTAAATGGCGACCCATTATGGAGAAGCACCCACTCGACAAAAGTCTCAAAGTTCTCTCGAGGTCCCAAACCGGGTAGGCGTGCCTTAGTCTCTGCATTGAGGCCAGTGTGGAAGAAAACACTCAATGAGCAATCGGGGAAAGAGCTAAGGCATGCCAGGTCGAGATAAGCCGTGGTGTGAGCCTCGAGAGATTGCTGGCCTTGTTCCAGCAACATCAGCTGCATCGAAGCATTCATCGTTGATTTTGGTTCGGTTATTCTGTCACGGGTGGGTGTGTAGGCAGGAAGCACGAGGAGACGAGGAATAACAACTAACAGGAATTTAATGAACAAAGAACTCAGGAGATGCAACACATACCATTTAAACGCAACATATACAATAACCGACAAGGAGTGAGGGAGAACACTGGGTTTACATACACAGAGAACAGATCATGGGAACAAGACACAGCTGGGGCAAATTAACTAGACACAGGTGGAGGAACTGAACACAAACGAGGAGCGGGAAAACTGACACAGGACTAAACCAAAACACAGAGATGGGGAAAACTAAGAAACACAGATCACACTTGTGACACTGTGCTGACCAGATTTCCATATCTGCACAGTCTAATGAACTGTCAGTCTGTTAAAAAGTTCATACAACTTTCCAATAAGGATCTATAAGTCAATATTAGCTAAATATAATGGAACAAATTCGTATGGTTTATGATATAATGAAACAAGCAATTAATAATAATTGAAACAGATAAAATAACTGATGACTTGAACATGGGTCTCATGAGTTGCTTGACAAAAAGAGCAAATTGAAAACAAACTATTTGAAAAGAAAAAAATGTAGAGCATTTAAGAGCCAGTGTAAGGAGGTAAGCTAACTAACAGTTTGCATGCACTACCATTCTCTAAAAAATCTCAGATCTAAATCTGATAATAGTATGCCATGTCAGAAAGGTTGCATGTAATCCAGTCTTTAAACTACCCTCTATCCGTATATGAAAGCAGTGCCTCATTGTGTCATGGAAAGCTCTGTATAATACAAATATGTCGTCCTCACTGCCTCCTCTGCTCACTTTGTATTAAGTGCAGTATTCCACGAGGACCAATATTTTAGAGGCAGCTCAAGTAAGGGGCCATAAATAATACAACATTAATCATGAAAGGCCCTGTTCGACTTGTCAAATTTATCACCTATCTTAATACCATTGTGTTTTAAGAGCAGTTTTCACACCGTTGTACCACCTCAGGAGTTTTAACGACAACCTCACTTGCTGTATCGCAGCATCACAGGGTCCTTTCAAATAAACTGCAAATAAAGAGTTTTATACGTCCTAAAATACAATTCTAACTTGTCCCCAACTTTTAATAGGGTGAAAAGGAATAAAAGTGGAAACACATTTCTTCCAAAATGTTATGGTTAAATGATGCAGAATTGTGTTTCTTAGATTCTACACGTGTGTGTGTGTGTTTCTTTGTTCTTGAGAACCAATGGATCTCATCCACTAATAATTGCGTGGATTATTGTCTTTGTACACACAGGAGATCTTCTCCCCCCCAAAAATCCCACCTAATTCACTACACGTGTGTACGCACATGGATTTGTCTTAACCTTGTTTGAATGTTAATGAATTTGGACAATTATAAATGAGCTACCGCGTGCCCGAGGTTAGTCATTTGCATACAACACGCCCAATCCATCTCCATAAGGGTTTTCCACAAACTTTCCTTTACAGCCTTTTATCACTCTCAGCAAATATGTGATGCTGTCTGAAGGTGCGCTCTCACCTGAAAGCACTCACAGCAGGATCCTCAAGCAATGACAGTCATGTCATCCTCAAAATCAATCCAAATTCAATAAAAAGATCTTTCATACAGACTCAGATTACAGACCTCTCATTAGCCGGCAGTACATGCATATCTGTGTTGCAGAGGTGGACATGTAACAAAGTACATTTACTTGTGTACTGTACTTAAGTACACCTTTTAAATATCTGTTCTTTACTTGAGTATTATTTTTTCTGGAAACTTTTTACTTTAACTTCACTACATTTGAAAGACAAATTTCGTACATTTTACTCCACTACATTTTTGTCAAGGTCCATGTGTAGAAAGTATAACGTCAGTCAGGGCATGATTTTGGTTACAGAGGTTGCATTTTGGTTGGAACTAAAAGTCGGGTTGACATTAGAACCCGACGTAGAAATACATTTGATATTGGTTTGAGTGTAGGTAGGCAGGCATAGATTCAGAGGCATTATATACAACAATGCAACAATAATAAAACAATGCACAATGACTTTTAGTTTTGATACTTAAGTACTTTTAAAAACAAGTACTTATGGACTTTTACTTAAGTAAAAATCTGTCTTTACAACTTTTACTTGTAACTGACTAATATTTGACCAGTAGTATATGTTCTGTCACTCAATTAAGGAAGTTGTATACTTTGTCCACCTCTGCTGTGTTGTTATACTGATAAACCTGGCAGCTTGAGCTATAACTAACACAGCTTTTCTTACTCTCTCATTGTATATGATGAAATATATTTAAGATGAAATATGTTTGTATAACATTTTATCTTTTTTTTTTTTTTTTTTTTGCGTGCATGGGGTTTCAGTTGCTGAATCTCAGGTTTTACACTGTCCCTTTGTTTAACTTGATTATTTGGACCAGGTGCATTTAAATAGGGTTGAAGCAAAACGTCGCAGGGCTGTGACACTCCAGGAACTGTATGTTTTGTACCCCTGCTGACTGTATTGGAGACCTTCAGGGGAAATGAAGGTTGCTACTGGAAGGGGTGTAAGTGACAACAGCAGGGGGCACTCAACCTGTAGAAAGCTAAATTTCAACTATGGTGATAGGGACACTATACTGTAAAATGCCACACTCATTTGGATGAGATCCTGATTCCTCGTGTTCATCTAAAATCCCAGGGAGAAACACTTGGAACAATTGTCCACATCCTTAATAATTCTTTATATTATTTAGAATCACTCTTAGAATGTTTAAAATAGCATACCAACACTTACTATTTCTGCAGAACTTCACATTTTCTGAATGCATAGGGTGACAGAGGCTGGATTTGGAATATCATAGCATACTCTTACTATTTCTGCATTTTTGTTAAGGCATAAACGTAGTATGTTAGTATGCTAGAATACAGCCAGACACATTTGCCAAAAGGTGCAGAATACAACAAATCGTATTGAATGGAATCCCACAATGCAATGTGATACATCTGAAATTATGTTTTTAGAGGGATTTTATATAAAAAACAAATTGCATGATTTGATAGGTCTATCAAACCTTTCAAGTGCAAAATTCAAATAATAATAATAATATAAAAGGCAGCTTTTTTCCTCTGTCTGAATCATTCAGTTTGGAATACTGCCAATGATCTACTTAGTATTAAGTAGCACATAGTATTTCTTTCTAAACATAGACTGTGTGTGTGTGTGTGTGTGTGTGTGTGTGTGTGTGTGTGTGTGTGTGTGGTGTGTGTGTGGTGTGTGTTGTGTGTGTGTGTGTGTGTGTGTGTGTGTGTGTGTGTGTGTGTGTGTGTGTGTGTGTGTGTGTGTGTGTGTGTGTGTGTGTGTGTGTGTGTGTGTGTGTGTGATTGATTGAATAAAAAACATTTCAAATTATTTATTTTTTCTCATAATTTCTACATAGTAAAAAACGTTAAAGCTTGGCATAATTAGAAAATAAACATGTGTATTCATTGTAAAAATGCCCATGGAGTAAATAGATTTTATTAATTTACATGACATTTCCACATACAGAACTTAGAAATTCAAAATTAGTCTACTTCATATGGTTTTTCAGACTTTATTCAGTTGTTGAGGGAGTGAATACAATTTTATTTCAGGTTAATTTAAGAATGCATTTATGTTTTGGATTATTTTAATGCTTATTTTGTATAATTTTAAATAATTTATCTAATCTTGAACCCCCTTCTAGGATGTTTTTTGTGGCCCCCTAGTGGGCCCTGGCAGTCTGGTTGAGAAATTCTCCACTAGCTTCTGATGGATAATTGCAGGCGAATAGATGACTAACATTAATTGAACAGTTTCTCAATGTAAAGTGTTTGAGTCGAGTGCCAAAAAAGGGCTATATAAAAACAGAGAATTATTATGAATGTGCTTCACAGTACAGTGTTAACAGATTGCATCTTCCAGCCTTTGTCAAACAGCTGTTCTCGCAAAAAAAATAATAGGTACATCTGGTGATACAGCATGGAAGAATCTCAACTAGGTGATAATGACCAGGTGCCGTTGGTCTTGGTGATGGTGTTGCTCGTCAACCCTTATCACCACCCTGTTGCGACGCTTACCCTTCCCATTTCATTCAATGCTCTATTGTGGCTTTGGACGATATAGTTTGATTGAGCTGTCCTGCTACAATGGGGAATCAAATGAGAGCGGACAAGATAAAGAGTCAGGTCATGCACTCCATCCCTCCATCTTAAAAAAGGCATGAGGGCCTGTCAACCTTCGGTGTTGTTAGCATTCAAAAGACCATCGCTCAGACAGACATATTAGAGGACAGGGAGTGCTTTTCTTCAATTCACCATTTATATCACAGGAGCTCTGGATGGAGATGACAATTACCCTAAAAAGAGTGATTTCAACTTATCTGACACTTTACGAACTGTAACAAAATTGGGAGGAAAAAGTTAACTTTTTATGTTTCATTTTATTTTCCTCATTTCTCAGTCAAATAATTATCATGGTACCTGATCTTACTTGCATGATTATTCATGAGGTAATTATAATTATGAATTGTAAGCATTTCCCCAGCCCTGCCACGACTGTCTGCACTTGTTAACACCTGGTTTATTCGCTCTGAACATCAAAAACAAATCACACTCCATGAACATTATTCCCCTCTTGGTCTCGTCACAGTAAAACAAGTTCTCAAAACAATGCAAAAGAACAAAAGATGTACAGATGAAAGGTAATTAATTCTGACTGCATTATGATGATGCCATAGTATTATTATTATAAATATCATTGTGCCCTGGAGACACTAACCTTGCACTAGGAATTTCATTTAGATAAATCAGAGGTTAAGAGGTTGTCGAAAAAAATTAAATAGATAATGATGAGTTCTGATATAAGTGCTGGTATGAGTGCTGAATAATGTAACACTTTAGAGTAAGGAACACATTCATTATTAACTAGGAGTTTTTCCCCAATAAACTCCTAATTACTGCTTATTGATAAGTAAGGTATTTTTTTGTACTGAGTATGTTGAGGTATAGGGTATGGGTTCAGACATGCAGAATATGGTTATGCAAAATAAGGCATTAACATGTGCTTTATAAGTACTAATAAAACTGCCAATATGCTAGTAATATTCAAGCTAACATGTAACTACTTAATGGTGAATATGTGTTCCCTAATCTAAAGTGTCACCAGATATAAGAACTTACTTGTTTGTGTAATACATAGCAATGAAAGTTAATAGAAAGGTAACTGTTTCATGCCTAACAAAGTTTACTTTACATACGTTGTTCTATGTTGCTATAAAAAATATCAGAGAGGATTATTAACCGCTTGGAAGAAAATAACTATGAATCTTTCCCTCCCATACTTTCTTTCACCTTATTTGTACCTCTCATCTAAGACTCTGATTAATTTCTGTTTAATCTGCAAACATGTACACTGAGAGATCTCATCTTTGTTAGGGACTGTCCTAATTTCAAAGAAATTCCCCACATTTAAAAAAAAGTTTAAAATGTGGTTTTACACCAGAGTAAAACCAAACACAGAGAGAAAAGAGCAATCCACCCCAGCTCAAAACGAGGAATAATGAGAGAGACAGAGTGCTTTTTTTAACTTGCTCACCTTTTATCTTCACACCTGAGCTCATGTATTACACTTAGTCCTCATAACCCCCCATCTCTGGTTTAATTCATTCTCCTAAATTTATGAAAACTTAATTGCTATGTTGTAAAATCACTCTGAAACATAATGATTGTTTCTCTTTCCTTTGGGCATCGTCAGTGAGGGCAATTATGGCTTCATGCCTGAAGCAGCATCAGTATACCGCCTATTAGGAAGGCAGTAATGGGTAATACTGTACTTCTGATCTCAACAAAATGGCTTATCAGCCGTAATGACACGGCATGTATTAATCTTTTTTGTGTTAAGAAATACATTAGGCCCTATGGAATTTGTTCAAAAGAAATGCTATACTTTTAAATCCCATTTCACAGATGAGTTTTAACTTGTTTGCTATTAAAGGTGTAATGCTGTGATGTGGCACAAAAGAAAAGTCTGTTGAAAGGCAACATTGTGGCATGGCATTTCTTGTCTTCTAACATCAAAAGTATTAGCGTGTGCCACCTGATCAAAGCTATGATTGAGTGTCATGGAACACCTTGCCATCCTTCAGTGAGTTGAGAGAGGAGAATACATTATTTTTCTTGGCAGAACTGAAGACAAAGACGTATTGAGTAATTGTGTAAGGCATGCGATTCATGTCCCATTGAAAGGCACATAAATGCTTCGTTGTTCCATAAAAGTGGCCAACTTGTGGCTCTCAGGTGTGCCATATTGTCAGCCAATAAAGCATTTATGTTATAACAAAACCCTCCCTTTGGCATCTTCTTTTTGGGCTTCAGGATTGTAGCCAAACATCTACTCAAGGTCACTTTCCTCTCAGCTATCATCTGCCAGTAGCAGCAGGCAGTTCAACAGACGTCCATTATTAGACCCTGGTCTGCACTAACCACAGGCAATAGCGGAGGCAATAGTGGTCTCTGCCCCTCATCTCACCCCTGAACAACGACTATCATTCACCATTGCTTTTTTTTCTGGTTCAAACTCTTCATCCTGCATGACTGCACCCAAATCTTGTTTGTCTGAACACCACTGACAGATCAGGGGCACAGGTGATGGGAGAAGGTTCATGACGGTTTTGGATGAAACTAGCTACTGTGTTCCAATGAAAGCTTCTCCTAGTGGCAGGTTAGACACTCCTCCTACATGATGCCATGTTGAACTTTGACTCCACTTACCAGTGTGCTCGGAGCTTATGCCACTGAATGGGGGAGTGCTAGCCAGTTTAATTAACCTTCCACAGTATTAGAGTTGCCACTGGATTGGGCAGCTGTCCAGTCTCTCCTCAAGCTCTATTCCTTTCTGTACACACTTAGTTTGGCTATTTATGTGAGTGACAACTATAGAAGCTTGTTTCCGCAAAATCTTTTTATCTCACAAATCAGATTTTTTCCCCCAATTGCGAGTTTACATCTCAAAATTCTGACTTTTTTCTCAGAATTGTATGATATAAACTCACAATTGTATGTTATACAGTCAGAATTGCGAGATATAGACTCGCAATTGCGAGTTATAAAGTCATAATTACGAGATACCGTATAAACTTGCAATTGCGAGTTATAAAGTCAGAATTGCGAGATATAAACTTGCAATTGGGAGTTATAAAGTCAGAATCACGTGATATATTATAGTATATTATATATATATACACTCACAATGTATAAAGGTAAAAAGGTAAAATAATTAAAATACATTTTTAATAAAAGTTTATGTCTCGCAATTCTGACTTTATAACGCACAATTGCGAGTTTATATCATGCAATTCTGCAAAAAACTTCAGAATTGCAATATATAAAATAATTGCATTATTATTACAACTTTAATTATTACAACAATTACAACTGAATTTTCTCCAAAATAAATCAGGTAGTGATAACTGCATCAACGTTCGTTGCAATGTAATGGAAGTAGTGACAACACTTTTCTTCTGTGTCACCTGACATCACATTTTGAAATAATGTAAAACACTGGTAATCAAAGCAAAACATTTACAAACAGTCATACAAAGTATTTTAGATCCCCTCACTCCACAACAAAATCGTTAACTGTATCTTTTAATGTTAATCATTTAACGGTATTAAGAAACGAACAGGAATTATACAATAAAACAAGTAGTATGAAACAAACAAAAAGTTATAGTGGCATTCTGTCACGGTGTGGTTCAGGCAGAGGAACGAGGAGTCCGGAATAACGGGAACAAACACTTTTAATATATTCACAACACAGGCAGAAAGACAGGAACACGGGCACCACACGGGCTAACAACAAACATTGACCGACAAAGACTGAATGAACCAAGGGAACTAAATACAGGCATGAATCAAACATAACAAGGTGAAAACAGGTGACACAGATGATAATAACGAGGGACAGGTGGATAATGAGGGAGTGAGTTCAGGTGTGGAAACGAGGAGGATTCTGGGTAGTGTAGTGAAGGAGACTCAGACGGGACGGTGAAGACGGAGATCGTGACACATTCATTATAAAAAAATATTAGGTCAATCAAAAAAGAAATAAAGAATCATTCACAATAAGATACATTAAGAAAATTAATAGGATGATTTTGCACTTCATCCCTGCTTTAAAACAAACTGGCATATACATAGAAACTAATTCAACGAAAAGGTTGAAAAGGATGAAAAGGAACAGGAACAGAACCAAACCAGAACCAAACATAATCATGACACCATTAGCCTATATTTAACATAATAAGCGACCAAAAACAATAATAAGCGACCATGACACACCAAAATAAACAGATATTCCAGAATACTCTACATGGCTGTCCTTAATATTTTTAAGTGAAATAATACATTCGGACATGACAATTTGGAAGAGAGCACTGTTTAAAAGCAACAACTTTATGAGTATAAACAAACTGGTCAACAGTGATTTATATAATAGATTTTTGGTCTCTAGTATTCCCTTGGTCAAAGTGATCTGACACAAACATCATAAACTGCTAACATTAATGTTTCTTGCTCAAAGCCTCGAGACTCCAATTCGTTGCTATGTTTACCACCTGTCATTCATTGCAATTTCTTGTTTCCCGTACACAGAAAAATAATCTAATTGTTTTTTAATATGGAAAATTTGCAATCCAACCGTGACCATAGTCAGAATAATATGTGTCACAATGGCCTGCCAGGTTGTAGTGTGGAGAGTGGTATAAGTTCATATCAAATACTTTAAAAAGGGCAGATACTAATCATATTATATACATGTATGTTAATCTACAGTATATATTCTATTACTCCACCTTTTGGATTAAAACAAAATATTCAGTATTTATCTTTTCTGTTAATAATAATAATAATTCATTACATTTATATAGCACTTTTCTGGACACTCAAAGCGCTTTTACATAGAAGGGGGGGAATCTCCTCAACCACCACCAATGTGCAGCATCCACCTGGATGATGCGACGGCAGCACGGCAGCCATATTGAGCCAGAACGCTTACTAGTGGAGAGGAGACATGAAGAGACATGGTGATGAAACCAATTGGTATATATATATATATATATATATATGGGGATGATTAGGAGGCCATGATGGACAGAGGCCAAGGGGCAAATTTGGCCAGGATGCCGAGGTTAGACCCCTACTCTTTCGAAAGACATCCTGAGATTTTTTGTGACCACAGAGAGTCAGGGCCTCGGTTTAACGTCTCATCCGAAGGACGGTGCTATTTCGACAGTATAGTGTCCCCATCACTATACTGGGGTGTTAGGACCCACACAGACCACAGGGATAGCACCCCCTGCTGGCCTCTCTAACACCTCTTCCAGCAGCAACCTGGTTTTCTCAGAAGGTCTCCCATCCAGGTATTAACCAGGCTCACCCTAGTCTCAGCCTCAGAAGTCACGCCCACGGAACGTTGGCTAAACGTCTGATGCATATGGTACACTTAACTGGAAACACTTCAGGAATGTCGAAGTCGTCATCTGATTGGTTGAATTTTATCAGATTTCCGGGGGGCGCGAGTGTCGCGTTTATTTTCGGTCCGCCGGGAAACAAAGCGCAGACGTGTGATTTGCGGAAGAAAAACTGTTGTGTTTACTGTACATGAGTTACAATGAGCATTTATCAAGATCAGCTAAACGTAGTAAATGTAGTAATCAGTAAACGTAATCAGCAATGACTTACTGCTTGTTTTCTTCTCCTTCTTTGATTTTCTATGCTGACTGACTTGTTGCACGCTGGTCTGTTGTTGTGGGGACATTTCCACGCCCCGAAACGTGACGCTGGACGAAACAAACTGTAATTGGCCTTGGCCAAAGAAGGCTGCTATGAATTCCAGACCTTCAGCCGTCAGTCTGAAGGTCTGGCTACGCGAGACTAGGCTCACCCCTGCTTAGTTTCAGCGGGCAACCAGTTTTGGGCTACAGGGTGATATGGCTGCTGGCCAAATTCTGTTCTTATCTGAGGCCCCATCCACACTACTGCGTTTTAGTTTAGAAACGGAGAATTAAAACGAATACGATCTCCATCCACACCAGCATTTTAGCTGCGTATTAGAACTGATCTCCGTCCACATTAAAACGACTGAAAACGCGGATCACATGACCATTCACCTACACTGGGCGTGCGCGTGCCGGTGTAAACAGGAAACAGACTGACTATTCCTCAGATTTCGCTGAGGTTGTTAAAGGGGTCATATAATGGTACATGCACTTTTACAAGTTGATTGTACTGAAATGTGTGTTGGCAGTGCCTGTACACAGCCTTCATATAATGATAAAAATCCATCCAGTGATTTTGTTTTAATCTCCTTATATGTTTTCCCCTGCCTCAAATCGAGCCATTCGAGCAGGTGACGTCACAGGCTCGGACGCCCCTCCCACGATTGTTGATTGACAGGAGCGTTTCAACACAGACCCGCCCTCGATCGTGAGCGAGCTGTCAATCATGCGCGCGTGGATTGGTGTTGTGCCGAAAAGTACGCTGGAGCAGCACAGTCTATGAGCAGAATGGAGTCTAAGCAAAGTGGTGTTCTCTTGGGTGTAATAACGAACACAGCAGTCATTAATGTTCCTAAATCCGAACCGCTGAAGACGCAGAGTGGCTGAGTTTGTCTTTGAATGGAATATTACCCACGATCAACGTCACGTGCTTTCATGTTTGCGTGAATCATTACACACACCAGACTGCTTTATAAACGAGGAGTATAAAGCTGGTTTTGCTAAGAAGCCGCTCCTGAAAAAAGGAATCGATACCAACTATTCGTGTTCCTGCACGTCCAGAAGAACTGAAGTGAGTGTAGCGTTTTATTAACCTTTATATTAATATGTATATTAATCTTTGCAAATCGCTAGCTTCACCATGAATGCGGCTAAGGTTTACACTCAGGGAACATTATGGCATGTTTTCTATGTGAGACGTTCTCAATTTAATTCATAATCCCACGTTTATAATGAACAACACGTTATGGTTTTTGTGTTATTATGTTACAAACGGTGTACGCACAGAACAGAGGCGGGGTGAGCAAAGCTCATTATCATTTAAAGGCACATACACTGAAACGGCGTGATAACAACGCCAGGTAAAATAAGTGTTTTCTTACAATACTAATGATAATTTTTAATTAAAGTATATTACAAACTTTTAATTTAGACCCAAAGAATCATATTAGCTTGTACAAAAATGGCATTATATGACCCATTTAAGTGCCATTTAAGATCTGGACATTCAAAAGTTTTCGCACCATTCCTAAAGAACCACAACTTCATTGATAAAATTATCCCAACATGCGCTGGTTCTTCCCGGCTTAACCCAAAATCGGCGCTCCATGTACGGTCGATACCACCGCTGCACACGGAATTGTCACAGATCGCTGGAATAATAGCTTGCCACCGGTGCATGTAGGCAGCTATAGCATTGTAAAATGCAGAATTTACTTGCACTAAAGTAACTGGTAGTCCAGGCTGTTGTTGTATGTTTTCTTCTATTGTATGACACCCAATCAGAGAGCCGAGCGTGAGCCTCTGCGTCATCGTTTCTAAAGTCCTCCGTTTTGACCCGTCTTCACTAAAACGCCCTCCGGAGATTCACAACTTCTCCGTTTTAGGTCTTTGTTTTTGCCATTTTAGTCTGGACGGGAGGTGCAAACATAGCAAAAGGTCTCCGTTTCTAAACTAAAACGTAGAAGTGTGGATGGGGCCTGACTCTAACAGTGTAGAGTGTCTGATTGGCAGATGTTGGAAGATATGTTTTAAATTATAAAATTATTTCTTCACTTTGTTTTGCCAAACTTTGTGGACCGTGAAATCATACCACCTCTCATACTCCTACAGAAAGGTCTCTTAAAAAAAGCTAAGACTACATAAGATGAGTGGCATTTGTTAATGGAACATGTAGCACCTGACTCCCAGTGTCTGTCTGTGTCACAAAATAAACAGGACACAAAGACAAAGCAAGTTTTTTTTCTTTCACCCACACATGCTTATACAAATCACAATCACAGTTGAATAGGACAAATTATGAAAAGAATATATGAGCATATCTTTGGGTGACGGGAGTACATTTGTGATTACTGTCTGTATGACGCATAAAATCTCGCAATTTATTAAATCCGTGTTAACCAAAACTGGTCTCTGATTTTCTGAAAAAAAACTTTTACATAATAATTGAGGAGTCTACAGGTCATAGCCATTGGCTATTACTCAACACCTGATGGATAACATGCAAATGTGCTCATAATGAGGGTAACCTATTGATAAGGCTGTTGAGGTATCCACCCTATGTCCAAGAGTCACTCACATCCAGGAGCACTTGAGCTCTCTCTTGCTCTCAGGTCTTCTATTCCTCCATTTTTCATCATTTGAATGTCAAGAGAATGACTAGAACGTTGACTATTTCTGCCTTCTGTAAATCTCCCTCTGTCATTCTTCCTCACTTTCCTATAGCTATCTGCCCCTGTTGCATGTCAGAAGCACAGAACATTGCTCTTTCTTGCTTTTCATTCCACCATTCTGCATAACTCACAGCCCTCATGGATGTCAGGCGGGGGAAGCTCATTCTGCCTCAGCGGGGTGCCGAACACTGCTACAATTTTATCCCATTTCCTTGTAGCATCTTTAGCACCAGTGTCTCTCCTGGAGGGGGAGGGGGGGGGGGGGTAAAGGGAAAACATCTTTTTACCCCTTCAAAAAGATGAAGGGGTAAAGGGAATGACATGAAGTTAAACGATGCTGAAGTGGGCCGTCGTAGCATGCAGGTGTCCGGCTTAACAAGCTCCATAAGAAACTTCCCTATGAGGCTAACTTTCTCTTCAATGCCACAACCCTAACAGACCTCTCCAGAGCCTTCACACACAGAAAGAGAGAGAGATGTAAAAAGAAAGAGAGAGAGAGTGTTTTATATTCCATTTTGGGACCAGTGCTGAATAGCAGAGAGGAAAGGTGGAGGTTATAATGGGGACCTCTGAGCCCATGACCATTTCCTTCCACTTTCCCTTTCCCCCTTCCTCTCCCCCTCTAATGGTGTACTTAGAGACAGCTAATGATGTACTAAGTCAACATTTCCTGAAGTAAAGTAACTGCAGCATGGCAGTGATTTGGTAAAAGCTTGTAAAATGAAGCATGTATGTGTTAATGCAGCAAAGCTGTTGCATCATTTTAAATGTGTTGCTTGCTTGCATGTTTCTGGTTCACCTACAGCATTACAGAGCTGGACATGTCCTTGTAGTGTATGAAAACATGAAAACTACTATGATGTGGTGACATGTCTCCACAATTCAAAAGGCTAAATTTATGGGATAGATGTTCCACTTTTTATGAAGTGTTTTTAACTACAATATTTATTGTGTACATACACGTTTTACATTACACTTGTACACTTTAAAACTACCTACAGCTGTAATTAATTTCTGCAATGCATCTATTACACTGTTGACCCTTACCTTAACACACCCTTAAACATAACCATATATTGTATTTTTACAGAAGAAAGGAAGTCATTCAGGTTTGGAACAAAATGAATATTTAAATTTTTGGGTGAACTATCCATCTAAGTTCTTCAGGATAAGATAGATCTGTGAATATATAGACACATCAGTGAACACACAAATTGAACACACAGCTTGCTCTTCTGTTCATCTTCCTTCTCTTAATATTTGAGTTACTGATATGCTCTTTCCATCTCAATGGCCTCATCTATCCCTCATTTTCATGGCCATATAATTCTCAATCTTTCTTGGAAATTGTAACAAAGATTTGAAAGACTACGTTCGAGTGTTATTCATCTGGTCACTATTACACCGCATAAGCAAGACACAGTCTTTTTCTGTCCTGTCTTAGACCTCACCAACCTTCTCCAGTTTTAGCTGTATTTTTAGCTTACTGTCAAACCAAGAGGGACCAAATTTAATTTAAGTAAGCTCACATACAGTATATGAAGCACAGTTGATATAATGGGTGTCTTAGGGATACTAAATATATTGCACGATACTGCATTGCAAGAGGCATAGAGCCAATGTCTGCAAAAACTCAAGATCATTCCAAGACACAAGGGATTTTAAAGAAATTAAACCTTGCATATCACATTTAACAATAATGAACATGCAGGATAAAGGATTAATTTATGAGATGGGCCTATTTTTATGGGTAACTAATAAATAACTAATAAAATATAATGCAAACTGAAACAGAACTGACAATCAAAAGTAAATTAGACTTCATTCATGACTAATTTGCTATTTAAAATGGGACAATGGCCAAAGCATCATAATTTGATGACATTCAAATGCTATAATAGTCTCACTTCAAGACCCTTGAATTGTTTTAATATTAAATATGAGCACTGGACATGTGGATAAGAAACTTCATTTCAGTGAGAGAAAGTCTAAATATTTGATGCAACACATTTTTTATTTAACTATAAAGTAATATATAATTAATACTTTTCTCGATGTCATGATTATCATGACATTGAAGCGAAAGTCATGACATTTCATTCTTTGACCTGTGATGCAGTCCAGCTTGGCCAGCCAAGACTTCCTGAAGTGTGTTAAATATTAAGAATCTGAGAACCCAACAGCACTTCATCTGCATCAAACAGCTGTCATGTTGAATTATGCAATCTGTGTCAGTGTCTGGACTACACTTAATATCACTAAACACTGTAGGAAGCTTACATTGATTTCCTTTAAACAAAAATAACACGCTTCAAAATGAAGGCTATATGTGTGCAAACAAGCAAATGCACATATGGACACACCCACACATGTATACACACATTTTCTCAATTATATATCCTCAATGTGGCCAGTTTGTAGAGGAAGGATGGATTTGTGTACATATGGCTTTATGATCTCCTTAACTCTCTTTTTCCCTCTCTCCCTTTTAACAAACACGCATGCTGATATTATAGAGGCCCAACTAAAATTACCTGCTGCTCTGAAAGAACATTAAAGTTCATTTTAAATTGTAATGACTCCCTTCAGCCAATGAAGCTGAAATGCTACAGTTCTTCATACATCACTACCCCCGGCCTTTGATTTAATCATTCAAATAACTTTCCAAAACACCTGCCTCCACATGCACCACAAAGGCCCTCAGCCTGAAATATGCTTTTTAGTGTTAAGAGTATTTAAAGTTGGGCTTTTTGTCATCCACTGGGAGCAGTCTTGAAACACATAAAGCTGAGTGACAGAACGTCAATCTAAAGAGACGAAAGATGCTGAGCATCTGATTCTATTAACATTCCCACTGAATAATATGATCAGTTTTTTTTTTGTTCCAAAAAAGTAGATTTAGAACTTGTATTAATAATAAAAGAATCTGAAGTGTATGAACAAGACCCACATCTGAAGAACTGTAGGAGCTGAGCATGATGATAAGTTTTTAAAGAACCATTTTTCACCCTGAAGATATCATGATTTTTGAGAACTTCATCAGCTCAACAGAACACTAAGAAAACCTAGTCGAATTCACTAACAAACCACTATAATTTATTATTAGAAATGAATAAAGTGCAGTAATAACCAATATCTAAATATACAATATATATAAAAATAAAATACAAGGTGAAGGGCGGTAGAATATAAACATTCCTCTGTTGCTTTTGAAATATCTTAATGGCTATCTGCATTGCTTCTAATCCCAATGGGTTTTAGTCAGTCTCCTGCTTTGTCTAATCAATGGGAATTGGCAGTTTTAATCGATTTCTGTTGGAAAAAGGGTCCTCTTCATCTTTCTAAAGGCCTTCTGCTCTCAGCTATCCTCTCAATCAGCCTTATGTAGGAATGCTTTGTTGCTGCTGCTAGGTTTAATCCTCATTAAAAGTATGTCAATATGTGTTCATATTGTATTATATTCCTGATTTTTTAAAACTGAATGGCCTTGAGTCTATGTGTTGGGCCTTATAATTTCCAGGTTTTATACCCTCTGTACATAATGAACATTAAAGGAGATATATTGTGTATTATTGCTCCTTATTACAGCAGCTGCTCCCAGAGTCACTCGCCAACTGTTTTTTCTTTTGTCATAAACTCATTCCCTCTTGCTCTCTGGGCTTCTAAAATGTAAATATTAAGCAGCTATAATCAAATTGCTTTCTAAAAGAAGCTGAAAGAATAAATGAGAAAGAAAAAAAGAAAAATTCACCATTATAGTTATATTATTTTTTATCAGGGCTCAGGAAGCCGACTTTAAAAACATTTAATTCGCTTTGAATAATTGCATTAAATTTTTGCAGGTTTATAACTTCCCTGGAATAAACTGTTGATTAAAAGCATTAATCCAGCTTTACGGATTTTGCCACAATCATAAAATGGTTCTATTATTTTGCAATTCTAGAGGTATGTGCCCTCACCTGAAATGAGAGGGATGTATTATTCATTGGACAAAGAGGAAAATTATTATTAAGCTTTTTCACATTAAAGAGCGGGGCTGAAAAAACAAGGGATTTGTGTTTTGTTGTATTATTTAGCAAGCATTATCTGCTTAGCATTTAATATGCCTGTCTGTAACTTTTGACATTGTCAGGCAAAGTGGATTGGTATTATGAGAGCATCATATTGAAAAGGGAGAAAATTATACTCTTTGGGAGGGTTACATTGTCATGATCTCAGCCTGTGTTCATGTCTTGTGTGAGGACTTTTGTGTTATTCCCTGTCTTGTGCCATGTTTTGTAGTTTTTCATGTTGATTAGTCTTTAGCTGTGTCTTGTTAGTTCCCTTGGTTACCCTTGTGTGTTCCCATGAGAATCGACCACACCCCCTTGTTACCTTATTAGCCTATGTATAAATTGCTCTTGTGTTTCTCTTGTGGTTTGTCAGTTGTTGTTTGCTGTACCATGTTCCTGCCCTGAGTTTCTTTGTTTGCCCTGTATTACCTGTTTGTATTGTTATTAAAGTAGTGCTTGGATGTGGATTCTCTTCGCTTCATCCCTGCCTTTCTGTTACAGAACGACTGTAACGACTGGGAACCATGAAACCAGCAGCACAGATCATGTTGCTCCGTCAGGGGAATCGGCCATTGAGGACTATGTAGATGACTTTATTGAATCGGCATATTTAACATCTATGAAGAAGGGGGGGGGGGGGGGGGGGGGGGGGGGGGGGGGGGGCTATCTGAGCCTCTTAGCTCACTCATGCCTTTGCATGATCCTCACCTCACCTCCCTTACCGGCTTTGCATTTACTGTGGGGGTCGCAGGGGAGGAATGTGACACTCCCACAGCAGTCCTTGCTCCAAATCTTTGTCACGTTTTGGCCACCCTTTCCAGAGTCTCCAGCCATCATGGCCGACCTTTAAGAGTCTCATCCCGTCATGGCCGAGCCTGAGCTTCTTCACACCATGCCTGCCAAGCCTGAGCTTCTTCATGCCATGCCTGCTGATCCTGAGCTTCTTCAAGCCATGCCTGCCGAGCCTGGGCTTCTTCAAGCCATGCCTGACGATCCTGAGCTTCTTCATGCCATGCCTGCCGAGCCTGGACTTCTTCAAGCCATGCCTGCTGAGCCTGAGCTTCTTCACGCCATGCCTGCCGAGCCTGAGCTTCTTCAAGCCATGCCTGCCGAGCCTGAGCTTCTTCACGCCATGCCTGCCGAGCCTGAGCTTCTTCAAGCCATGCCTGCCGAGTCTGAGCTTCTTCAAGCCATGCCTGCCAAGTCTGAGCTTCTTCAAGCCATGCCTGCCAAGCCTGAGCTTCTTCACGCCATGCCTGCTGATCCTGAGCTTCTTCACGCCATGCCTGCCGAGCCTGGGCTTCTTCAAGCCATGCCTGACGATCCTGAGCTTCTTCATGCCATGCCTGCCGAGCCTGGACTTCTTCAAGCCATGCCTGCTGAGCCTGAGCTTCTTCACGCCATGCCTGCCGAGCCTGAGCTTCTTCAAGCCATGCCTGCCGAGCCTGAGCTTCTTCACGCCATGCCTGCCGAGCCTGAGCTTCTTCAAGCCATGCCTGCCGAGTCTGAGCTTCTTCAAGCCATGCCTGCCAAGTCTGAGCTTCTTCAAGCCATGCCTGCCGAGCCTGAGGTTCTTCACGCCATGCCTGCCGAGCCTGAGCTTCTTCACGCCATGCCTGCCGAGCCTGAGCTTCTTCAAGCCATGCCTGTCGAGTCTGAGCTTCTTCAAGCCATGCCTGCCGAGCCTGAGCTTCTTCACGTCATGCGCCTGCCGAGCCTGCATGTGCTTCACGTCATGCCTGCCGAGCCTGAGCTTCTTCACGTCATGCCTGCAGAGCCTGCATGAGCTTCTTCACGTCATGCCTGCCCTTCCAGAGTCCTCGAACAAGATGGCCACCGCCGTTCCTTAGCCCTCGGAGAAGATGACCGCCTCTACGCCTGTCTCTTTGGACAAGATGGCCACTTCTGTGTCTGTGTCTTCTGACAAGATGGCAGCCTCTACGCCTGTGTCTTCAGACAAGATGGCACCCTCTACGCCTGTGTCTTCTGACAAGATGGCAGCCTCTACGCATGTGTCTTCGGACAAGATTTCTGCCTCTACGCCTGTGTCTTCCACCCCCTGAACTGTCAGCACCTCCCTGGCCCTCTGAACTGTCGGATACCGCCCTGCCCACCTGCTCAACCTCAGTCTCCAGGCTCTCTTCCGTTCCACGAGCCTGGCCTCCATCCCGCCCCCCTGTTCCACCTTCAGTCACCTCCCTCCTTGACTTATGGATGTTTTATGGAGTGTCTGGAATCCACTCCTTAGGGAGTGGGCTCTGTCATGATCTCAGCCTGTGTTCATGTATTGTGTGAGGACTTTTGTATTATTTCCTGTCTTGTGGCGGTTAAAACCAGACCATTCTCAGTAGTAACTGAGTTATGGTCTGGCAAAGCTTCATAGACAAATCATTTCAAAAGGGGCGTCACCAACGGATGTCGCTCAAATGCTTCTGGGTGCAATTGGATAGACCCATAACCAATCAGAGCGATGAAGGAGATTACTTATGCAGAGCAACAGAGAAACATCTCCGAGTGTTGTTCTTTGCTCGGGTTTTAACAAAAAGGAAACGTTCAAATCGCTTAAAACAGCAATTTGAAGCTGCTTCGAACCATTCGAACAAGTGATGTTCCACGACGGCATCCATCTTTGTAAATGTACAAAATCTGCTTCACCGTCGCTGTCCTGTCTTCATCGTGTAATCCCGCCCCAACAATCCCGCCCCATCTGATTGGTGCCTCGATTTCGACGGATTAGAAATGGGCTTGAATGAGCTCTTTGCCAGACTTACTTGCAGAGCAAATCTAAATTTGCCAGAAGTTGTCTAGTTTTCCCCAGGCTAATATTTTGTAGTTTTTCATGTTGATTAGTCTCTCCAGGTGTGTCTTGTTAGTCTTCTTGGTTACCTTCATGTGTTCCCATTACAAACAATCACACCCCCTTGTTAGCCTGTGTATAAATTGCCCTTGTGGTTTGTCAGTTGTTGTTTGCTGTACCATGTTACTGTCCTGAGTGTCTTTGTTTGGCCTGTATTACCTGTTTTGTATTGTTATTGAAGTAGTGCTTGCATGTGGATTCTCTCTCCGCTTCATCCCTGCCTCTCTGTTACATATATGAGCCATTTGGAACTGGGCCTATATTTAAGGCATACCTTGCAGGTATGTTTACATCTGAGACATAAATATTCAGATGTAACTGATTGTAATACAAATGGCTTCAGACGTTGACTCATAACTAGGAAAGTTCATAGACACTGAAAGCTGTGATTATATTTATCAGAATTAATTTTCTGTCGTCAGACACTTGGCTCCCTGCAAACCATGCACTATATTCTAACTATTAGAAGGAACTTTCTTCTCACTTTCCTTTAATTCAATGTAGACAATGGAAGACAAGAATATTGCTTTGGAAGCTTAAAATGATACTTAAAATGATTAAAGCTGACACAGAGGGCAAAGTCCATCTGATTGGATGAAGACATGAACCTGAGAAACACCAGATTGTTACTCATTGGAGATTGTGCTGTATGATGTTTGGTAATTATTGTTCTCGGCATAAAAAATGATTTGTATGCTTATATTGAATCATTTCAAAGCATTACTTTGGGATCAAAACTGGAAGACAAAAATATTTGTTGATTAGTTTAAAAATTGTCAAAAAGACAAGGACGCAACCGCCACAGCTGAATTGTCTATTTGAAGTATGTTAGAACATTTTTATTTTTTTTAAATGTCTTACAAGTAATCTGAGGAAACTGGGGATTATGACCCTTTTTGTTTTGACCCCCGTTTTATCTTCTAGCACGCTGTTTGATTGCTGTTTGCCTATTACTCTACCCGAGTGTGTTTTATTTAATAATTATTCACTTTAAAGGTGCAGTAAACTATTTTTGTAAACTATTTTTTTAAAAACGCTGTTTAAAAGTGGATCAGACAGAGCACCAAAACACATTTGTAGCCAATCAGAAGTAGGGGGTGTACAGTATACACATATGAAGGGGGAGGAGAGAGAGCTCGGTGCACAAGTCAGATATTAGCAGAGTGACTATAGAAAGAGAGATAAATGCCAAGGAAATGTAACTTTAAAAAGAAGGGTTACGATCAGGCAAGAGGTAGGAGCCGTGTTAATATTGGATAAGCTTTCCAGCTCTGGAGAGACCTAAGCGGGAAGGTTGCTTAATTTTGTCCCTTCACGATACACACATAACGTTGGTTTTGCTGTGTTTCACATAACTAAGATATGCTGTAATTTGCTTGCATATAGTTGTCATCTTCGCTTGTTTGTTCATTTGCATTATTATTATTATTATTATAAGCCTTAAACGTGTAAACCACCTCCACCAACCGTTTTAAGAAAGCAAGCAAACAGATTCCGCCATAGTCATTGCCTGTGTTGCATAGCGTGTGCTTGAATTTGGGTAAATGCATCAATTATGAATGTGGCCCTCTTGGGTAGGTGCATGTTTGTTTGTTTGTTTGTTTTGGTGATTTCAAATATCAACAGCATTTACCAGAAATGAACACTTTCTGCACCTTCAATTTTGAACCCTTATTGTCTTCTTTTTCATTGGCCTTTGATATAGTGTTACACTCCATTTTGTCCAATTTGTGTGTGTGTTAAAAAGTAATGTAACAACACTCTGAGCCTGCTCAGCTATGATTTTTCTACTTTTTAAAATTTAGTTAAAAGTAGTTAGAAGGTTGAGAAAATGGTGTATATCAAATCAATCAAGTTTTTGTGCTTCACATTTTTTGCAGTTTCTTTAAATGTCTTCTGTCACCTTAAGAGGATGATTGTCATGTTTGATTTACATTTTACAGTTTATGCATTTGGCAGACACATTTATCCAAAGTGACTTCTGTTGCATTCAGAGCATACATTTTATCGGTTCTTGCTTTCCCTGGGAATTAAACCTATGTCCTTGGCATTGCTAGTGCCATGCTCTATTGGTTTGAGTCACATACAGTAAATGCATTGTTTTCATAGTGATTTTACTGTACAACTCACCGTGTTACAACTCACCCTGTGTTACAACCATCCCATCTTCCCTAAATATTATGTTTAGGAGTAAATACGATTCATGTCATTCCACAAAACATAGGCACACATAAAAAAAGGAATAAGGAAAGTATCACCTATCCATGACTTTACTTAGTCGGGGCTCAAAACAAGCACTGTTTACCGAGTACACCAAGTAAGATGCTTATTCTATCTCTCTGCCATAACAGAGTTTAACTCTCACTTTACTGTGCTGGCTAGAAACCTCTGACAGCCCTACTTCTTTTGCAGCCGTTGATCTGGAAGCAAGTCTACAACATCAAAGCATCTTGAGCACCACTCACAGGAGAGATATTACAACACGACAGGTCTGTGGATTGCAATGGTCCTGGAATTCAAAAGTACTGTGGGATACCTTTTTTTCTCGTCTCCAAACATCCCATAAATCAGTGGGCTGGACTATCAGGTGACTGTTGGTGCTCACACTACTTGGTCAAGAGCTTGTTCTCAGGTGCAGCAGCAACAATACCTCCAGCTTTTTTTTTAGGCCTTCTGATCATATCAAAACTTTTGAGTCTTCCTCATAATGCCATCAATTATTTTGAGCTCCACAGAGATGACAATGCTTTGGGTCATTCCAGTGTTCTCTCAGTAAGTCCAGGTGGCCTCCTGCTTGTCAAGAGTAAAGCAGTTCAAACATGAAGAAGCTGGCTGATGACTGAAGAATCTCCCGGTGTGTGAAAAACAACTAGGGAATCCGTTGATCCAAGTCAACAGTGGTCTGGCAGAAAAGAAGGTGATAGCAGAGGACAATCAAGACTGGAACCTAATTCTCTCTGACATGTGAGGCGTACTCCAGGCTTCCACAAGGCTAAGCCTCTTTGAACCATTGTTTGAGAGAATGCTACAGGGGCTCCTGAATGTTGCCAGAGTGGCTTGGGAGTGACAGCCATCTCCCCATTGGTCAGTGTTCAAGCACATATGGGGCATGAGGGATCATTGATGTTGATGCCTTGGCAAGAGAACACAAGCTGAAAGCTCAGCGCTCCCTGAAGAGCACATACAATAAACCTGTGTGCTTGTATGAGTTTAGCTTTGCTTTGTATTTCCTGTGCTAATTTAAAGTTTTTGGCTTCTTGGTAGGGGGTGTATGCTGTAACTGAGAGTGTGGAACATGTGATGTAGCCAATTCCACAGTTGGAGCAAACTCCTGATGATTCTGATGACTGGATGCTTTCTACTGCTTTGTTTCAAGTATATGTTGGACAGCAACTTCATGACGTTGCCAATTCATTTTTCTTCCCTACAATGAAATTCACCAAAGTGTTGATTCCTCTTTCTCCCTCTGTCTGGAAAAAAAGTATTTTGAGCCCTTTGGGCAATGGCAGTACTGGGACCTCCTGATCAGATTGAACAGATCACCTTTCACCTTCCTGCATCTCATTCATTTTATTATTCAACTTCACTTCAAGTACTATGATTTCTTTAAGTTGTCATTCACCCAAGGACTAGGTCAAACATTTACTTTGCCTGCATAAAGAGCTAGACAGTGTGGGGCGGCATCACTTTAAACTAGATGTGCATGTGTACAATAAAAATAAAAATAAACATTTAACATCTTATATTACTGCTGCTTGATATTCAAATTTGGTACAATTCTGAACACCTATTCCTACAAAAAAAGGTCACTTTTGTCATTGTGTTGCATTACATTTTAAAATTTAATTCAAAGTAAAATTTAAATTACACAAAATAAAGTGAATATATAGCACTCTATGTTCTCAGTGCTATGTTATAAGCAAACTACACAAAGATATAATAATAATAATAATAATAATAATAATAATAATAATAATAATAATTTGTTACATTTATATAGCGCTTTTTCTGGGACCTCAAAGCGCTTTACATGGAAGAGGGGGAATCTCCTCAACCACCACCAATGTGCAGCATCCACCTGGATGATGCGACGGCAGCCATATTGCGCCAGAACGCTCATCACACACCAGCTTACTGGTGGAGAGGAGACAGTGATGAAGATAATCAGTATATGGGGATGATTAGGAGGCCATGATGGACAGAGGCCAATGGGCAAATTTGGCCAGGATGCCGTGGTTACACCCCTACTCTTTATCGAAGGACATCCTGGGATTTTTTTATGACCACAGAGTCAGGACCTCGGTTTAACGTCTCATCCGAAGGACGGTGCTTTTTAAAAGTACCGTGTCCCTGTCACTATACTGGGGCGTTAGGACCCACACAGACCACAGGGTGAGCACCCCCTGCTGGCCACACTAACACCTCTTCTAGCAGCAAACTGGTTTTATCAGGAGGTCTCCCATCCAGGTACTAACCAGGCTCAGCCCTGCTTAGCTTCAGTGGGCTACAGGGTGACATGGCTGCTGGCAAGGAGTGGATAAGGCCATCCACTCAAATTTACTTGTCAATCTGGAAATGTTTTCGATAGATGAAATATAGACAACCTCTGAATGGCCTTTGCTACATTCACGCAGCAGCAGAGTATGGTTTGTGGTTGTCAGTCCTGTTTGTAGTGCTAAGTGGAGGTCAGTTCATATTCAGTTTGGTTCGTTTCAACAGTGACAACTGCATTCTATAACTGTAGGTACTTTAACCTGACATTTTCAGGACTTTTATGAGAGGAAGTTAGGTTGACATGCTGCATGCATGAAACTACAGTCAAAAACTAGTTGTCAGTCGCATCATTGACATATGTATGACATGGGTCATACATTGTAGGTTATTCTTTGCTGTCAGTCACTAGAGTATGTTAGAGCTGTCAAGCTCTCTCTGGTTGTGAAATATGGCTGAAAATATGGATATTAGCTTAAGCTATTAGTTTGGTTGGGAAGAAAGACAAAACTCATGTTTAAGTGTTTGGGCAGAAGAGAAAGAAAAACCTGTACGGAACCAGAGTATTGTTGGCTCTCTATCTAAAAATGAAAACAGCAGGATCTGACTGAAATAGTTTTGTATAAGTATTATAGCCTAAACGACTTACCACACAGTGCCTTAATACTTAAAATTGTTATATCAGTATGGTTACAGCTATTACAAATGAATTAGAGATTAGAATTTACAACCATTTACTAACAGGTGTGGCTCTTGAATGGTCATGTTTATATAATTGTCTGTTTAAAAAAAAAAAAAAAAAAAAAAAACTAAGTCAAGCCCCTTTTTCTGTTTTCACCCTAACACTTGTAAGTAGAGTGACTGTAACAAAAATTAATTTCTAAGCTGGTAATTTCTATAAAACATTTCTGAAAAAAGAAAGACATCTATAATCTAAGCAGAGTTTCAACTGTTTTCCATATTTGGTTATCTTTGGGGTATCTAAAAATCTATATGGTTTTATCCTATTATAGTCCCAACCACATCACACTCTATGGATCACAGTCAATTTTAAAATAAGAGAATAACAAGTTCTCATTGTACAGTTATGTCTGGTTTCATTTTGAGGGGTCACCAGCCTTAATGATGCATCTTGGTAAATTATGATAATTTCGCTTTAATTATTGTTGATTACTGTCATTAGATCCCAGCTAACTATTTCACACACCCTGTTGGTGGCATACAGGGATGCTACAGGGATGACTTTTTCTTAAAGCTAATTGGCTGCAATTCTTTAAATAAAATAAAAATCCTGTCACATAATCAGCTAAAGAGCTCAATTTTAAACTGTATATTTTATAAGCTTACATCTTTCAAGATAAAACGAAGGTCTGAGGATGACCACCTGTAAGTCACTGTTTAAAAAATGTCTTTGCCTCAATTTAATCAGATGATTAGGTTTTTGGGAGGATTCTCAGTCTGTTGCCTTGTTTTACTTTAAGGAATTCCTCTCAAGCTGAATGATCTCATTAAATTTATAAAGCACTCTTTGAGTTTGATAGCCACACTTCCTGTGTCTTTTAATGAGTAATGCATTGACTGGCAAGCAAAATGCTAGAGAATAGTATATGTAATCCATACTTTGCCTGGCATTTCTAATGTCTTTATTTTTTTTACATTTTTATGTATCAATTAATACAACAGCAGATTATTTTGTGGGAACCGCAGATGGATCTAGCAGAGGGGTTAAAGAAAGGCGCTGCCTTTTCTCTGCCCTCACCCACTAGATCTAGTGTCTTCTCTCAGGCGTCGGAAGCACTTTTGAGTGTTCTTCCGCCCCGAGTGTGGAGAGTTTGAGGACTCGCCACCTCACTCACATATGAGGAGCTGCTGTAAGTTGTCACTCATGCTGTGGCCAAGTTAAACATTGACTGGCCGGCCAAGAGGCAGGATGCTTGTCCTAAAAGCAAATTTGATGAGCGCTTCCTGCTTAGTAAAGTGCAACCTCCACATCAGGGCCTGCCATTTTTTCCTGAAATCCACACTAAGGTGTCGAGATCGTGGATGAAACCATTATCTGCCCGTGTCTTCAGCCCCCATGTCCCCAACTATTCATCGATTATGGGGTTGAAAGAGCACAGGAATGGAGCGATGCTGACGGTGGAGCAGACGCTTGTGAGTTATCTCTCCCCTGACATGGCATCGCCCCTCAAGGACCCAACATTACACACCAGGCCATGCAGAACAACTTTGGCCTTGGAGGCATGCATGGCAGCAGGTCAGGCCGGTGCTAGTTTGCACACTATGGCCATCTTACAAGCATACCAGGCCGACCTGCCGACAGACCTGGATGAAGGCCACCAAGGAGATGGTCAGAGCTATCGGTTTGTCTATGACAGCCCTGGTGGCCACGGACAGGCATTTATGGCTCAATTTGTCTGGTATTAAGGAGAAAGACAAAGCCTTATTCCTGGATGCCCTGCTGTCACCTCTTAGACTCTCCCTCACTGGACCCAGGTATCAGGGCCTGCTGGGCGGGAGCAGTCTCAGCTGTCATATTGCTCCTCATACAGGGCACAGCAGGTGCAGAGTGTTGCTTCCAAGAAGTCAAAGTTCTTTGGGAGAAGGAGACCATAGAGAATGTTTCTTCTCCCAAAAGAGAGTGCAAGTTCTACAGCCTTTATTTCATAGTTCCAAGAAAGGATGGGGGTTGTTTCCAATTCTAGATCTGCACCAGCTGAATAGTACATTGAATAAGTACACTAAAAGTGTTGTTTTTTAAACTGATCATGACTCAAATCAGATCCAAAGATCTCAAGGACACACACTTTCATGTATCCTTCCCAGCACAGGAAGTTCCTCAAGTTTGCTTTCAGAGGCAAAAAAAATTCCAGTATCGAGTTTTTCCGTTCGGTCTAGTGTTGTCACCCTGCACCTTCACAAAGTGCATGGATGCAGCTCTGGCTCCGTTGCGACTCCAGGGCATGCACATACTCAATTATATTGACAATTGATTGATTCTGGCTTAATCAGAGCATAGGGAGGTTCATCATTGAGATATCGTCCTCGCCTATATGAAGAATTCGGGGTTTAGGCTGAATGCCGGAGTTCTGGGCATGGTATAGGATTCAACCACAATGCAGTCATGTCTGTCTCCTGCTTGTGTCAAATTGATCCTGGCAGCCAAAAACAAGATAAAGCTAGGCCAGTTACTCACTGTGAAAAACTTTAAGAGACTGTTTGGTCTGATGGCAGCTGCGTCCAATGTGATACCATTTGGTCTGCTGTAATGAGACCTTTGCAGTGTTGGCTCAAGACCAAGGGGTTTTCCCAAGGGGCAACCCGGTTCGCATGATCGCGCACATGTGTCTTTGTAAAAGAAATGTTTCTCAGGACGCTTCCGGCAAATACTTCCCTCACAGGCTGGCGGGTGATCCTGGAGGGTCAGTCAATGCAGGGTCTGTAGAGGGGTCATCATCTTCCGTTGGAAATAAATAGTCTGTAGATTATGGCTGTCTTTCTAGCTTTGAAACACTTCCTCTAAAACCTGAAGGGCCATCATGTGCTTGTCCAGACAGACAACACATCAGTGGTCTCCTACATAAATTATCAGGGGGGTCTGCGATCGTGCCCACTTTAAAAACTGGCCCACCAGATCCTTTTGTGGGCCCAGGGCAACATGTCCTCGCTGAGAGCAGTCTATATCTCTGGGCACTTAAATCAAGGACCACACATCCTGTCAAGTCAGGGACTCATGCCTGGGGAATGGAGACTCTATCCTGAGGTGGTGGGGTTGATTTGGAGGGAGTTCGGCCTGGCGGAAGTGGACTTATTTGCGTATCAAGAATCGACATACTGTCTGCTCTGGTTCTCCCTCATGCATCCACTTCCCTAATGGTGAGGCATTAGGGAAAAACCCACTGGTATCTCGATTCCTTCATGGCGCTTTGAGGCTGAGACCTGCAAGCCTTGTGAGTGTTCCAGCTCAGGATTTGGCCTTGGCACTAGAATGTTTTATAGGTAACACTTTATTTGAAGGGGTGTGCATAAGACTGACATGACACTGTCATAAACATGACATAACACCTGTCATGAACATGAAGGAGTCTTTATGAATGTTTATGACTGTTGTTATTAAGTGTCATTCGGTAAATTATGACACTTTTAATGCAAAGTTGACATTGTTTAAAATGTCTTTGTTATGACAACTTGACATTAACAAAGACAAAAATGTCTTTGTTATGACAACTTGACATTACCCAAGACAAAAATGTCTTGATTATGACAACTTGACATTAACAAAGACAGAAATGTCTTTGTTATGACAACTTGATATTAACCAAGAAATCATAACCTGTCAACCTGTCACAAATATGTCATAACAGGTCTAATTATCAAACTTCAAGCATTTTGCAGTGTAATAACCCTTAATGACATCTTTATAATTAGTACAATGTGTTCCACTTTACTTGAGGACAGGTAATATTCATGACACAGTTATAATGGTGTCATGACGGCCAAAGTTGTGACAGGTTGACAGGTTATGATTTCTCGGTTAATGTCAAGTTGTCATAACAAAGACATTTCTGTCTTTGTTAATGTCAAGTTGTCATAATCAAGACATTTTTGTCTTGGGTAATGTCAAGTTGTCATAACAAAGACATTTTAAACAATGTCAACTTTGCATTGAAAGTGTCATAATTTACCGAATGACACTTAATGACAACAGTCATAAACATTCATAAAGACTCCTTCATGTTTATGACAGGTGTTATGTCATGTTTATGACAGTGTCATGTCAGTCTTATGCACACCCCTTCAAATAAAGTGTTACCGTTTTGTATATTGAGTGCACTAAAGGAATGGTCTTTTATTAGGCATTTCGTACATTACTCCTGACGAAGGTCGTGTGACCGAAACGTTGTGTGTGAATAAACATTAATTTTAAAATTGCAAGTAACGATAGTGTGCGGGAGTTCCTTATCTGTACATTTGATTTTATAAAGCACTAAACAAATGCGTGACTCTGAAGCCTGAAAACTATTTGATTCAGAATATATTTAAAGTATGTTTAATGGTTTTGAAAATATGCTAGTTACAAAGCAATAAAGACCAATCATCCTTTTACAACTCATTTAGAGTGATCTGTGCTCGGTGTTTCTCTTCTATTCTGTAACAACTAAAGATGTATTTGGAGGTGGGCTTTGAAGTCAGTGTTTGGTGCACACAGCATCATTATCAATCTTGTTTCTCTCTGTCTTTCCCCTGCTTTAGGCTCTCTTCTGGCCCGCATTCAATCGGTGAGAGTTCAGAACAGTTCTCATCAGTGAGCCAGGTTGGGCCGCCCGCCTCCTCCACTTACTGAATGCCATCTATCTTTAGAGTTAATGCAAACTCAGCACTCTTTCCGTGAGTACCTTTTAAAACATCAAATGCATGCCTTCCGGGCTGCTTTCAACTCCAGGAAAACAAAAGGGTGAATAGGATGAGGAGGAAGAGGAGGCGGCGGAAGAAGAGGAGAATCTGAAAGGGACTAATGGATTTTTTTTAAGCAAGCAAGGCAAACAATATATCTAATATTGGTTGTATGAATGTCCGTGTGTGTTAATATGACAATATTTTATGGTATTATAATTATTTTAGTACTGTATATTCTAGAATAATGTAATTATTGAAAAACTGAGAGAAATTGATCTATCTATCATCAGAATAGTTGGAAAGTGAGGGGCTAAAGCCTTGCCTGTGTTTCCTTATTCTTGAGAAGTACCAGCTGCCACAATTTCATTTCCACTTTTTCTCTGTAGTTTGCCCACCACCTGCTCTCTTTTACTTTCATCAAAGCCCTCAGTCTCCTTATCATGCACTCTGCCCACAGTTGAAGCAGGCCGGCACCATGTTCCTCAGACCAGCCGGAGCCTGTGATCTGCCGGATTATTGCACGGGATGTTCGCCCTACTGTCCTTCTAACATTTACCCTCCTAGACGGATCATCATGTCAGCATGGTCATGTCTACTGCTATAATGGCATGTGTCTGACCCATGAACAGCAATGCCTGCAGCTGTGGGGTTACGGTAAGATTCATGCTGTCTGACTGTGCCTTAACTTTGCAAGAAAACTTTATTTGCAGCATCCAGTTCAAGAGTTCTTATGTTTTGAAGGGATGAACCTGTTCAAATTAAGATTGTTGTTAGGTTTGGGTATGAAACCATGATATTGTGTCTACACTAAGGTATGAGTACTTGGGGTCAGTGAGATTTTTTTCTTTCTTTTTTTTTTTTTATTCAGTAAGGATGCACTAATTAGATCAAAAGTGATATTTGACACATTTAAAACAAGTGAAGTAAACATTTATAAAGTTGCAAAATATTTATATTTCAAATACATGTTCTTTTGATCTTTATATTTAGCACAGAATCCTAAAAAAAACATTTTAATTTTACCTTGTTACATTAAACATTGAATTGCAACAATGTTTTAGTCTTCTTAGAAAATAATCTAAATACATTATTTATTTATTTTTAATATTTATTTATTGATAATATCACACAGCTCTACAAATGCATTGCACAGCTCTACAGACCTTGCAATTCCTAACAATCATTTTGGACATAATTCAATAATCTTTTTTTTTTCTGCACTAGAAATTCTCCTCAATCATATTGACCCAAATATAGAGGCTCCAGTATGTGTCTTCATCTGTGCCATCTGGTACTGAACAAATATAATAACCAGGCTCCTTACTGGGTCCCTTAAGGTCTGACACTCTCTGAGTGGGCCTGAATCACACATCATAATTATCATTAGTCAACTTCTCCTATTTCACAGATACCCTAATATAGAGAATGTGCAGGATCACAAACCTGTACAGTCTAAATGTCACTGTACCTGGTTGTAGTCAATTAGGGGAAGTGGAGGGCAGGAGGTAATAAATGAGTGAGAACCAAAAGGTTAGGTGTAAAATCTGTGGATAATTACAGGGGCGGACCAGTGCAGAGGAAGTGTAATAAGATGCAGGGTGGTCTCTAAGATAAGATGATGAAGGTGTTGAGGGAGGTCATCCTGGGTGGTAAGATGGTAACAGGTATTTTGTTCAGTAAATCTGGAGTTAGATCAACATTGCTTTTCCTGTTGTAAGAATAAAGTTTAGGTTGCAAGAAGTTGTACCATTGTGAAAGCAGAGTAAACACAAAGAGTAGTTTTAGTTTAGGTTGGTTCACTCTAAAATGAAAATGAAGTCACAATTTCCTTACCTGGTGTTGATCTAATGTCGTATGCCCTTTTTTCTTTTTCGGACCACAATAGCGACTAGGATCAACCTCATAATTACCGGCAATAACGGCATATTGCCAAATGTATAGTGCAGTTATTCCCTGCTATGATAGACACAAAAAGTATGTTTCTCCATTGTTAGGCTCTTAAAAGCTGTTTTCATTCTAGCTTATGGACTTTTAGTTTGTATCACCTTTTCCTGTGTTCTGTTCATTATGTTGCACACCTGGTTCTGGTTAAGTTTGTCATTCCCTGTGTCCCAATTCAGATGCTACATTCAAAGGCAGATTGTGTTACCACAGCACAACAAAGCCTGTCCCAATTCAAAGGCTCCTCCAAGTGTGTCCTTTGTTTCCCGTTAAATTAAGGATACAACAAATGGATCCTTCACAGCCTTGCCTACCCCAGAATTCTTTACACACCAGTGAAAACAGGATTTTCTTTTTAGAGAAATTGATGAAATGTAAGTATTTGGTTTAAACGTACTCAAATATCTAATGATACTTGAGACTTTCTTGCAGAGAACTCTCCTCATGTGTTTGCTATTTGCATAATGATGGATTTAAACGTTAATTTCCAAACATATCATTACAAAAGTTCAAAATGCTGTTGCAGATAACATTGAATAAATATATTTTGTCATGTTAGAGACTGATAATTAATTACTCAAACCCCTTTATCTAAACCTGTCTAGATAACCGTCAGACTCTCACATCCATTTTTTACACTTTTTATTCATGTTTGTATTGTTCAAATTGAATCCTCATCTAACGCGCAATGGGTCATGGGCAATATTAGCAATTAAGTGCGTGCGCATATCTGCTCTTCAGATTCTAACCAGAACAACTATAGCCTATCCATATTACGACAACATACATCTCTTATGTGCCTGGCCCAACGTGACAAAAGCATTACAAGTATTTTTCTCCCTGTCTGCTATCTTTGTTGTCAGCTCAGGATATTTGAGCAATTACTTTGGACTCAAAGCAAATTTTGTTTATACAAGACACATTATACTGTATAGCTACATTCGTGCTCACACTCAAAAACTCAAGGATATAGGTACTTGCAATTTTTAATAAAAAATAATAATAATAATAATAAAAAATATATATAACATTTTATTGTTAATTTTATTTTTAAGCTATATTATTATCTTATGATTATTTTTCAAGTAATGCAATTCTAATTACCATTGTGCATGAAATGTGCTTTATAAATTAACTTGCCTTGTTGTGACTTGCCTTTGCAGTTGTAATTAAAAAAAAATAAAAAAGTAACTCAGATATTATGATGCAAATTTTAGTGCCATACTAATACTATTTTAGTGCCATACTAATTATTTCTTCCAGGAAAAATGCAATGAAAAAGGCATGTTACCTTACAGATTAATAATAACCTGCTAAGTGTCTGGATTGTATGTGTCGTGAATCTGCTGAACTGTCTGCTGATTACCTGATGTAGCCTGCCTGACCTGTTACTCTGTCCTTCTGTAATTCACTAGGCTACTGTTCAATCTCTCTTTTTCCTATACGGTGTCAGTGACACATGCTCCTCAAGTATTTCCCTAAGGAACTATTTGTACTCTATTAAGGTCCTTTAGGATTAGAACCAGGCAAAATTCCATAAGGAGCAAACCTAGACAAATGGATACATTTTAGATTATGAGAGGGGAAAAAAACGAAAACAAAGAAGTTGAAAAGAAGGAAAAGGTAATTAACTGACTTATGCTTGAATATTTTTTTGTGCCTTGAACTTCAGAGGTAATTACATTATGTCCTGCAGTGTTTTTTTAGGGGTTTGCAAAAGTGGACAAACTCTAGTATGTGATCAAGTTTCTTTAAAGCCAATGTAATGAATCAAAGTAAGCGCTATCTGATACCATGGTGACACAAGTGAAGAAGCTGCCTGCCACCCCAGGACCAAAGAATTGTGTGCTTCTGAATGCGTTTACTCCATTATCACTACAACATCAAGCTGAATCAGTGCTAGATGACATCTGTCTGTTCTGATGTTCTCTTGGGCTCTATTTTTCCAATAATAAAATATATCTGAAATTCTCAAATAACTTATTGATTCATATTGAACTTTTTGCAAAGTATTTTGTTTTTTAGATAATAACAATTGTAATTTTCCCTGTTCTTTTAAAATAAAATATTTTAATGTACTATGAAAAAATAGATATTTTATCTAAACACCAGAAGTATTAACGATAACGTTATGCAAAATGTGGGAAAGACCCCCAAGTCTTGAGCCATTGCATTTTCCATCCCAACATTAGCAAAAACATGTTAAAGTTCCCTGAAGATTGGTTTATACTCACCGTGTCCACACGAGTGTGACTTTGCGCCCGGCAAAAATGACGTCATTGCGGTGTGGGCGGTCATGCGCGAGATCCCGTTTTGCATGACGGTTTGCACGCCATATTTTGTAACTTTGGTTGCGGCTCCGCTTCCGAAGATGCACAACTTCGAGACGATTCTGGCCGAACAGGTACTTCTGTACTGGTATCTTACTGGCACCCAGTTTGCGCTTGTCTAATTGCTTACATTTACAAAATGATCCTACAATAGCAGAAATAGGTATTTGTAATGAAAATAAGGTCCCTGTTTGATAAAAATGTTCATAAAATTAATAATTTAATTAAATAAAAATTGTAATAAAGTTATAAATCTGCAAGTCATTTTAAATATATGAAAGGAAAGGCATTTGAGTAAATTACACACTTATGTGTGTGAGGGGAAAACGGGGGTAAAAGAAAACTTCGGTTTTTGTTTCCATCTATCTCCATGTTGAACTGTTTTATGTGTTTACTGTATCCACTTATGACTGTATTATTATGGAAACACGTTCATGAACAATATAAGTTATTACTTTGTAAAAGCTCAAAATAATAATCATGCCATATACAGATGGTCAACAAAGTAGCCTACACTCAAATGTCTCCAGGTAATAAACAATCAAATGACACTATAGCCGCTTTCTGACCAAGTAGTTACAGGAAATTAGTTATAGGAACTGTCCACTTCTAAACAGTTCTAAGAACGACTCTCCCCCAAACTCGGTTTTGCTGTTTGCGTTCGCACTGGCTGCCAGTGGCCAGAACCGAAGGGTAAGGGAGTGACGCAAGCACGGCTGCGGCGGCGCCACATACAACAACAACAACAAGCCAGCATGGAGGAGGCTATCGCAATGTTCCTGTTCTGCCTCGCCGGGACCTTAATAACGGAGTACGAACGGTGGCGTTTAAAGACTATGCTTGAGTTCTGTACAGAGAAACACAGAAGACGAAGGCTCCAGCGTAATATAATCTTAAGTAATATGCTGGAAGAAGAAGAGCAGAGCGCAGGCAAAGGACACAAGGCTAACGTTACCGGTAGGCCATACACAAAAACATAGTTATATCTTTTATGGGACATGTTTTATGTTTCATGTTGTACGATTCTTCCGAAGACAATTCCTAGTTTATGAACCTGTTCACTTGACAATGGTAGTAAAATCAATTCTGATTGTACATTTATCTAGCTTACGCTAACGCATTACAATAAAGCAATTACATATCGTCATTTGTTGTCATAGATTTGCCATATCAGACATTAGAGACTGGGGTATATCTTACCGTTTTATCAAGAAAAAAGCCAACTGGATCCAGTTTGAGTCCTAGAGCATACCGGAGATCTATCCATTTGTTGAAAGCCTTCCTGATGCTGACTCGTCTTATTCCGACGCCTGTCTGACTCCAATTTTGCCCTTTTGGTCAATAACTAGACAAAAGTTTTTTTTTCTTTTTCTTACGTGGAGTTTGCGTTGGGGTTTGGAATGAACTACAAGCCGGTCTCTTTGAATCCATCTTCTACTTTTGAAGTAGTTTAAAGTTGACTAAAGTTTTGTCGCTCGAGTTGTCTTCGCTGATACGAGAATGGCGGCTAACAATAACAAACCTGCGAGACATCGCCTGGTGAGCTTGAACGCGCATGACGTCACGCCCAGTCTCAAATTCGAGCCCGAATCCCTCTTATATATTTTACTGTACAGGATTATAGAGGCAATCTCAGTGAGCAGAGAAGGCTCATTCAACCCATCAGGCAGTTCTTTAAGGCGAGACACGGCAGGCAAAAACATCGTTTTTTTTTTCACTGGTCAATTTTGAGATTTTGGGCTATTTGTCTTCAATAACATGTCTTCTTTCAGACTTGAGGTGAAAAAAATTCCAAAATACACATTTAGGTGTTTATTTTACTACACTTTGTCCATTTGCGTCTGTAGATTTCTCCTAAATTCAACAAAAAGTTGTCGTTATATATCAACATGCTGCTCTGCGATCGCTATCTGCACCCTGTCATCACACACACCGTTGGAAAGCTCTCTTTCTCCTGTTCAACGCTGTCGGATCCAAATATGGTCATTTCCTTTTTATCAGCAACCAATCGTGAAAGTAAAATAGGCATTTAACTCTAAAACCGAAATCTCATTGGCTGGTGTCAATTTCTGACAACGTGATTGGTTCAGATGCATCACGTGACGCGCTCTGACATTTAGATGTGTGTTTATGACTCTTTTTCTGTTCATTTGAAGGCCATAAATGCTGTGTTATAAGTTGTAATGTGATTTAGTTGGTTTGTATTGTTGGTGCTGATGATTTGATAAGATATTGTGTCTGTAAATAGTTGTTTCCACTAAAAAAGTATTCATTTTTACATTACAAATCTTTAAATGCTGTTTTCTCAAAATGAGTATTTTGTCATTCTCCAGTAGAAACTTCTCAGCCTGTGTAGCACCTATGTACACCAAACTTTCCAGTTATACACTTAGCAGTATTCTGAAGATATTTTCAGAGGGATTTGTTTATAAATCATTTCTGGCCTGATTTATGTGACTTTTTAATAAAAAAAATATGGCGAGAATTGATTTTTTAAGGCTATGGACAGTATATTTTGATTTCCTAGGTAATGAATCCTGAAATCCCTCTGAAATTCTTTTTTCATCTTGTGTGTGAACAAAATGAAAAAATAATTTTGCACCTGGCTTTATCATATGGTCAGATCTATCTACCGAAAATATATGCAAAATTGTGCATATTTAACGAGTTAAGGCCTAATTTGCATAATTAAACATACAAATTTCAAAAACTTGTAATACATTTTTTTAATATACTTGCATAAGTAATCAACTGAGAAAGTTTCATGATGATATCTATTATTTAAAAAAAATACCCTATTCACCTGTAGTGTCTCGCCTTAAGCATGTATAGGATAGAAAACGGGTATTTTTAACATGAAAAGTTGTGCAATGCACCTTTAAGGTTTACTGGGATTCTTTTGTAGTGTGGTTTTGGTGAAGTGTACTAAAACTAATATCGGCTGGATCCCAAATGGCATACTTCATGTGGACTCGTGGTCTTGTGGCCTTAATTGCATGTGCTCGCCAAGTGTACTAGTCCGTAGAGCAGGCATTCTCAACCCTGGTCCTCGAGGGCCACTGTCCTGCAGAGTTTAGGTCCAACCTTGATCAAACTCACGCCTGTAGCTTTCCAGTAATCCTGAAAGCCTTAATTAGCTGGCTCAGGTGTGTTTGATTGGGTTAGAGCTAAACTCTGCAGGACAGTGGCCCTCGAGGACCAGGGTTGAGAATGCCTGCCGTAGAGTGTCCCATTTGGCATTTCAATGCTCAGAAGTGTGCTCGTGAAAGCTGCCTTTGTGCCCTCGATTCGCACCCTCCACACGAGTTGCCTACCTAGGAATCATTGCAAACCCCCAATCAGATAAATGAAGGGAGAATTTTCATGGCTGTTTGACTTTCGGTGGCATGATGTCATCAAGCATCTCCCAAAATACACTTTCACATGGACTCGAGGCCAGCGCTCCTTAGGTCTGCACTTTCTGACGTCACCAATTGTGAACTCGTAGGAGGTCCACAAGGCCGGAGTGTGCCATTTGGGATCCAGCCACAGTCACGTGTGTACCTTACTTCTTCTCAGGGTTGCTTCCTGATGGTTTAGAGGTTAATTACTCCACGTCGCCCCCTGACATTTCAAAGAATAGTACAAAAGTGAGCGCGTCAAATATAAACACCTCATCCATTTGGGGAGGAGTGCGAGCAGTCAGCGGAAGCTCGCGCTGCGGAGCCAGGTGAAAGTATAAACAAGGCTTGATGTTTTCAGTCAATTTAACAGTTTATTTTTGAACTGTTGAACACATTTTTGTGGGCATTGTTTTTGAATGTACTTGTAATACAGTACTTGTAATTCTGATTAAAGGACGAGGCAGAGGAGACTATTCAGGACTTTGTTACTTAAATACTTAAATGTATTCACAAAAAAATATTGCGAAGATATTGCAGAAAAACTAACTTAGAAAACTTTAACTATGTGCACCAAAAATGTCTGTTTATCAAAAATGGCCAACATTTAATCAAATGCATTTTGAAATGACATTAGGATTTTATCAAATAAATTGCTTCAGTACAAAGCTTCACTGCATAATGCAGAACAAACTTCATAGTATAAATGAAAATAGCACAAAAGAACTGTTGTAGCAATAGGAAACATAGCTGTGTGTGTCCATCTCTTAGGCTACGTTCAAACGGGCAGGTGAATATGACCACATCCGTTTTTTTAATTTATATTATTTAAAAAAATAATGCTCACAGGTGCTCGGATCTGAGCAATATATATCGGAATTGAGCACTGTGAATGTAGCCTTAGATCCATGTATCCTACATCTGCAACCCTTGGAAATCTCCCACTCAAGCCCTTTTTTTTTTTTGTTGGATGTGTGTCCTGATGCTTTGAGAGGGCCAGGTGGAATGCTTCATGGAGATGATGGTCAAGCACCTCCCTGGATCCTCATCTGTCCCTGTCTTATGATCTGAATTGACATCAAAACCACTTGACAGTATAAGCCTTCTCCTTCTCCTCCAGCAGATGGAGGTTTTTTGTGACTGTCTGGGGTGATGAATCCTCTAGCAACAAGAAATCTTTGTGGTAAATGACATTTTCTGCATTGTACTTAACTGCCTCAAACTTGCTATGGGGAGAGAGAGGGCCAGCAGTCTCTCCTTTAAAATTATGTTTTTTTTTTTTTTTTCTAGCAGGTTTCTTGAAGAAGACAAAACTCAGCCAGGTCAGCAGTAATGCAGCCTCAGTGAATTCAGTTTTGACAGTAGACATGGTAGAGGCAGGTCATATACACATTCACTTTTTAGGCAGTAGGATGCATTATTTGTGACCACTGCCACAGAACGGATCCCAGTATTGCTTGGAAAAAAAAAAGTTTAGTAGTTTACTATGGTATTATATTTGTGCCTTTAATATTGAACGTAACTTTTTCAAGAAATGAATGAAAATATAAATGGACAATGAATTAAATGTCTTTGAAATTGAAAAAAAAAAAAAAAAAAATCGCAGGCAAAAGTTTTGACTGTGTTTTTAATACACTGCATGTTTTCTAACTGTTTTCTCTTTCTTTCGTTGATCTGTACTTACAAATGCGCTTCCAGAATTTTCATTTACGCTTATGAAGTTTTCGTTTATGCTGCCTGAGTTTTCATCCGCCATTCTGGCACATTTATCTCGTAGAGGCGGGGCTAATCACAGTGTGTTCTCATTGGCTACTGAGTTTTTGATTGACAGATTATTGACCTGGCAGTGAAGACGTCAGTGTTGTTTTTACATGCGTGGATGTGAGCGTAAGCGGCTTTCTATTTCATTTTAGTGATATAAAATTAGGATTTTTATTTTTATTTTTTTTATCTGTATTTATCTTCTACTGCTACTTTGTCAGCATAAGCTTTCAGGAGCAATATTCTTCTGCACAAAAGAAAATGAATGTCTAGAGGTATAATTGTAGTACATTAAAATACTGTATAATAATGTCCAATGCTTTTGGAGAATACAAGTGTCATAAACTGTATATGTGTGTGATATTTCCAGCCATCAATAAAGTCTCACTCTAACCTGATAATCAAAGTTAGCAACCCTGGCCATCACACTACCCATTGTTAGCATCACTTACACCATCACAATTAATGATCACTCAAGTCTGAAGAATTTAAACAATATGAAAATTGCAACCATCTGGCCTGCTGTCAGATGGTACAGACCTTCAAGGATATTTCATTCTATTCATTATTGTCAATATACTGTATAAAAGTATGAAAGTCTTGGATGTTGTGACATGAAAGACCTCGCTATTCTCATAATACATGTATACTAAAAATGCACAAGTACATAATATACACAATTTGTGTAAAATTCATGTATATTTTAAATGATGCAATGATAATTTGAACAGTTCTTGTTACAGTAAATGTGACAAAGCAGTGACTGTTTACGTAGTAATGAAGTACATACGTCTTTAAACCGATACTCCACTCAAAAAATGAAAATTCTTTCATCATTTACTCACCGTCATGCCATCCAAGATGTATGACTGACTTTCTTCACATTAACACAAACAAAGATTTTTAGATTGCCATCTCCGTGAAACCATATACAGGTATATTGTATGTAGCCCATGTGCATATGACAGTTGCACATTAAATGGTTAAAACAGTTTAAATTATTAGTATTTTTATTATCTGTTGTTTTACTTCAGAATACATTGATTCATCCACTGGAGTTGTATGACTAACCCATCACAGTCACTGTGATTGGTTTTTAAAGTGTTTTAGTTAAAAATGTTTTGTGGTATTTGCATTACTGTATCAATGGACTCACAGATGGATTCTATTCGATCGTGTTTGTCTGAAGAAAGAAAGTCATATGCATCTGGAATGACATGAGGGTGGGTAAAATATGAGAGAATTATTATATTTGGGTGGACTATCCCCTTAACATTCATATCATGCTGTCGCTATGCTAATCCTAGATCAGCATAGATTTATAAGAATAAAGTGCAATCTATTTATACTTGTGAACTGTGCTTGTCTTAATCTAACACTCCCAAAAAATTAAAATATTTACATAATATCAGGTGTCTGAAAAAAGTAAGATTCCTGTCTGATGGGACAGTGGATCTCTGGTAATACACATCTCCATCCTCTGGGTCAGCATCAGAATTTTGTTTATGGAAAAGTTGCTCAACTCCCTGCAAAATGAGAAAGGAGAAGTATTATAACAAAACAAACTTCACATAACAAATTGAAGACTTAATTTCAAACAAATTAATTAATTTATTGATTAGCTGTTTGAAAAGGATTTTCAGGCTACTAAATTAAAATGGTTGCTAAAAATGTCACACATGATGATAATTATATTATAAATTACTAAACCTCCTTATGTTCTTAGGGTTTGCACCTATGAAAAAGTCAAAGAAAGACTGTGTAATTGTATGCATATAGATTGTAATGATTCGCGTAATAAAGACAACACTGCTGTATAATGGTGTGGGCTCTCAATGAGCTCTAAAATACCTCTCCGCCTATTTTACTAAAAAAAATAAAGACTTACTGCTTTTTTACTAAAAAAACAAAGACTTACCATGAGTCTCCAGCATCTCCATTATACTGATAACGATGATGATGATGATGATGATGATAATGATGATATTATTTGCCTGAGCTATTCCTAGGAACTCATCTCAACAATGTAGTGTAGCAGCAGATAAATACAGATACGATTTAAAAAAAAAAAAAAACTACTAACTTTATATCACTGAAATGAAATCGGAAGCCGCTTACAAACCCTCACATCCACAAATGTAAACAACAGGTCAATAACCTGTCAATCAAAAACTCAGTAGCAAATGAGAACACACCGCTGTTAGCCCCGCCCCTACGAGAGAAATGTGCCAGAATGGCGGATGGAAACTCAGGGAGTGTAAACTTCAGAAGCGTAAATGAAAACTTTGGAAGCGCATTTTAGATCAGTGAAAGAAAGAGGAACAAACTGTTAGCAAAACATGCAGTGTATCAAAAACACAGTCAAAACATTTGCCTGCAATTATTTTTTTCCAGTTTCAAAGACATTTTATTCAGTGTCCATTTATTTTTTCATTAGTTTCTTTAAGAGTTATGTTCAACATTAACGGAAACAATTATGGGACAAAAATAATCCCATAGTATTTCATGAAAGATTATTAGTGGTATGCAATCCAAGAAAAAATACAATTAATTGCATAAACCTCATAATTTTTATGCTATAAAAAATAATACAATTTCCAACGATGCATCCTGTGATAACTTTTGCATACAAACATATTAAAAGATAATATTCCTGCTTAATCTATTGTTGCTATTAGCATTTTACTTGTAAATTTAATTTATGATAGCATTACTCACTCACCCAGTGTTTAAACGGCAATCTCAGTGGTGCAATCAAGTGGAAGAGAAAGTTCTTCCCAAGGATCCTGTGGAGGACTGCTTCTACATTATATTTTTTTGATGAAGGCTGCTTCAGTCAGAGGTGATTTGCTTTTGCAATGAAACAGACATAACTTTAGACTCAGTGTGCAAACTCCTCAACAATCACACACGCCTTGCAGTGTGCCTTGATAAGCTCTTACTTAGTGTATAACCTTTTTTTAAGTGGAGTTTAAGTGGTCATCTCAGGTATTCTTCCCACAGTGTGTTGGCAGAACTTGCCGTCCAGATTCCTAGAAATCAATACTGCTATTCTATGAATTTAGAAGTTAGTGCCAAATTTCTTTGGTTTTTAACTGACTTAGTCATCTCAGATGGCCACTCCAAATTATTATTTTTTTTGGGAATGTAGTCACTTAAAGGTGCTCTAAGCAATGTCACGCGTTTTTAAGGCCAAAACATTTTTTGTCACATACAGCAAACATCTCCTCACTATCCGCTAGCTGCCTGTCCCCTGAACACACTGTAAAAAACGCGGTCTCTGCGGACACTCCAGGCTCCACAAACGGCTACAAAAACAAACTCTAGCGACCCGCTCTACGAAACATAACAAACTGTTCCAGCCAATAACCGACAAGAAGTGTTTGTGGGTGGGTTTGAGCGGTTATTGCGCGGATGAGGAAGAGGGAGGGTCTAGCTAGCCTCCGTTTTGTTTGACAATAGTTCGAACGTCAACAAGAAGTGATGTCACCCAGGATCGCTTAGAGAACCTTTAACATCCCACACAATCCCCTGACACAAACAAAAAGAGGAAAAAGGTTTCTCTACTCATCCTTTTATTTGACAATTAAATTAAACCATAGCAGAGAACTGGTATTTCATATGTTCACACTTACAAATATTCAGAGTAAAATAGTATGCGTAATTGGCGTGCTCTGAGCTTGGAATGTACCCCGAACCCTGAGTACTCCCCCGTATCCCTGGCTGGGATAGGAACCAGCCGAGAGTGAAGAGTCAGGGTGTAGGAGGGATGCAGAAAAAAACTGTCAAGGAACATGGGTGAGTCAGCTATAAATATGGACTCCCCTTGTGCTGATTGGGTAGATCATTTGAACATGCTCCTCCCGAACTTTGCTAATAAAACATAATTTAGAATAGCTTTTGATTCATTTTAAATTTGTGCATTTTTATCACTTACTGATACATCACTGTACTGCATTCAATGATACCAATCTGAGTTATTAAGAAGGTTGGGTCTCTCGCGCTCACAAAGAATATGAAAACCTACCCGAACTGAATCGTTTTTGGCATGTAATTGTACATGATTAGACAGCATATCATCGAAAATGGAAATCCATCTCATCCACGCCCTTAGATGAACTCTGTTTACAGCTGAGCTTGGTTTGTGCAGCCTTCACAGGATAAACAGAGACATTGCCAGAGCCCTATATTTTTCATCGAACTTTTGGCACTGATTGGGCGGCTCTCTACAAATGGTGCAACTGGGGGCTGTATTAGAGCAAGCTGGTGTAACAGGCACACACATGAATAATTGAACATTGTGGGCCTTCTCTGATAGTGCTTGATTCATCTGCTGCCTCAGACCAGGATGAGGTAGTGCCAATTATTTTAAAACCATTGACCATTCTTTCGCTGGGAAAAGTCCTCCCCCAGCCTCTCCCTCCACTATCATCTCTGTTCTGTTTTTGCTGTTCCACGCTCAGGCTCTCTCCGGGCTCACTGCAGTATTGATCACACCACGAAAGCCTTGCTAACAGACCCTAGGCCTGGTGTTAAGGCTAACAAGGTGAGAAATGATAATGGAAGAGAACGGAGGCACGATGCGTGAGGGGGTCCATTCTGACCTCAGCCCGCTATTAGTATTCTCTCTATAAGATCATCCAATTTATTGTTCATCTGGGGATTCGGGAGAAAGACCTTTCTCTCTTCATCCCAGCTTAACTTCAATGTTTAGCTCATCCTTTTCCTCGCGATGCCACGTCCTTTGCAGAAATACAAAGAGTGTGAGATGATGAAAATATGTAACCGCTCAGTAATCCCTAGCATTTGACTATGAAAGGGTTAAAGACAATGGTATGAAGATGGGCAGCATCAGGAGATTTGTGGATAGACCGATTTGGATGAATGCAAAGATTTATATTCAGGCTTTCTACGAGCCCATATTTATTCACTTGGCATCTGTAGAGCTGATCCGACCCACTGTCTTAAATGGATTATATCAGCGGCAAGGTGAACAAGAGGTCGCTTATTGTTGACAGCTGATCAAGAACACAGTGATCAAATGTGTATCAAAAATAAGACAGGAGCCCAATAAATTCCTAGCACCTTATATTATTGTATTGTTATTGTTCAATGTCTGATTTTGCACTTGTCTTAAATGTTTTAATTACTAGTTTGTATTCATTCCACTCACCCCACCCCACACCACACACACACACACACACACACACACACACACACACACACACACACACACACACACACACACACACACACACACACACACACACACACACACACACACACACACACACACACACACACACACACACACACACACACACACACACACACACACACACACACACACACACACACACACACATTCCACAGGAAGGGGACACTATTAAAAATTGAGTGTAAATTAATAAATAATTAAAAAGATTTTCACTCTTTCATGTAAAATCTTTTGAGAAAAAAAGCCAACAAAAGAAGTCAAGCAACAAAGGGGAAAAAAAATAACAAAACAAATATGTTTTCAAAATAAGCCTTAATTTTAGATAATAGATGCAGAAGCCGGTGGGACCTTCAAGTGATGATGTATCTCACTGGATGGATTAAACAGATGCATTCTCTGCAGGGTTGTTGTTGTCTTTTTTTTGAGCAGCAGACATATGTCTTTCATTAAAAGACAGCAGATATCACATAGTTTTAACCTTCTGGCTTGGCTTTCAGAATAGTGAATTTAAAGTTGGTGTTAGTGTTATTTCAAATTGATGCTTTCTTGCCTAGTCAGAAATCATTCTGACTATACAGTAAGTGTTTGCTCACACAGTAAAGTAAGTTTCAAATCAAACCTTAAAACTCACTTAAAGCAATTGGTTCTGCAAACACATTCATCTTGAGATCTTTATGACCACAAATTAACACATTTGTTGGCATAGCCCAGATATATACATTTCTTGCCCAGGTTTAATGTTTATTTAGATGTCATCACATTGGCCAAATTTTTTGAATGTGAATCAGCAGCTCTGTTGGCCTAAGAATGCCAAAAGAAAGTGAAAGTACATTGAGAATGATAATCAAAATGTAATTAAAAATAAAATCTATTGGAGAAATGGGATGCCATATTTTTCATTTGGGGATATTTACAGTACTGCAGTTGACAATCTTGAAGATGGATTAAGCACAGAAAGAAGGAGACTAGAATAATCTGCCAATAATCCATCAAGTCATCCAACAAATAAATGAGTACAGTGAGCCTGTCCTCACTCTCTATGAAAAGGAAATCTTTCAAAAGATTGAACCATTTTGTCCAGTGTAACTCAATGTCTTCTTTGGTCTTACTCCATCAGAGGAGATGAACTCATTGTGTATTGTCATGAAACATTAATTAGTAGGTTTCAGGCTAATGAGATTAATATCGTGAGGGAGACGTTCTTTAATGCAACAGCAAACCCTCACTGTGAAAGGGCACAATTGGCCTGTCATTACAATATGACAAGATGTGAAGGGAACTTGGTCTTTGCACTTTTTATCAGGCAATGGTTAGAAATAAAAGTGGATGAAAAAAAGTGAAATACATGCACAAACAGGCTTAAAGACACCTAGGTATTGGTACAATGAGTCCTCCTCGGAAATCACACGAAGATATCGATTACAACATGCTTGACCCATATTCCACAAATGCCCACAATATACACACAACAGACATAAACTCGGGTTCGCATTAGGTGAGAACATGAGACCAGTATAGACAAGAAAGACACTCAAAGACTGCTCTTGACTACAGAAGGATATGTGACTCTGATGGTTGCTATGGTTATCATATCTCACCTGACTGACCTAAAAATGGTATGAAAAAGTGAGGCAAGAAATAAGGTGTATTGTGAAATGGACATAAACGCATTCCACAGCCAGAATTACAATTGATTTTTACCCCTCGTAAAATTCAATTATCAGAGTATACGATCAATATGGGTATAATTGTTCCTGTCTCTGATACAAGCAGATCAAGGGCCAGTCCATCTTGTTGCTCTCTTCCATCTTCTTTGATTGTGTGATAATTGGTGCACTAATAGAATTTAATTTTAGACCAAAGCAGTGCTGCTCTGCAAGGTAGTGAATCATCCATATGCAATTAGGGGATAACCTGATTTTATCAATTTTTGTCCTAAATTTGTTAATGGCAAATTAGATTTTAGTATAATTACAATTTAATCAAGATTAACCAATCTAAAAGAAGTATGCAGCCCTAAAAGTGCTAGCAATGTAAACAACCTTCAAGTTCTAAAAAAACATGGAGCAATTCTATTACGATGCAGTATAAGATGCTGGTTTGTAGCATGAACAGTATGAAATTCTTTGCATTTAACAATCAGATTCCACACAGCTCTTGTCGGAATCAGCATGTTCAATTGGAGAGAGAGATCTCTCTGGGGTGAGTTTGCCCAAAAAAAATATTTTGCCAACTATGGTTGCAAGTTCCATTGAATTTTGTTGGTAACAAAGGAACTTGCGACCATCGTTGGCTTCGGGAAACACCCCCCAGATTGGCTGTTCAGTTTAGAGAACGAGCCAGTGCATGAGAATAAAAACGAAAGTGATTAAAGCAAGCAAAGATGTCAAGACGGCACACACAGTAGACTGTCCTTATTTACTTAATCTTACCTGGGCATTCCAATACGCAAATATTTTCATAAGGACCTGGAATGAAGAAAGTGATCAGCAGTTGATATTCACGGTTTGTATATCTGCAGTCCTAGTTTCGATTTCCCTTTTTTGAATGACGAAGATAGACTATTGATACCGGCTGATATATAGCTTAAGCACAGGGTGAACCTTTTCATATTTCCTAGAATTAATGGCGAAAGTACCCACTTTTTGGCATGTTTGCAGTGTAGGAATTGGGAACAAATGCATTTCTAGGAACGTCTTTTGGGGGGACTAAATTTGATTCTACTTCAGAGTAGTAGACTTCTATCCCAGCACAGTAAAAGCGTATTGATTGATTGAAGATAAGCCATACGAAACAGCGGCCGCAATTTTTATAGACTGTGCACACAGTTTACTCCACGAACATACAGAAAGCTAATCTTAACTGCATTTACCGGTTGTATTCTTTTCTCAGCCTCGAGAATATGTAGTACTGCACGTTGTCGTATGAGATTTCGTCTCTTAGCCCTCCATTTTGCTCACTCCATCACATGACTTATACATCTACATTCCATCTCTGTTATCACGAATCCCACGTCACACAGCAAAAACACAGCTCCGATCACGGCATCCTCCATTCTCCAGATGTTGAATGCTGTGCCTAAATTATGTTGCTGTCGGCAGGCTTACATCACTTTAGAGATCCTACTGGCAGTGCAAATGGAACCAGAAAAAAGGCCCTAGGGACACATTTAGTTCTTGGAGAACCGCCCTTGTGGCTAGTTCCTATAACTAAGTTCTTGTGCGAAAGCCCAGACATAGACATAGACAGTTTATTTCCTTGCACGCAGGCGCAGAACACACATGCAAGTTGGCAGTCGCCTGTAGTCATTTTGGTGTTTAAGCACAGCCTTTTGGCACAGACACAGGCGACGCGGGGTGACAACACAGTCATGTCTTGATGTCGGCTTGGTGTCACGGACAGGAGATTTCAAACTTTATGATAAAGTGCACAGACCCCAACATATTAAGGAGAGAATAGGAGAGAAATATATCTAGGAAGGAGGTTTCTCCTTGCAAGAAACCCCCTTCCTAAAAATAGAAGGCACATTTAAATAAAGACCCAATTTATGCTGTGATATATAAAAATTGGTTAAATATTATCTGAAAAAATTGTGGCTTCTATAGAGCTTCTATTTAAGACATTATATATTTCTTTCTGTTAAATATATAAATCATGAAGAACTATCAATAGAAAAAAATATATAAATGAATAATAACTGGGTTTAATCTGATTTCCGACCAGTCTTTAGAAAGCAGAATGAAATAGTAATATTGTCAAAATCTGTACGTCCAATTATTTTATTATAATTTTACTTTTTTTTATTTTATTTTGCACACTGTTTTTTCCCTTTAAACTTTTCCACCCCTAGTACTCCCTAGACCACAGCCATGCACCAAAAAATCCTACTATTTATTAGTGGCCTACCCTCCAAAATTTCAACCCAGCAGAACTCTTCTTAAACCCAGAGTAACTGAACATTAAAAATGAATGCTTTCCCCTTACTCCCTTCTCTTGAAAACACATTAAATAACACTTAACTGTCCGATTAAACTCAATGATTAAACAGTAACATGTTGGGAATGGAAATCCTCCTGCCCAGTGTCTATAAAACTGTTCCTATATATATATTTTACAATATTTAAGTTAAGACACTTGTACTACAGTCTACTTGTTTAGAGGTTAAATCAGGGCATTGCCACAAAACTATATCTGGCTTATAGAAGAAATGAACCTCAGGAGGCTATTTTCTGCCACATCACTTTAAAAACAAAACCATCCTCTTTCCCAGCTGGGTTGAGAGTAAAGAGATTTTTTTTTTTTGGTTGGATATGTCATGGTGTGTTTATCACAGAGCTTGCATTGCGGTGCTAAATAAAACATACACACGCTACCAAAGGCAACGCAGGCCCCTGTGATTTGCTCTAACCATGGGTGTGCTTTAATCTTACTTAACAAGTTATGACATCAATGTAGATTGACAAAAAAAATAAAAAAAATGGGGGAATTCAAAGTTACATTAATTAAACTAATAGGATCACTATACAATTATTTGTCATATCACATAGTATTATTTCACTGTGCAGCCTTTTACCTTTTATTCAATGTTGGTGGTTATCACTGAGTTAAAGTTACAACTTCTAACTATACCTACTAAAATTATTAATAAAAACAGAGGTCCCAGAATAATCTGTTTCATCCCCTTATTTCCCACCTGCACCTTCCTCCTCATTAGATGACAGGAATACTAAAGCAGGAAAAAAATCTATAATGCACTGCACAAGTAGACAGACAATATTTCAAAAAGAAAGGCAAACATGGTGCATACAAAGTAAATATGTATGAGGAGTCATTTGTATATTAAGACATATATGTAACATAGATTTAATTGACAATTTTTTTTTAAAAAGTGTGTTGGATTTACATGATTTAATCTTTAATCAGCCTCAAATTAATCAATTAAGTTAAACATTTTTTTCATGTAACTTTCATGTGACCTAATTAAGTAGTCTCAAAGTGAATTTTATATGGCTCACTGTAATTTAAATGGTTCTATTAATTCCAATATAATTGAATATTAAACATTAAACACGATTACACACTATCAAGTATCCCCCTTTTCTCATCTTGCTGAAAAAACACATGTGGCGAAGGGGGCGTGGTTCCGTGAGGTCTGTAACGGGAGAGAGAGAGAAAGGAGAAGAGCGGTGTTGCAGTAATTGGCGTGGAGAGACCGGATATAAGCCGCTGTAGATTGAGAGATGGGAGAGAGAGCGACTGAGGACTAGTGCGCCGCCAGCCAGTGAACAGAAACTGAGCTATATGGAGTTATTGTGAACTTGTTTTGTGCTGTAGAGTAAACTACGGTAAATGCGCAGCTGACGACCGCGAGCTGTTCCAGAGCTGTCTTGACCGGGAGGTTAGGGCCAGTCCAACTGCCCCGGCTTAGCCCACTCATGTGCCTCTCAACAAAATGGGACAATACGACGACCCAGAGCCTTTCCCGGACCTGTTTGAGAGGTCCGCTGAGGCCTGTGGGTGGGCAACGGCTGACTGGTCATTGCGGCTGATTCCTCTGCTCTCCGGAGAGGCACAGGTTGGCCGCACAACAATTACCAGTCCAGAACCTCCTGGTCTATGAAGACCTGAAGCGTGCCATCCTGCAGCGGGTCGGCCGAAGTTCAGAACAGCATCGACAGAGGTTCAGATCGCTGGACCTCGGAGAAACCGGCCGACCTTTGTGATGGCGCAACAGCTCCGGGACTCCTGCCGCAAATGGCTGATGGCCGGGGGAAGCAACGTCGAGGAGGTCATTGACAAGGTGGTGCTGGAGCAGTTCGTGGCGAGGCTTCCGAAGAAGAACGCACAGTGGGTCCAGTGCCACCGTCTGACGTCATTGAACCAGGCCATCCAACTGGCGGAGGACCAGATGGTGGTATGCCCCAGGGTCGGCGAACCCCTACCAGTAGCTTCTCTCTCTCTCTCTCTCTCCCCTGTGAATTTCCCCACTCCTTCCCCTTCTAAACCTGTCCCGCTCCCTAGGTCCCGAGGGGATTTCACGCCCCACCAGACACCTCGATGGATGAGTGGGCCAATGGCAGAACCGACAGCGGGTCCCATAGCGCCACCCAGGGAGGCGGGCCTGACACTCCCGTTCCACCGCTCTCTCCACACTGATTCCTTGACCCGCTTCCTGCCACTAGGGCGGCGGGGAGGTCTGGGCCAGGCCTGTTGGCGTTGCGCGAAACTGGGTCATTTTATCGTTCAGTGTCCCCACATCCATCACTGGACAATGAATGATAAAATGACGCAACGCCAACAAGGCCTGGCCCAGACCTCACCGCCACCCTAATGGCAGGAAGCGGGTCAAGGAATCGGACACTCCACAGGCCGCCCCCGATCACGCTGGCCTGTATCAGATACCTGTGAGTATCAAGGGGTATACGTATCAGGCTTTGGTGGATTCAGGATGTAACCAAACCTCCATACATCAAAGCCTGATTCAACTGGAGGCATTGGATAAGAGCCGCATGGTTAAAGTTCAGTATGTACACGGGGATGTGGTGAATTACTCCTTAATCCCGGTGGCTATTCAATTCGGGGGCAAAAGCATAAAATAGAGGTGGCGGTTAGCCTGCACCTCCATCATACTCTAATTTTGGGGACAAACTGGCCAGGTTTTAATATCTAATTGGGATATTTGTTTGCGGATGTCTCTTGGAAGGAAGGGGAGCAGGAGAAGGGGGTGGTCGCTCAGGTGGGAGAAGCTGAGCCGGGACCAATGGGAGATGAGCCAGGCGAACTCTGGAGTGCTCTGGAAAGGAGAATCCTCTCAGAGGGCGATGATTTTTCCCTGGAACAGTTCCAGGACGAAAAGCATTCCATCCATTCCATCGACGGGCAGCTTCTCCAACCAGACTGCTCTCATATCCTTATTTCGCCATTTTAAAAGAAAAGTTATATCGAGTGACCCAAGACACGCAGTCAAAACAAGATACGACTCAGTTGTTGATACCAAAAAGCCGTCGAGAAATGATTTTCCAGGTGGCTCATTGTAATCCAATGGCCGGGCATTTGGGACAATCAGCAACACTTCATCGTCTAATGACCTGATTTTTCTGGCCGGGCATTCACAAGAACGTGCGCAGGTGGTGCAAGAAGTGTAGGTGCATGTCGGGAATGTTGGTAAATCCACCGGCCACTCCAAAAGCACCATTGTGCCCACGACCTCTTATGCAGGTCCTTCGAGGGACCTTTGAACAGTAAGAACGGAATTCAATATGTATTGGACCTGAGAACAAAACTCCACACGTTGGGGCGGCTCTCTATGGGGAATTTGTTACAGGCTCAGGACAAACAAAGCCAGCTATACAACAGGGGAACTAGACTTCGTGAATTTACACCGGGAGGTAAAGTGCTTGTATTGCTCCCAACTTCTAGCTCTAAATTACTCGCAAAGTGGCAAGGACCCTTTAAGGTCACACAGCGAGTTGGGGATCTCAATTATGAGGTAACGCGAACAGACATGAACGGGGCACATCAGATTTAACATCTCAATCTCCTTAATAAGTGGAGTGAGGCGGAATCAGTTATGCTGGCAACGGTGGTGACTGGAGAGGAAGATCTCGGGCCAGAGGCGACACAAAAAGACAATATCTCGCGCTGGCCTCAGGAGGAGATCACCTCTCACCCTCCCAGCTCACTAATGTGGCCAATTTACAGGCAGAGTTTGCCGATGTGTCCTCATCCCTGCCTGGGCGAACGGACCTTATTCAGCACCATGTTGAGACGGAGCCGGGCATGGTAGTGCGCAGCAGGCCATATCACTTGCCTGAACACAAAACAAGGTCGTTCAGAGCAAGTTAGAAGCAATGCTAGATATGGGAGTAATAGAGGCATCCAGCAGTGATTGGGCGAGCCCGGTAGTTTTGGTGCCTAAAATGGATGTCTCGGTTCGGTTCTGTGTGGATTATCGCAAGGTGAACGCTGTGTCGAAATTCGATCCAATACCACGACTTGACAAATTGCTTGATCGGCTGGGTATTGCTCGATTTTATTCGACATTGGATTTAACAAAAGGATATTGGCAGATCCCCTTATCCCCTATGTCCAAAGAAAAAACAGCTTTCACAACGCCTTTTGGATTACACTAATTTGTGACACTTCCTTTCGGATTGTTTGGAGCTCTGGCCACCTTTCAGCATCTCATGGACAAAATTCTCCCGCCGCATGCTGCATTTATCGCTGCCCATCTGGATGATAATATCATCTATAGTAACGACTGGCAGCGCCATATGCAGTATTTGCAGGCTGTCCTGAGGTCGCTGAGAGGGGCCGGACTAACGGCGAACCCTAAAAAGTGTCCAGTTGGGCGGGTGGAGGTCAGGTATCTGGGCTTCCATTTGGGTCACGGAGGCCCATTTAAGTGTCCGAGGCCCAAGAACAAAAATGAGGTGAGGCAGTTCCTGGGGTTGGCAAGATATTATAGAAGGTTTGTACCTAATTATTTGGACCTCACCAGCCCGCTGACTGACCTCACTAAAAAAGAATCGCTGGAATTTTACCCAGGTAAAGGTTGCCCTGTGGGGTGTCCCTCTTACATTCTCCTGACTTGCAGTAATTGGCGTGGAAAGACTATATTATAAGCCGAATATAATATAATATAATGTAACATAAGAAAGAATATAAGCCGCTGTGGAGTGAGAGAGACGGAAGAGAGAATGACTGAAAACTCATATGCCGCCAGCCAGTTAACAGAGACAGAGCTTTGTGGAGTTATTGTGAACTTGTTTTGTGCTGTAGAGTAAACTACGGTGAATACGCAATGTGCACACGTTTTGTTTTGATTGTTTTCCTTTTTGTTGTCAATAAACGTATGAGTTCCAGTCACGCCGACCCTGTCTTCTTTCTTCCAAACCCTGAACCTCATCACAACACACAAAATAGCTCTTAATTTCAACATACTCTCTTGATTCAGTCACATGCAAAGCATGCTGGGAACTAACAAGCACCACCCAGTTTCAGATAATGCAACACAAATCATTCATGTAATCCCAACACAAACAGATTAAGTACACTTCAATTTGACATATTTAAGTGATTATCTTCCTCCAGTGTAAAGCATTCAGTTTCCCTATGTTTTTAGTCTAGTGTTAATTGTATGTTCATTTGTGTAATGTTCATTCATTTCTGTTGTTTCTTAAAATATATTTCTTTGTTCATTATTTGTCACAAATCTTTAATTGGATTAACTACATGAACCCCTGACAACAAGCCAGTTCCTCTTATGTTTTCAGACACACTTTACTCAATTACACAGTCTAATGAAAGCACATGAATTAGTTTGTCATTTATGAAGTGTTTATCATAATGTACATGGGTGACTGTTCCTTTATTGCAATAAATTGATCTTTGGCTGTTCCACCATGTTTGGTTGTCACTCCATTCCATTTCCTGCATGCTCTGTTACATTTTTTTCTCTCCAATGAATGTGTACTCTACTCAATAAACTATAGTTAACTACATTAAGCATTATAATAGAAAGATGACACTTTCAACTAAGTGGCACTGTTTTCACTGGGTGCTCTAAAACCCATATTTGTGTTACAGTGAAATTACAAGCTAAAACACAATGCAGTCCCTACCTAAAATCCCAATTTACCAATTTGCTCTGGTTTTATATACACTACAACACATATCTTTCCCAGGAGAGAGTAAGGGCATTAAGTATTGCCACCTTACAACAACAACATTGCAGATTTTATTTTTCATGGGATAGAAAATATGCTTGTGGGAAAGAAAATTTATTATTTATTATCCATTGCACATAGTTTTAAAGGGGACATATCATGAAAATCTGACTTTATCTGTGTTTAAGTGCTATAATTGGGTCATATTAAGTAAGCATTTCTCTGCAAGCATGTAAAAAATAAGCCTATCATATTTTGCTTCCCTTCTGACGTAGGAAAGAGATCTTATTATAATATCACCGCCCCTTTATCTGCATGTTTCCACCCATGGCACCGCTGAAAACTCACAACAACAGTATAAACAGTTCTAACGCGATGGCAAAATTTCAAGCAAAGCATGCAAACTGTTCTGTTGTTGGCTGCACAGACGAGCACAGAACGCCAGTTACTGGTGTAACCTTGGTTCTAGTGGAAGACCGCCAGAGACGGTCGAACATAGTAGAAGGAGTCGCGTCTCGCGAGCCATATCGAGAATCTCGTATTGATTTGTCACCTGTGACCCTGACCGATGACGTGTCGGAAGCTATATCCGCTCCGTTCATGTCACGGTCGTTCTCTGTAGTCATTCTCTCAATCCGAGTGACCAGAGACTCTGGCGGTCTTCCACTATTCATAGAACCAAGGTTACACCAGTAACCGGCGTTCTATTTCACTGTTACAGAACGCCAGAGACGGTCGAACATAGTGGAAGGCGAATACCACCAAGTCACGAGGATCTCTCACCTAGATACTGCCCGCTAACAGAACCGCTAGCAGAACTGACCAAAGGAATAGGGGCCACATTGATCCTGTAGAATCTTGTGAACGTGCAAGGTGACGTCCATGTAGCCGCTGCACATATTTCAGAAAAGGGCACCCCACGTAGTGCTGCCCAAGAAATAGCCACTGACCGGGTTGAATGGCATTTAATAGACGCTGGAACTGTCTGACCAGCCGAATCATATGCCTGTACAATGGTATCCACCACCCAATGAGACAACCTTTGCTTCGACAGGGGAGAGCCTCTCTGACAAGCATCAAAACGGACAAACAGCTGATCAGTGGTGCGCCATGAGGCGGTCTTCAACACATACTGTTGCAATACTCTCACTGGACACAAGGCTGTCTGGGAAGCCTCTTGATTAAACGCTGCAAGCTGAATGGGTTGGTTCACAAAGCCATCAGACAAGCTGACAAAGCCATCGCATAGGTCGGAAAGCTGGATTTGGCCAGAGTGTAACCTGATTGTACTCAGGCCCCCACCTGAGACACTGTGGACTCACCGAGAGGGCATGGAGCTCACCTACTCTTCTGGTTGACGTTATAGCCAAGAGAAAAGCAGTCTTCATCAAAAGATTTCTAATATCAGCCTGTTCAAGTAGTTCATAAGGCGGTAAACGCAGACTGTTAAGCGCCATCTGGAGATCCCACTGGGTATGCATTATCCGCACCGGTGGATTAAGACGTACTGCTCCTTTAAGGAAAGCCACCACCAATTTTTCCGCACCAATCGATTTCCCCCCCAAGGGGTTCCGATGTGCTGACAAGGCTGCCACGAATACCCTTAGAGTCCTGGGGACCGCCCAGTGTCCAATAAATGTTGTAAGAATTCCAACACTGAACTGATGGAGCAAGTGACTGGGTTAACAGACCGATCTGTACACCATGAAACAAAGATCTTCCATTTACTGGCATAAGTGCGACGTGTTGATGGGGCTCTTGCATTCATGACAGTGTTCCTCACATCTGCGGAACACTGTGAGAGCTCCTGCTCAACCCCAGGGGCCATACACATAGACTCAACTTGCCCGGTGAGGGGTGCCAAAGCTCCCCGTTCATTTGTGACAATAGGTCCCTCCGAACTGGCAATGGCTGTGGTGGGCCAGTCGTAAGGGCCAACAGCAGACTGAACCATGGCCTTGCTGGCCAACAGGGTGCCACTAGAATGAGCCTGTGTCGTCTCACCTGCACACGCCTCAGCACAGGCCAAAGAAGTGGAATTGGAGGGAACGCACAGAGAAGGAGGTCTGGTCAGTTGTGGGCCAGGGCATCCTGGCCTAGTGACCCCTGCTCTTCCTTCTCTGCAAACCACAGCGGACAATGTGTTGTCTCCCTGCTGGCAAAGAGGTCGACTGCTGCGGTCCCATAAAGTCCCCAAACTGATTGAACTACTGCCCTGTGCAGACACCAGTCCTGGTTTCGGACCCGACCGAGAGAGTAAGTCTGCCACACTGTTGCTGTGACCGGGAATGTGTGCCGCCCTGATCGACAGGAAGTGCTGGTTTGCCCACAACAGTAGCACTCTTGAAAGCCGAATGCAAGGTAGAGACCTCGTGCCCCCTTGGTGATTGATTAAAAACACCACTGTGGTGTTGTCTGTCCGCACCAGGATGTGCCTGCCCGATAACTCACCTGTCTGAAGTGCCTTAGGGTGAAGAGCACTGCCCATAGCTCTAGGATGTTGATGTGAGATGTCATCTGCTGAAAGGTCTAACTCCCCTGCATGCCTCGGTGTTGCCACAGCCCTCCCCATCCGGAGAGAGAGGCATCTGTTGTCACTACTTCTCTGCGTGCTGGGGGTGGTCCCATTGGTACACCTCCTTGTAGAAACTGTTCCCGTCTCCAAAGCCTCAGGGAGACAGAGCAACTGGTTGTCACTAAAACAAGGGTATGTCGGTTGTGAAATGCTGACAACCGTCTGGCTATCAACCAACGCTGAAAAGGACGAAGGTGTAAAAGTCCTAAGTGAATGGCCGATGAGGCCGCCGTGAGAAGGCCCGCTAGTGGTAAGAAGTGGAGATATGGCAGCTTGCGCCAAACCTGGAACCTCGCTATTGCTCCCCGTATAGCTTGCCTCCTGTGTGCTGTGAGGGTAGCCCTCATTATTCTGGAGTCCAGATGCAATCCCAGAAAGCATATTGACTGGCATGGAGTAAGGCAGCTTTTCTCTAGGTTTACCCTCAGTCCTAACGCAGTAACATGCTCCAGTAGGCGCTGTGTGTTGATTGCTACTTGCTGAGGTGATCTGGCACAAAGCAGCCAGTCGTCCAGGTAAGGGAGAATCAGCATGCCCTCTCGTTGTAGAGGTTCCAGTGCCACCTGCATACACCGTGTGAATACGCGGGGAGAGAGGGAGAGGCCAAATGGTAGGACTCGATACTGGTATGTCCTGCCCTGGAATGTGAACCGAAGAAACCTTCTGTGATGAGGTGCAATGGGCACATGGAAATATGCATCCTTCAGATCCACAGAGGTAAACTACATGCCGGGTTCGACTGCTTGTAGGACATCCTTGATATGCAGCATGCGGAAAGGAAGATGTTTGAGACTCCTGTTCAACCGTCTGAGGTCCAAGATTGGCCTGAAACTTCCATCCTTCTTGCGAACTAGGAAGTACTTTGAATAAAATCCCCCTGGATGGACTTGGGGGTCTACCAGCTCTACTGCACCCTTTTCCAGTAGCTTCTGGACCTCGAGAGATAGAGCAAGAGCTTGACGAGGGTCCCGAACCACTGTGGGCTGAGTGTGTGTGCATAATTGGGGTCTGTGACGGAACTGAAGACAGTAGCCCCTGTCGAGTGTGTCGAGGAGCCACTTGTTGTTTGTAATCCCTCTCCAAAGTTGTAGTTGAGAGGTTGAAAAGTGTCCCATCACAGACCCTGGACCATCAGCGACGATGCGGAGCGGTTTCCCTACCCCTGGGGGGGCGACAATAAGTTGCCGCAGGGCGAGCAGGTGGTCTACGAGCACGAGATGCCTCCCTTCTCGAGTCATACCCAGATCGAGTAGCCTGCTGTCCAATCCTGTAAGACTGTCCCTGCCTGTGTTGGAATGGATTTACATGACGCACGGGCATTTGATGTGAGGATGGACCATAACTCACACTGCGTTCAAAGTTCTGGGACCAAGACTCCACTGCACGAACTTTGCGTTCAAGAGCTTCTTGAGCGGCTGGCCCAAAAATCTGCCCAGGTACCAGTGGTAGTTGACGAAGATTGTTGCGGCATGCCTCCGGAAGTCTAGACTGTGCTAGCCAAACCTGCCGCCTAGCTTGTGTAGTAAGCCCAAGAGCCTTTCCGCTAGAGAAAGCGATTACCCAAGGCTTGTAAGGAAGCCTCAAGTAACTCAGATGTGGCATTATCTGGTGGGTCTGTACTCAAGGAGGAATGAAGTGCCAACAAAAGATGAGCCATGGAGTTTCCCACACGACTCAAGCCTGAGACAGTATTGTAAATCCTGACCAACAGATCATCTGTGCGTCTACACTCTGGGTTGGGACAGCGAAGATTGTGTCTAAGGGCCTCATCTGGTGACACTACCAGTGAAGAAACACATGGCTCGACTGGAGGCATGTTACCAAGGCCCTTTTCATCAGCTTCAGCCATTGCCGCTAATGTACGAGCCACACGATCAGCCTGGATAAAGGAGCTGACCGAAACGCAGAAGCAACCACATCTGTAAAGTCAGGACAACTTGGCATTAGGAAATCCTCCTGCTGGGAAACTGAACGACGCAAGAGGTTTGACTGGCCTGGTAGGGGAGGAGGTGGATCCAAATTCCGCTTAGCGAGCGCCATCTTGAGTGTGTCTTGCAGAGAGAAAACCACTGAAGGCGTATCCTGAAGGCTAGAGCCGTCATCACTATGGGAATGTTGGAACTGGGAATGTGAAGGTACCATCCCCTCCATAGGCATATAATAATCCTGTTCCTCCCGGTCTAATGAGTCAGAGGCCGGAATAGATAAAGTGTCTGGTTCTCTCCTGGAAAACCTGGATGCCAGCTCACACCTGGGCAAGGGAGGGGCTAAAACATCCACCGCTGTCCCCTCGCTCACATTTTGACAAGCAGGGGGTACAGATAATAAGGCCTTAATGCCCTGAACTGCATTCGCAAGCTCAGCTACTTGCTGGGTTAATGTACCTGATTCAGAGGAGGTTCGCATCTTCTTTGAAGGCCTTACAGTCCCACTGGCCAGACGTTTGCTACTCACATGCGGCGCTGCCCCAGTGGATGGAGCGAACTCCTAAACTCAAGCCTAGTTCACACTACATGATTTTAAGCCCGATTTGAGCCCGATTTGCAAATCGTTGAGCTCGCCGACAGGTCAGGTGTTATCGCGTGCAAATCGCGGGTGATTAGTGCGCGATGAACGCTCGCCAATCGTTAGTATGAAAGAGCCAACAACGCATCAAAGACGCTCACAGACGCCTTGCAGATGCGTCGCCGAGCCCAGAAAAATATCTAGCATGCTAGATATCCAGAGCTGTCGCGCGACTCAACCTCAAGTGATATCATGAGCTACAGCCAATCAGAGCAACTAGAGATCAAACATACACGTATGTGTAGACATACAAATATAATTACGTTTGCTTTTCGGAAGTATATCCCTGTTTGTAATCATAGGTTTCACTAAAATACTTTTAGGAAAAAAGGAAAGTCAACTGTATTGCAGATGTCCACAATGTTGATGTTCTGGGTGTTCTTTTTTAAAATGAAGTTGAGTGAGTGTATATTTTCTCAGAGCAAATCATCGCGCAAACAGTTTGCAACTCTGACGTCCCTGGGTATTGGTGCGCGTGCTGTTTCGCGTCTTTTTCGGTTCATTTTATCACGTGATTTTTCGTGAGAAAACGTGGTTTGTGGACAAGATAGAATCGTTGGGTGACAGAGTTGTTGTCAACTCGTGTAGTGCGTTACCTCGTCATCCGTGCGTTATCAATCACGTTGTGTCGTGTGGTGTGAACAGCTCAACAACTTGAACAGTCCTGATTTCACAGAGAGCAAGTCATGTAGTGTGAACCGCACAGTTCAGCCCGACGTTTTAAATCATGTAGTGTGAACTAGGCTTCAGGATCTAATTCAGCCAGTCGATGTTGTCTCATCTCCAAAGACATCAAACTACACTCACCGGCCACTTTATTAGGTACACCTGTCCAACTGCTCGTTAACACTTAATTTCTAAGCAGCCAATCACATGGCGGCAACTCAGTGCATTTAGGCATGTAGACATGGTCAAGGCAATCTCCTGCAGTTCAAACCGAGCATCAGTATGGGGAAGAAAGGTGATTTGAGTGACTTTGAACGTGGCATGATTGTTGGTGCCAGAAGGGCTGGTCTGAGTATTTCAGAAACTGCTAATCTACTGGGATTTTCACGCACAACCATCTCTAGGGTTTACAGAGAATGGTCAGAAAAAGAAAAAACATCCAGTGAGCGGCAGTTCTGTGGGCGGAAATGCCTTGTTGATGCCAGAAGTCAGAGGAGAATGGCCAGACTGGTTCGAGCTGATAGAAGGGCAACAGTGACTCAAATAACCACCCGTTACAACCAAGGTGGGCAGAAGAGCATCTCTGAACGCACAGTACGTCGAACTTTGAGGCAGATGGGCTACAGCAGCAGAAGACCACACCGGGTGCCACTCCTTTCAGCTAAGAACAGGAAACTGAGGCTACAATTTGCACAAGCTCATCGAAATTGGACAATAGAAGATTGGAAAAACGTTGCCTGGTCAGTCTCGATTTCTGCTGCGACATTCGGATGGTAGGGTCAGAATTTGGCGTCTACAACATGAAAGCATGGATCCATCCTGCCTTGTATCAACTGGTGGTGGTGGTGTCATGGTGTGGGGAATATTTTCTTGGCACTCTTTGGGCCCCTTGGTACCAATTGAGCATCGTTGCAACGCCACAGCCTACCTGAGTATTGTTGCTGACCATGTCCATCCCTTTATGACCACAATGTACCCAACTTCTGATGGCTACTTTCAGCAGGATAATGCGCCATGTCATAAAGCTGGAATCATCTCAGACTGGTTTCTTGAACATGACAATGAGTTCGCTGTACTCAAACACAGGCCTCCACAGTCACCAGATCTCAATCCAATAGAGCATCTTTGGGATGTGGTGGAACGGGAGATTCGCATCATGGATGTGCAGCCGACAAATCTGCGGCAACTGTGTGATGCCATCATGTCAATATGGACCAAACTCCCTGAGGAATGCTTCCAGCACCTTGTTGAATCTATGCCACGAAGAATTGAGGCAGTTCTGAAGGCAAAAGGGGGTCCAACTCGCTACTAGCATGGGGTACCTAATAAAGTTGCCGGTGAGTGTACATTCAGGACATGGGTCTACTAAAGCCTCATGGAGGTGATCAATGCCTAGGCAAGTGGGACATTGAATGTGAGCATCCATGAGGTCCATTGGACCGGAGCAGAGGGAGCATGAAGCTGCCATAACATCCAGACCAGTAGTTGGGAAAAAAACCCTGGTCAACCAATGGGGTTATATATCAAAAGGTGTTTAAATTGCTACAATAAGCCCTATTAATGTATTACTCTGGTTAACCAATGAATATTACATAAAAACAGTCGATCAGGCAATGAACAAATACTACACACAGTCTGACAGAACCCTGGTTAACCACTGAGTTCACGTGAGTACTCACCTCAAGACTGCTAGTAGCGATCGATCGGTTCCAAACAAACCCTGGACAACCAATGGGTATATGGTCCGATGTACGTCGATAAATCCCAAATATATCCAAAATATTTCTCCCGAGACACAGCTGTAGCGGGGAGCAGTTGCTCACCAAAAACGCTGTGCACGCTCGAGCGAGATCTCTTCGCGAGAATGACAAAGAGAACGACCATGACCTGAACGGAGCGGATATAGCTTCCGACACGTCATCGGTCAGGGTCACAGGTGACAAATCAATACGAGATTCTCGATATGGCTCGCGAGACGCGACTCCTTCCACTATGTTCGACCGTCTCTGGCGGTCTGTAACAGTGAAATAGAACACTATTTAGAGTCCCAGCCTCAGATGAGACAAGAGAGCAGTGGATTCATTTTATTTTCAATGGAAATTAAGGTGGCTGAGAAGTGCAAAACAAACCACAATTCCAAAAGTTATAAATTTATCCAAATTTATAAATGTATATTATACAGAATTTTGGTTTGTTTTGCACTTCTCGGCCACTGTAGGAAATCCCACAGAAACAGATGAATCAATGTAACTCAGCAACAACTACATAGGCTATGTATCCACTAACCATTCAGAAACGTCCAGGTGCAGTCTAAAAGTTGCAACCTCTTCCTGAGTCTCTCCGTAAGGGTGCACTCCACTACTGGTTATTTCTGAGATTTTAGATGAGTGAGATTTTGTTTTTGTTATCATATTGTATCGGATCGGCCCTCTTCTGAATTGAGGGGAGGAGCAGCAGCTCATTTGCATTTAAAGGGACACACATTAAAATGGGCAAATTTGACAAGCTATAATAAATTATCTGGAGGGTATTTTGAGCTGAAATTTCGGTTTGATGGTATGATAATCCAATAAATCTATATAAAAAATGAAACCAACAAATTTAGCAAGAAATCATGATAAATAATTTACTTTTATTTGTCAGTTTGCTGCCACAAAACTATCTGTAGCTATAAGAATCTTCTTTAATGATTCAAAGAATAAGCCATATTGCCATAGGTGATCACCTTGAAAATTTCGCCCAAATTACAAAGTTTGGTAGAAATGCACTAGATTCTCTTTTATTTGATTTGCTCACCCACCTCACCTCACCCCCACACATGTACAATGGGGTTAATTGAAGGGTGTGTGTTTAGAATCCTATTATTATTTCTTATTTTTTTGGTTTATGATTTTTGTTGTTCCTTTGGGATAGCAGATTCCAAAATATTTTTTGTTTACCCGTGTCTGCTCTAGAGAGAATTTACCATAGAATTTGGAGGACTGATTAACTTATTTCTGGAAAACGCTTTAAAGAGACATTTGGATCGTCTAAAAGAAACATCTGGAGTTTGCCAGTGGAGATCATTGATTCAGGTCGCACGTCATTGAGGTACGTTTTATTTATCGTCTTGACTAAGTTTGTGATGATCTTTTCTGTTTTCACTGCCAACACATACAAAAGCAACGGACTGCAACCTGTGTGTGGTCCCACTAACGTTACAGTTAAAAGTATTGGTTTCAGATCTGTTCCAAACTGTTTTATTAAGTGAAAGTTTGGTTAAGTTCTAATACTTTCCTTTAAGTAATAGCCTATCACCAGCTATAGGGACAAGGCCACAAACATATTATTTTTTACACAACAGTTCATTAAACAGCAAGTTAAGCAGCTTATTTTAGACATTATTGACAGTTACTATGTCTGTTTTTCTTCTCCGCAAACGAAAGTAATTCAAAGCAAAGTCTAAGGAAAATCAGCCATCAAGGATGCATACAGATTGAGCTGTAATGTTTGTAGCCTACTGGACCCTTTTGAAAGCTACTGTATTTAACTGTCTGAAAACAAAACATGGTTCACAACTTGTCTAAACATGTTCACCTTGGTCCTGTTATGTACATAATAAAGAGTAAACTTAACAAGAAAATGCATCCTAGTAAGATATTAAGTGCTTAAAAGTTCGGGTTTTTTTACATTTTTATCATTAGATATTAGAGTAAGTTGATACCAAAAACTTGCAGCGTACATTGAATTCAGGGCTAGGCTGTGCAATTAAGTGTTTTGTATTCATATGCTGGGCTAATCTGCATGCCGTTTTTATGCCTCATCAATACGTTGTTTACTGAGTGTCTTACAGTTGAAAGAAATATATTAAATTGCATACAGTCTAAAGCCCTATTTGGACAATAATTGTTTTGAATGTGGAAATCTGTAAAAAATTATTTTACATTGCACCTCAGTGATACAATTCATGCATTGGGATTGTGATTTAATAATAAGTATATATTTTATCCTATTTATTATTTGATTTAAATCTCCGGTTTAATAATATGAAGATAGACAGGTTAGTTGAAATGTTTTTTTTTTCTTTCTTGCATTTTATCTCAAATGAATGTGTCAATGAAATATGCAGAAATAAGTTAATGCAGCCTCTTATTTACTTGAGGTAAACATAAACCTGCTTGTTTATTTTTGTAGTGCATATACTATTTTAAAAGTTTTGGATTTGCAACCTGTAACAGCCCATTTCAAATGTTCGATTGCTTTTCTTCTTTCCACTCGTTGAGCGCTGATGCAATATTGTTCTTGTAAATACTTTCCTGTATTTCAGTAATAAAAGTGCACATCTTTAAAGCTGCTGTCCGTAACATTTTTAAGTTAAAAATAATCCAAATTAATTATTTAAAAAAAAAAACATCTTCAGCCAGTGTTCAAAACTATCTGCTTGCCATAGCTAGATTCAAAACGGTTAGCTTGTAATAATGATTTTAATTCCAGTGGTACTGGTGGGTTTTCGCGGGAAATTCGAGCACGTCTTTGCGTCATTACGTCACATCCGTACACATAAAGAAGGAGTTTCGGCTAGCCGGCTATACTGCGCGTGAGGAGATGTAGATATAGGCTTTTCTCGCAGCACTTTACATGATTAAACTCATGGCGGATCCAGAAAGATCCAAACAACAATCATCAGTGCCAACTGGAGATTAACCAGTTATAAAACCCAAAAGACTTTGTACAGTACTTCGGATTTAAGGTGGAAAGAGAAAGAAACCGTCTCATGCGAACACAAGGATACACACCGGTGGGGCTTTTGAAAGGTGCGTGAACTCTGTGTTTTGAAGGGGTTCGAAACGGAAGAAGAGACAGCTTTTTCTGTTGAACAAGTAAGACATTTCAATAGTTCAATCGTGTAACAGTACGTTTTCTTAATTCACACAGTTATGGATTTTCTTTGTTGTGCCTTTCTCGTTTAGTTATTATGGAGAATATGAATTCTGAACTACACAGGTAATCATAAAACACATTAAATAACGTTAGTCGCGCAATGGTGATGTTGTTAACATGAACAATTTGAGAACAAAGTAGGCTATGATTTGCACGGTTGCTGTAAATCGCGCTGATTAAATCTAACAATCGCTTGTCATGTCGAACGCTTTTCCCTCCTTAGTTGATCAGAACAAAAATGGATGTTACTTACTTGTTCAGAAGAAATTTTCCGGTGAAAATTCTTATGTTAGTCAAACTTTCAAAAAGTGAATCTGTGATTCTGAATGACAGTATCCACACAGCGCGGTGATTGACAGCAGCACTCGCCTCAAAACACTGTGTTCATCCCGATTTACAACCCACGTAAAGATTATAATTCCGCGAATCACTGCAGTTACATATTTCGAACAGAGATGGCGACAAAAAGGGAAAATGCTATGGACTGCAGCTTTAAAATCCATACAAAATATAGGAAGTGCAGCGGTTATCGTACAGTGCTCTGCAGTGATCAAAAGGGATTTAAACAGATTTTTGAATTGATCTCTTCTAAACTCAGAGATGTGGATTCGAGCGCCAATTAAATTAGCACACGATCTTGGTGTTTGTCAATAAAAACCCTGCAAACACATTATCTTTACACTCAGTTTGCAATTGTTGCAGTTTAAAAATGTTAGATAGTTTTCTATGTGTCATTTAGAACTAACTGCTCTTGTTTCAATTAGAAAACACTGCCATTTAAATGCCACATTCATTTACTGATTACCTACTACACCCAATGTGTGAAAACACTTGTTCACTTAAAAATCAAAACTCTGTTTTGAGAAAGAAATGCATTATTTTTACCCCTTGCATCTGTTTATTTTGTAAATCTATACTGAATAAAATATGCACAAGTTCAAGTCACCTTTATTTCTGTAGTGCTTTATACAACAACAGATTTCCAAAGCAGCTTCACAAAGTAACACATTCAAACACTGCTGTAAATCAGGTCTAACAAGCTAAATAGTGTCACTATACAGCTCAAGTTAGTTCAGTGTAGATTCATTTCCATAACTGTAAAGTTATCAGTTGTGCATACTAGGGGTTGAACCGACTAGTCGATTAGTCGACTAGTCGACCTTAATGCAATGCCGCGACGCTTTAAGCTTGACGTCGACTAGTCGCGTTGATCATGTGACACTATGATTGCGCTAATTTTGATACTAACATGTTGCAGACGACAACAGATGAAGAGCCCAGAGGGTTATTATTGCAGCAAGAAAGCAGCATTGGTACATTAAGTGTGTGTAAATACTTTACTAACCCATATTGTTGAAAACGAAAGTAAAACGCACGGTCACTGTTTTACCAGGAAATTGAGTTCAGTCTCTTTATTAAAATCATTAAAACATTGTTTTTCATTTATTCATAACATATTAATGATGTAGCCTACCTCTAATTTACCCGCAATTAATTGGAATATTATTACTTGGATCTGCGCATCACTAATGCGATCATAATCATGATGATGATGATGTAAACAGCGGGCTGTAAATGCCATCCGTAACGCATTCGAGACGGATTTAAATCCGATCGCTCACACCTCTTCAGGAGGAGGTCTGGGCCGCTTAACAGACGAAACTGGACAAGTGTAAATGCATCTGGTTGTTGAAACCACATATAACTTGGACTTCTCCTAACAATGCTAAAAATAAACGTGTGAGAGCGTATTATAGCGATGAACCTGCAACGCTTCACCGCAGATGAGCTGAGCAGCTGATCGTAGGCCCTATTCATCAAGCCAACGTGCAAACTATCGCAAATCAAAGTGAAAGTAAGTCGGAGACGCTTAACACACAATCATCTTCGTTAAAAGTAAAAGACAAAATAATCTTAGGCTACTAGTCTCTCATATTGCGGTCTTTGATTTTGAAATTAGCTGATGATCAATAAAATACAGCGCATTACTGTTGGTGACGTGAAATCAGTTAAATCTGCATATAGCGCGTTGTTTGAAGATCGGATTTATATCCGTTTTGCAAAAACATATTTATGTGTAAATGGAAACGTTTTGATAAATCATATCAGTAAAAACGCATAAAGTGACCAGGTGTAAACGGCCCCATTATGAGCTGTCAGCATCTGTATCATTTTCTGTTAATTAATTGCAAATAGTGGCATATTGCAAAGCAGTCCATCTCTTGTGTTTTTATGAATGACGTCATCGACTAGTCGACGTCGACTCGACTTTGATGTCATAACAGTCGACTTCAAAAAATCTGAAGTCGTTCAACCCCTAGTGCATACATGCATACATGTATATACAATGTATTTGTGCACAATGTGCTGACAAACTCCTGTACACTCCACTGTACCCTGAAGAAGCAAGAATATTGTTTTGCGTTTGTCATATCCATGTGTAGTTTGGCGCAGATTGTTTATAGCTAATCTTTTATCAATTTTTATGCAGAAAAGAAGCCATAGTTTCAGTAATTGTGTACTAGAAAAATAAAACTTATATAAGCTACATTCTTATTTTTTGGAACATTGCAGTGCTTATTATAACCAATGTATCCATGTGCAACAGCCTTCATGGGAAGAAGGTGCGCTAACACGGCCTCTGTTAGACATGAACATTTTTTTTATTTTATTTATGTGCCCTTCTAATCTTTAATCAAAATAATTTACCATCACATGAGATTGCAGTAATTAGCAAGTGACAGCGATCCAATCAATAGCCGATGGACAAAATCAATTCCCCTCCTACATTCTTTCTTGATCCTACATTTTTACTTAAAGCCATTCCACTCACGTCACGATGGGGAAGAAAAATTATCGCAACTTCAATTTCATGTTGATTTTTAAGCATTTTAAAATGTCCCAATTCACCCTTCGCTGGGAGTTTGTTTGGCAGGTGATCTGACCAATCATAATCCGACATAATCTGACAAAGCAGTCAAGAGAGTTAGTAGATTAACATCGGTGGACTTGAACTTGAAAAACGGTATACTGACATCTTACCGCTGTTGAAACAACATTCCTTCTGGTGTTCATTCATGTTTATTTGATGCTATAAACGAACTAGAAGGAAGAAATGATCGCTTCACTAGAAGCTTTAACTGAGGTGCTACAGCGATTTGTCCCAAAATCGGTATTTATCATTTAAATAAAAAATAAAAACTCTTAAAAAAATGACAAAAGTTGAGACTTTGTTTGATATCAAAAGTAACCTGCTCTGTCCTGTCTGTCGGCTCGTTGTCAGTGTCCTCTCTGCTCCACGATGTATTTTTCATTGCGTGAGAACATGATGTGTGGCGTGAGAACGCCATGGCTGTTTGGACATAGCAACAGTAACTAAAGAGAGCGGGTCTTTGCGAGTGGTACATTTTTATTTTTATTTTTTACAATTCCCTTTGTCCCACAAACACATTTGTCGTGAATTGTATGTGTCTCAAATAAACTCCTAAAAAGGGGTTTGAGTGATCAGATTGCTATTGATCCATGGGTCATGTTAGCCTACGTTATGAAAAACACATGACTTGACCAAGTGACATCTAATGACTTGCGTAGCTGACTATTTTTAAGATGTCTCAAATTAGCTTAAACATGGAAACCAAATAACTACTTTCCTGTTGTTAACCTGTATTGGTAGATGTGATTAGTGTCCTTTCTCTCTCATCCAGCTTGGAGGGAGGATCTATGGGATACATAAAGCCTTTGAAATGTTTCTACACCCATCTGCTGACTTGTACCATTCCTCAACTTTATCTCTAATTTATTTGACATCGCCTCTCTGTCTGTTGTGGATTATTTGCTTTGAAATGTACGTTAAAGCAGTGAAATCTTCAAGAAACATCTGCTTTTATTTTGAGCTGAAGAAAAAAGCACATCATATCAAAGGTGGAAGCTGTTTACTTGTATGATCATTAATTTGAATGATTATATTTATACTTAACATTTTAACTAAGGGCCTGTACAAGTACAATCTTGGCCATTGAACACATGCACACAACAAAAATTAAGTGCACTAGACTGTTACAACTCTGAAAAATGCCAAAGCTCACTGCCCTTATTTTCCACTTTGTTTAATTGGATATTGCATTCAATTTGGTACTAAAAACGAAAAGCAGAGTTCCACAAATCAGGCCCTGGAGGGCCATTGTCCTGCAGAGTTTAGTTCAGACCCTGATTAAACTCACTTACCTGCAATTTTTTAGTAACTCTGCAGACCTTGATTTAGCTTGTAAACTAATCTCTACAGGGCAGTAGCCTTTTAGAACTGAATTTGAGGAACCCTGGCATAAAGTATTTCCTTTATTGGGGCAGAGATGAGTATGCGTTTTGTAAAGCATTTTCAACTAGTTCTAGTCTTTATTTTTTACTAATCTTAATTGTTTTGTCTGTTACATAGTGATCAGAACAAGTGTGAATGTATAGTGATGTGTAAAATCAGTAATTTACACAATCAGTAAATGAGCTATCGCTCCGCTACAGTATATAAACCTGTTGTTTATGCCTCTTGGGGTGTTTCATGGTTGAATCTCCGCCTCTTCCTTTTGTGCTACAGACTACAGAGACTGTAGTGAGGTCCGTGATAGTGATGGGGACGAGACCGCCTATGCCGAGTCCGAGTCAAGACCGAGTCTTTGAAGGGCCGAGTCCGAGTCAAGACCGAGTCTTTGAAAGGTCGAGTCCGAGTCGAGACCGAGTCCGTTGGTTTTTCAAATACAGTCGAGTCCGAGTCAAGACCGAGTCTTTGAAGGGCCGAGTCCGAGTCAAGACCGAGTCTTTGAAGGGTCGAGTCCGAGTCGAGACCGAGTCCGTTGTTTTTCAAATACAGTCGAGTCTGACGCTCATTTCACACATACTCTGTTTGCAGTGCGTATGCGGTGCATATTTTTTTCCGTACCCATGTTAACAGGTTAGAGCTTTCACACTGCACGCGGGTGCGGTCCGGCGATCCGTTCCAGGTGCAGTGCGTATACAGCAGTGCAGAGATTGTTTCCGCACCGAGTCTATTTCTTCTGTGCTATACGCGCTGAATTAAAGTGACAGCGCATAGTTTGTGGTCAAAATGAACACAAATTGACATGAAAATGTAGTAATTAAATCATAAATGTATTTAATTAAATAAAATGTATAGTAATTTTACCATAAATGCATTTAATTAAATACTACTATTTTTCATAGTCATATTTTTACTTTAAGACTGGGGTAAACAAGGAAAACTGCAATTTACTTCAGCAAGGCGACATAATGAACAACACTCGTCTCATTCGTGGAGGTGGAAAAATGTTCTTTGTGATGCAAGATTTATTGTATAAAGATTTAAATTATGCAAAAGAAAAGGTATATGAGTCTGCTGTTTTTGTCAATTTTAAGTTTTAATTTAAAATGTTTGCGATTTTAATATAAGTAGCCTACATGTGGTTCAGTATGTTACCTTGCTTGAGCAACTTAATATATAATCTATATAGAAGTAATGCATTGAATAATTCGTTGCTTAAATTGTTTTTAAAAAGTGAATACGTCTATTAAAGTGTGTAGCCTATGTGTACAAAGAGAATCGCACTTGTTACGGCTGGCTCGTAAACCGCAACATAAAAAGAGGCAAACAACAAATGCTTGAACAATAAACCAATTTATTGACAAACCAAACAAAACATACTAATACAATTACTAATAAATCAGAAAAAAATCAATATCTAGGGGAAAAGTAAATACACGCGCGTTTCTAAACAAAATAAACAATATCTGGCACTAACAATAAAAATGGGAGAACAAACAAATACCCAAAAGAAATAAGGTGGAAGAGAAAACAAAAGACGTGAGAGAGCTCAGCTCCCGAGAGAGACTGAGCCTCAGAGCTGAGACTAAGAGCTGAGTGTAAGAGAGCCCGCTCACTCCCCAATCACAGATCTTTATACTACTGCATATGAGTTAATTAGGGATGGAATACACCTGTTGCTCAACTAACGCCTGCACTGTGTAGCAGAGCCAGTAGAGGCAAACAGGCGGGCGTAACACCTCCCTCACAAAAAGTATTCCGCTAAGCTAAGGAATACAACAAAAAAAAAAAAACAACAAGAACACAACAATAACTGCACGGTTTATCCCACTCCACTCAGTTCCTGGTTCCTGCTTCCTGGGCCCTAGGAAAACAGGATAGAAAGAGAAGGGAGAAAAAGGAAAAACACAACACATTATATACTCATGCTCGAGATAAAGCATCAGCGATGACATTTTCTGTGCCCCGGATGTGTTTAATGTCAAGGAAAAATGGCTGTAAGAAGAGACTCCACCGCATTAACCTTTGATTACGATCCTTCATTCTGTGTAAAAACACCAAAGGATTATGGTCGGTGTAAACCACGATTGGACTTGTGGACGATCCCAGATAAGTCTCAAAATGTTGGATGGCCAAGATAAGAGCAAGGGTCTCCTTTTCAACCACAGAGTATACTCGCTGATGGACGTTGAACTTTTTTGAAAAATAACAGACTGGGTGGTCTATTCCATCTTGACTTCTCTGTAGGAGAACAGCTCCGGCTCCAGTATCACTGGCATCAACAGCTAAGCAAAAAGGCTGGGAGAAATCGGGTGCAACAAGCACAGGAGCACTAGCCAACAGTGCTTTGGCTCCCTCAAATGCCTGTTGGGCAGCTGTGGTCCAATTAAAGGATACTTTCGTGCTTATGAGATCAGTCAAAGGTGATACAATAGAGGCAAAATTTGGGCAAAACCCCCGATAATACCCGGCCATTCCCAGAAACCTGCGCAACTCCTTGCGATTTGTAGGCACTGGAAAAGCACAGATGGACTCAATCTTAGCTTCGATGGGGCGAACATGTCCGTTTCCTACTATTTTCCCTAAATAGGTAACCGTAGCTTTCCCAAATTCGCACTTTGCTAAGTTTAAAGTTAAAGACGCGTCAGACAAGCGAACAAACAACTCCCTTATTTGGACTAGGTGATCCGACCAAGAGGAACTGTACAGAACCACATCGTCCAAATAAGCGTCACAGTCAGGTAATCCACATAACACCTTATTTTTGAGGCGTTGGAAGGTGGCGGGAGCATTTCGAACCCCAAACGGCATCACACGATATTGCAGGAAGTTATCAGGTGTCACGAATGCAGACAGTTCCCTTGCTCTATCAGTTAATGGAACCTGCCAATATCCTTTCAAGAGATCGAACTTGCTCACAAATTTTGCAGATCCCACTCTATCCACACAATCATCAATGCGGGGTAAAGGATAACAGTCAGGCTTAGTTATGGAATTAAGCTTACGATAGTCGGTGCAAAATCGGTAGGATCCGTCAGGCTTATTCACAAGAAGGCAGGGGGAACTCCAGGCACTAAAGCTGGGCTCAGCCAAGTTATGATCTAATAAGTAAGTCACCTCCTTTTTCAACAAGTCCCGCTTCACAGGACTTACCCTATACGCATGCTGCCTAATTGGTGAAGCAGAACCCACATCAATATCATGTTCAATCACTGTAGTGCAAGTGGGCACATCGGAAAACAACTGAGGAAAAAACTCCACTAGCTGAAGAATGTCGCCTTTCTCAGAGGGAGATAGATGAGGTAAATGAAAGGCCAGGTTTGAATACATCTTAGAGTTATTCAATCGTCCCTCGACAACCCCTCGAGAAGGAAAGTGAATGGAATCATCCCCCATACAATTCAAGGAGGAACTCTCTGAAAATGAAGTTCCCTCCACACTCAACCGTGAAGAATCAGCAGGTACAGTGGCTACTAATCCCACAGAAGATCCAGAAGGAAAGTAAGGCTTCAGAAGGTTAATGTGGCAAACCTGTACTACCTTACGTCGTTCTGGGGTTTTCAAAAGATAGTTCTGTCCAGAAAGACATTTGAGAACCGGATAGGGACCTGCAAAACGGGCTTGAAAAGGATTAGTTACAAGCGGCAACAAAGCTAGTACCTGGTCCCCAACCTGAAACTTCCGAGCCACTGCTCGTTTGTTAAACAACCTCTCCATCTTACACTGTGACTTCCCCAGTTTCCTCTGAGCAATTGCTCGAGCCTCATGTAACCGGTATCGGAAACCGCTCACAAAATCCAAAACATTTTTGGAGGGTTCAGAAGGACTCCAATTGTCAGCTAAAACCGCAATAGGACCACGAACTTCATGAGCGAATACCAGATCATTTGGACTAAATCCAATGCTTTCCTGAGTAACCTCTCTCACTCCCATAAGCAACCAAGGCAGCCCCTCCTCCCAATCAGAACCAAGCTCCACACAGTAGGATCGCAGCAATGACTTCAAGGTCTGATGAAATCTTTCGAGGGCCCCTTGACTCTGAGGGTGATATGCACTGGAAATGTTGTGACTGATCTTCAACTGACGTAGGGCCTTAGCAAACTGACGGCTCATAAAATTAGAGCCCTGGTCAGACTGGATAACTCTTGGAATGCCAAATGTTGACATGAAGGAGGTTAATGCTCTTAGAATAGATTTTGCAGTAATGGACCGGACAGGATATGCAGCTGGATACCTGGTAGATAAACACATTACCGTGAGTAGATACAAATGACCAGTCTTTGATCTAGGTAAAGGACCTACACAGTCAACCAGCAAATACTCAAAAGGTTTCGAGATAGCTGGGATGGGTTGGAGAGGAGCAACAGGGATTTTCTGGTTTGGCTTACCAGTGAGTTGACACACATGACAAGTTCTAATAAACTTTGCCACGTCCCTTTTCAAACCAGGCCAGAAGAACCTGCGTTGTAATCGATCGTATGTTTTCCTTACTCCCATATGTCCAGCCACTCCATCATGTGCTAACGCGATCACAGACTGCCTAAATTTAAGAGGAACTATCACTTGAACATAAGCCTTAGTAATGGGCTAGATTCACTGACCCACCGTCTAAGCAACAATTCGTCTTTCAGGAAGTAGCAAGAGGGTAACTGAGTCTCAATATCCCCCTCGATACAAACCATTGAGAACAAAGGTTTAAGCGTTACATCAGCTAACTGTTCTTGAATCAGGTCCTCTCTAGAAACATGGAAAATAGAAGATAAAAATTTCTCCGAAACTGCCGTCTCCCCAGAGGCAAACTCTTCTGAAAAGAGAACAGCTGAGTCTGAAATACTACATCGTTCTACATCATCCTCAGACTGAATGGATAGCTGTTCCTCCATGGTTATCTCACCATCAGGATGTAAATAAATTTCACCTTCACTCTGTCGTTCAGCTTCAAGTTGTCTTCCCCTGGCTCGGGTGACAGCACAGGAAGGAAACACGTGGGGAAATTTCAAACCACACTCATCAGGAACATCTGTAAGCATAGGTGAGGAGACTACCACAGTTGACGGTACAGGTTTTAATGTTCCCCAGACATTTCCCTGAGCAAGATCGTTCCCCAAAATAAAAGACACCCCTGGTACAGGAAGAGAAGATCGTACTCCAACAATCACATCTCCATTTACAATATCAGAGGCAAGATGTACCCGGTGTAAAGGAACTTTTAAGAAGGTCATTTCTATCCCCCTAATTAGTACATCTCTCCCGGTCGCAGTCTGATCTGAGAGTGGGAGAACTCCCTCTAGCAAAAACGACTGAGAAGCGCCAGTGTCTCTCAGAATCTTCAAAGAAACTTCTCCCTCTTGTCCTGGCAAAGACACTATGCCGTTAGTAATGAATGGAGCATACTCTGAATAATTATCTCCAACTTCTACAGGTTTTGAGATTCCCTTTTCAATCTCAGGATTCTGTTGGTGAGCATAACTCTCCAGCGGTTCACGTCCAACCAACCCAACTGGCTTAGCAGACTTCTTCAAAGCGTTACATTCAGATATCTTATGTCCTGCTTTGTGACAGTAAAAACAAATCATCTTACCCTTCTCTGATGAAAATTTCTGACTGACAGGGGGAACACTTGGAACTGTATTTGATGTACTCACAGGAGGCATCCAACGATTCCGGAATGCCTTTCTACTCGGCTCACCTGAACCTCTATCAGGAAAAGAAACTCGGTGGGTCAGAACAAATTCATCAGCCAACACAGCTGCATTAGCTAATGTAAGAGCCTTCTGTTCATTCAAATAAGTAGGCACAGGTGCTGGTACACAGTTTTTAAATTCTTCCACAAGAATTAACTCCCTCAACTGGTTCAAGGTTTCTACTTTCTGAGACTGACACCACCTAGTAAACGTAATTTCTTTTTCCCGAGCAAATTCAACATATGTCTGCCTTTCAAGTCTTCTATAACCACGAAAACGCTGACGATAAGCCTCTGGTACTAACTCATACGCTCTCAAAATGGCTATTTTAACTTGTTTGAAATCTCCACTCTCTTCTTCAGAAAGAGAAGAAAACACCTCCTGAGCCTTTCCCGTCAGAACACACTGCAGAAGCAATGTCCAGACTTCTTCTGGCCATTTTAAAGAAGAAGCAACTCTCTCAAAATGTGCAAAGTACTTGTCTACGTCACGTTCACAAAATGGCGGCACCATCTTAATGTTTCTACCAACATCAAATTCAAATGAAGAATGCACAACCTGAACAGATTTTGAAGCCTCCGCTTTTTTTGCTTCCAATTCAAGTTCTAGCTTTCTCATCTCATACTCTCTATGTTCACGTTCACTCTCACGTGCATACTCTAACTTCTTCAGCTCAAATTGTGTACGCTCACGCTCCTGTTCAAGTTCTAGTTTCTTAAACTGAAAACGTCTTTCCCATTCCCTCTCTTCTAATGCTTGAGTACCTTCAAACGATAGTTTCTCAGTTTCAAACTGTGTTTGTTTCTCTATAGAGATTAAATCTCTCTCAACCAATGGATATGCGGTCTTACCAAGACCAGCTTCATCTTCCACAACCAGAATTCCTTTGTCTATCAACTGAGTTTTAACAGCTCTTAACAAATCCTCCTTGCGCTTTTTATCAGTTCCAGTCAAAATGATTGTATACCTCTCTGCAATTTCTAGAAGTTGTTCCTTGGTGCACCTATCCAGAAACTTCTCAGAAAGCTCAACATTCAATCCCTGAATGGAAGTCATTTTGAACTAACATACAATTCACACAATGAAGATTAGTTAATTGACTACAATAAATCCAAAATAATTCTAATAAAACCTCCCAAAACAAAAGTGCCAGCAAACAGCTTAAGCCCTAGCCACTATAACGCTAGAAATTCAAAAAGATCAAGTGAATCTATATGTCCATGACAAAAATCTTAGTTTATTCAGATAAGTCAAACAGATTCTAAAGTCACTTCAAAAATTTCAGTGTCATAACAAGGACGATAAACTAGTGCTCAATTACTATAGGAAACTTTGTATAACCACTCAATACAGTGCTAATTTACTCACAGTAAACAACAATCGGTCATACTCTATAGGCTACAACAGCTGTGACAAACGTCCACTACTAGTCATCTACCACTATTTCCTCAACACAAGATCTTCATGTAAACGAATCAAATTTAATATTTTAACCGTTCTACACAAACATCATTCTATATACGAAACTATAAACCCCTTATATCAACTAAACAACTGGAATAAAACTCACCACGGCCGAAAACATAGGTTCTTGGTTATAACATAAACTAAAAACAAATCCTCTATGTTGAGAGGCAAAAGAAAAACTGATTAAAGTTAACCTCCACCAGGATTTCCATTGGCTTTTCATCTCCGATATACCTGCCTGTTGAAACTAACTATCCTTTCTAGTCTTCAAAGGACTGCCGGGCTCGAGGCAACTTGAAACGCTGAACCTCGTAACAACCGTTCTCTAACTGAGTTCAGCTGCGCGAGAAGCGTACCCCCACCCGGGATTTCCTTCCAAAACTCAAAATGAAATACAAAACGAAATCAACAAAACAACAAACAGTGTTCCGATGGAAGGACGCCCCACAGAGCTGCCCAGCTGAAACACTCTAACTAACCGGAGTGAAAGCCGATCTTTACCAGAAATCCTGAAGAGACAATAAACCACTCCCTCAAACAAAAACGCTCAAAAATCTCGGACGAGGCCCCATTTTTTATGTTACGGCTGGCTCGTAAACCGCAACATAAAAAGAGGCAAACAACAAATGCTTGAACAATAAACCAATTATTGACAAACCAAACAAAACAATTACTAATAAATCAGAAAAAAATCAATATCTAGGGGAAAAGTAAATACACGCGCGTTTCTAAACAAAATAAACAATATCTGGCACTAACAATAAAAATGGGAGAACAAACAAATACCCAAAAGAAATAAGGTGGAAGAGAAAACAAAAGACGTGAGAGAGCTCAGCTCCCGAGAGAGACTGAGCCTCAGAGCTGAGACTAAGAGCTGAGTGTAAGAGAGCCCGCTCACTCCCCAATCACAGATCTTTATACTACTGCATATGAGTTAATTAGGGATGGAATACACCTGTTGCTCAACTAACGCCTGCACTGTGTAGCAGAGCCAGTAGAGGCAAACAGGCGGGCGTAACACACTGGTAACAACTTTTTTTAAATAAAAGTTGCTGATAACTTCTGAATTTGAAATAAAAATAAGTATTATAGTGAGTAAATATGCTTGTTTGTGTTTGTGGTAGCCTACAGCCGCGGATAAGTTGCGCACTGCAAACGCAGCATGAAAGCTCTATAGCGGGTGCTGCTGCTGTACCGTATACGCACCCCAAAACGCACCGCATACGCACTGTGTGAAACGGGCGTTAGTCAAGACCGAGTCTTTGAGGAAGCAAGTCCAAATCGAGATTTTGTCTCGACATGTCAGTTTTGATATTAATGATTTAATATCACCCCAGTGGAAAAAAAAATCTCGAGGACTCAGTCTGAAATTACAAGTCCTTCTCCCACTGTGGTCCAAGTCCGAGTCAAGACCGAGTCTTTGAAGGGTCGAGTCCGAGTCAAGACCGAGTCTTTGAAGGGTCGAGTCCGAGTCAAGACCGAGTCTTTGAAGGAACGAGTCCGAGACGAGTCTGAGAAAGCAGAAATCGCTCTCGAGACCGGACTCGAGTACTACATCACTAGTCTGTGAAAGGTGTACAACGTCACAGTCATTGGTCACATGAGTGGCCAATGGGCTTTCACTCCACTACAGTAATAATTATAATAATAATAATAATTAATTACATTTATACAGCGCTTTTTATCTCGGCACTCAAAGCGCTTTACATAGAAGGGGGAATCTCCTCAACCATCACCAAAGTGCAGCATCCACCTGGATGATGCGATGGCAGCCATATTGTACCAAAACACCCACCACACACCAGCTCATTGGTGGAGAGGAGACAGAGTGATGAAGCCAATTAGTTGTATATATATACAGTAATATGGGGATGATTAGGAGGCCATGATGGACAGAGGCCAATGGGCAAATTTGGCCAGGATGCTGGGGTTACACCCCTACTCTTTCGAAAGACATCCAGGGATTTTTTGTGACCACAGAAAGTCAGGACCTCAGTTTAACGTCTCATCCGAAGGACGATGCTCTTTGACAGCTCTTTGACAGCTCCATAACACTACACTGGGGTGCTAGGACCCACACAGTCCACAGGGTGAGTGCCCCCTGCTGGCCTCACAAACACCTCTTCCAGCAGCAACCTGGTTTTCTCAGAAGGTCTCCCATCCAGGTACTGACCAGGCTCAGCCCTGCTTAACTTCAGTGGGCAACCAGTCTTGGGCTACATGGTGATTTGGCTGCTGGCCATATCTAAGCTGCTGCAGTATATAAGCCTGTTGTTTATGCCTCTTGGAGTGCGTCGTGGTTGAAAGCCCACCCCTTCCTTTTGTGGCTTCTTACTATGGAGGTATGTTTTTAACTGTGTAGCTTAGTTGTTTGATCTGTGTGACATTATGCGATTTTACTTGTGTAGTGTGATGTTGGGCTACCAAGGCTGGCTGTGTGTGGAGTGCTGTTGGTCTTGGTGTGGTGTGCCTTCAGGGCCCCATATGTGTGGTACCACAGTGTAACATAGCCAGGTCGGAGCACCAGCTGTCGCTGTTATAGCCACTAAAGAAGCAACTCTATGATCTCTGTATGTGCCGTCATGAGTATTACGTCATTGAATCACGGTAGGCAAATTGTTTGTGCGCAAAATAAACTTGTATGCCTTTTAAATTTTAATAAATGTTTGTTGTGTTTTAAGGTCCTATGTGCATGCGTTAGGGCAGGCTGAGTCACATTAACGCTGCTCTCATCCTATCCATCTCTCTGAGCCATGCTGTTGCTTTTGGGGTCCAATCACCTTCTCGTCCAATGCCCAAGTGGGCTTGAATGTTCCTTTTTGGTTTTGTTTGGATTATTTATTTGTGTTTGTAGATTTGTTCTGTTACTTTCACCGACTTGTTTAATGATTATGACTGTTTTGCAGCAGTCTCAATCTATTGTATCGATTACCACCATGTGGTTTTAGATGTTTGTCATTTTTGCTAACCTATGACCTGTAGATAGCTCTGAGTTTGGTGTAATCTTTATACTTCTGTGACAGTATAAGTCCATCTTTTGTCTTTATTGTGTATGGTTCTGTAATATTTAGCCTTTCTTTTGTTTATTTTGAGTTTATTGTAATTTTGACTTGTTTTTATTTACATTTTTCCTGTTTATAAACATTTGGTTTATTTTCTCCCTAATGTGATTTCTGTTTGTTTTTGTTCATTTCTCTGTAGGAGCTGAGTGCTTTCTGAAGCAGGCTGGTTCTTTGCTGCACAGGCTTTACTTCACCAAGGGTTGTCATTATTGCTGTGTCATTATTTGCAGTGAATCTGGTGGGTGTGATTCCGATTGGCATGGTGTCTCTTCTGTGTTCCAGGTGCTGTCATACCAGCCCGTACATCAAATAGGAAGCCTCAGCCCTCATGCAATTATTGTTTTTGTTTTGTTGTTTGTTTTATTGGTCCACTGGCAATGGTGCTGATTGCGGGTCTTAAATGACTATTGGCTAACTATTGTAACACTATCCAACTATTTTTGTACGGAAACTCGAGCATTTAGTGGAATTTACTTGTGTTTTTATTATTATTTGGGTTGTTTTCCCCTTTATTCCGGGCTAGCCTAGTCACTACTAAGCGTGCCACCTTTTGCTACATGGCTACAACTGCTACACAGTTAAAAACATACCTCCATAGTACGAAGCCACTAAATGAAAGGAAGGGCTTTCAACTATGACGCACCGCAAGAGGCATATACAATAGGCTTATATGCTGGAGCGATAGCTCATTTACTGATTGTGATGTTTTACACATATCACAAACATCACTACACAAAGTATTGAAAATAAAAATGTGCAAATAAGCTCAGTAAAAACTTTACTTGCATTTAAAAAGGGTAATGAGACAAGTTTGTAAAATGCACTGTGGTTGTATTTTTCTCCATCATTTGTAACTGCATTCTCAAGAGTCATTCTAAAGTCACCATGAAATCAAAATGGACCATTATTGTTTTTTTTTTTGTTTTTTTTTATGGAATATTGCGGTGTTTATAATAAATAATTTATCTGTGGACATTTATTATTATTATTCATGTGCCCTCATATTCTTTAATCAAAATAACTTCCCCTCCCATTTGCAACAAAATCTCTTCTCTTCTTTGATGACCTGTTTCTAAGCTTGAGGGTGGGGCAACCTATCACTCCATCGATGGTATTGCTGTGATCCATCGCAACTTTGGTTTCATATGTATCAGTCTTTGCTTTCATGTCAATTTAGGCAGGAATTAATGACTTGGTGCGGAAAAGTAGTTCCACAGGTCTTGTGAAGTTCATGGTCGTCTGTCATGTCCTCATATCTTCACACAATCCTTTACTCTCTTTAATGATGAAGAATACCGCTCATTGGACTCGCTGGTACAGTGTCACAGCAATTCCAGATAACCTCCACAAATGAAAAATGCTAAACTTTTCGCAGACAGGAAAAATGCTTGTCATCCCAACGCTTCTATTTGTGTGTGACAAGTCCCGTGTACTGAATCCAATAAATTTGATGCTGTGCAAAAAAATAAATAAATAAAAGTAAATCTAAACCTTATCACTGAGCTGGTAAATAAGATATTTGGTTTTTGTCACACATTGATAAAATGTAAAAGTCCAAACTTACTGCTAAGGTGACATTTGGTTGTGGAGCCGAACAACAGGAAAATCAATTTATCTTATCTCAAATATAGCAAATTGTATAAAGACCAAGAATATTAGAAACTAATATACATAGAAATAACATTCTGAGATGCAAACAATAATCTTTATGAATAAATCATTGTTACCTTTTGGAGATAACAGAGATGCTTTCCAAATTCAATCCAATTATGCAAGAACATAGAGATTCTAGAAATGGCAAAGACAGCACAACACTTGTATTTGTATTTTTTTTTTTTTTACTTTTTCTTCTTTATATAATTATTATTATTATTATTTGGGTTTGTAGTGGAGTGTAGCCTATTAGCATCTAAAACTTAACACATCTATTTCATATTATCTGTGTTTTTTTTTTTATGTGGATTTCTCATGAGGAAGTTGTCCCTTGGACTTCCTATTAGTAGAGAGAGAGAGGACAGTTTTATGAGAGCGTGTTTGGCTAGTATGCAATATAATGAAACATTATGTACAGCAACATTGTGATTGGTCACAGTACATTTTGCTTGCTGTAAAAAAGGGTCTCTTCACTGAAAAGGCTATACTGTCGAAGCTACTGTCAAACGACCAGATTGCTTCTTTGTGATAACTGATAACCCTTCACTTGGAGCTTTAATAAAGAGAAAATGTTTATATTTTGAATCACACACATCTTGTAACCGTGTTACTATTTTACTCTAGCCTGGTGAAGACTATTCTGGTTTGATGTGTTACAATGTGATTGTAACAGTCATCGTCTGCACCATTCTGTCTTTGTCTTCACTACACTTCCCAGAATCCTCCTTGTCTCCACACCTGAACTCACTCCCTCAATTACCCACCTGTTCATCGTCTTCTTCATCCATGTCACCTGTCCTCACCTCGTTATGTTTAGTTTGTATCTGTATTTAGTTTCCTTCTGCCCAGTCTGTCCTTGCTTATGTTTTGTGGTTGTGAATGTCACCAGGGGGCTGTTCCATAAACCAAGATTAGAGTATAAGGCTTATTTCGGTTAGTCAGGCTTATTTTTGGTAGATTCGGTTTCATAAATCAAACTTAAAAAAGTTCAAACTCAGTTACCCTGACAACTTATGCTGGGAAACTAGCCTGGTCCAGGGCAGGCTAACTGTCAGGCTAAGCCTCAGTTGTTACACAGATCCTCAACACTGACCAACAAGAACACAATGATATTACCACTGACACTCTCTAATACCATTATTGGACTTTATAAATACACAGTATACAGAAAATCAATTTAAATAAGGCTACAATATAGACAATATAGACACATATATAAGGCGTTTTAAAGTTGTCCGTTTAGGACATGTCATTTTTGTAATAAAGACATTTTGATTAAGGAGTGCCTCGGCTATCAGAGAATTCTTTTCTACACTGTCTCTTTTATATATATTATTATATATATATATATATATATATATATTATATTTATATATGATTATATCAATTAATATATATATATTATTTATGTACTTATTATGTCTTTCAATTCAAACACATTAACACAATTATACAAAAGGACAGTTCCTTTAAAGACATCATATTTTCCCCAATAAATATTCCTTATTTTTACTTCTACTTTTTTTTTCTTTTGTGATAATACCAATACATACATATAAATAAAACAATAAATAAATATTAATAAAAATATAACATTTCACATATATCAAACTCTTATAAGACACATAATTCCTAATAGTTATTCAAGTAATATTTAAGTATCAAATATTCACTATTAAATAAGTACATAAATAAAATAACAAATAAGTAGAAATAAAAGGGAAGGTTACATAAAAATGTAGTTAGTGTAGGCCAATATATATTCCTTTATTTTATGGAATATTCTTTGATTTTAGAGTTGCACATATCTTTTCAAAATGTATACATTTGTTCTTAATTTAATGTTATCCTCTCCATAATGTACTTTAGAAACTAAATCTAACCACTCATTTAAAACTGGGGATTCTTGCTTTCTCAAAAAAAATTGCATTAAAAGCTGTAATTCTCAGCATTTTAAATAAGTATACATCATCTTTATAAAGTAGCATAGATCCTATACCCAAAACTATATTTTGTATCTTTATATATTTAGTTTCTTTAAAAAAAATCTTCCCTGAATTAGGCTACTTCTGTTCAATTTCTTTTTTTTTATTAGAAGTATAAAATATATGAGTGTAATGAGCTAGAAGTTCACTGCAACTTATCCAACATCCTAAAGTGAAATTATTATAATATTAATTTTCCAAGCAAAATGTATATTTTAGTCAGAATTATTGCGCTCCTATTTGGCGCGCATTCGTGCAGCAGCGCTTGTTCAATATGAAGATTAGCAGCAAAATGGATACATTTGCACGACTTTCTAACATTTACAGATGGAGAATATAACTGTAAAATCTAATTTTTGCACTGAGGGGGAAAAAAACATGTCACAAACGCATAAAACAGCACAAAATATACGCTGTTTGATGGTGGATCGATTTGATCCACGATCGACCTATAGGGCTGCTTCAGAAACGCGTGCACACGCAATTATCTAGACTAGATAAACCTGGATCAAATTAGTGAGATTGCATGAACTTCAATTACCTTTTATGGAACTTTAGCCCCAACTTATTTGTTAGGCTCATTCAAGTCCGGTTTTGGAGTTTAATACCCGCGTTTCTAAGCTTCATTTATGGAACAGCCCCCAGGGGCCTGTACCATGATGGTAGTTGAACAAACTCAGGGTTTGCAGAATTAGTTTCAAGTTGACAAAACCAAACCAATCCAACCAGGCTTTGTTGGTACCATGATGCTGATCATCAACTTTCTCTGTCAACTCAAGCTTTGATCCTGAGTTTAGGTGTGACATCAGTAGCGAACAGCCAATCACATGCTGAGAAAGAGTGAAACTGCTATTTATTTCTCGTGAGAGAAGCAGCGCAATTTACTTATTAAATAAAAGTATTCAAGTATTAAGAATTTAAACAAATTTACACAGCAAGAAGAAAATAGCTGTCTATGAAAGAGGACAACTAAAAGAAAAAGTCTCACTACTGTATATCAGTGCAAGTAAAAGTTGTGAAGTTATGGGGCTTTTACACTGGGCTCGTTTGCTGCGGTCCGAGCCCAAGCGCGTTTGTTCCCGGCGCCCCCCGCAGCGTTGGTCTGGTTTCACACACAACTTGATTCTATCGAACCCTGGTGCGTTTGTGTGCATATTACGTCATCGCAAACGTGCACGGCGCATGATAGAAAATAGAACGTGGTCAATATTGTGTTTTTTTATTAATTCGCTGCTATTATGCGCAGTTGAGTGAACGATACAGGTTTACTGTGCGTGTGTCACATAAGGTGGACTTCTGCTGCTTGCAAACGGACTCTTTTTGAGGAGACAGTGGATTTCCAAATGTGTTGCCCTGATTCCACGTGCAATGCCCAAATACACTGCAAGCTCTCCTCTCGCTCGTATCCAAGGAAAATCATCAACACTATCATCCCTTACAAGCGTTTTATTCAACCGAATACATCACAATAAGGTAAAACGCATGCGCAGGTTACTTTACTTCCTGAACAAGTGCGCACCCGAGTCCGTGTTGCTTTCACATTCACGCGAACCGCGGCACGGTTTGGGAGCAACCGAACTCAGACCACCTCTTCCAGGTAGTCTCGGGTTCGGTACCCCAGTGCGCACCCGGGTCCCATGACAGCGTTCACATTAGCGATTTTTCATGCGAACCGTGCCCCGTTCCGAACTAAACTGCCAGTGTGAAAGCCCCCTTAGTTTATACAGCTGATAAGGTATAGAGATAATTGAACATTTAAGCTCATATGCAGTTATTTTATAGCTTCATCTATTGATTCTAAAGCGTATTTATATTACACTTTATATATTTATTCATTTAAACTCTGCGTAATAATAATTTAACTAAAATTGTACATGTGTGATTGATTAAGGGTACAATAATTATATACATAATATCTAAATCATACAAATGTATTATTCTAAGTAAGCACTACTAAAATACAGATGACTTTTTCTTTAAAAATCATTTGCTATAGTGACCTTTAATTTGGAGTAGAAACAGGTGGAGTGAGTTTATCGCACCAGACATGTCACTTTGATCACAGCTGATTGGTCCAAGTTCGGATAGTAACCTCTTACCTGGAACATAACCTGCCCCTAACCAGGTTAGCCGTGGAGCAAGAATAACTATGGCGATGAACACTGCTAAAAGCCAAACCACTTTCATGTTGCTTAAAACACAGGGTTGGTGCAAACTAAACTGAAACATACCTGGCTAGCCACCTAAACCGGCTTCATGGTATAGGCCCCTGGTGTTTTGTTTGTGTATACCTTCTGCCCGTCATACTGTACCTGTGTTGGAAATGATAATTGTAAGTGTTTGAATTGGAGCTTTTGACTCAGCCTCTCCTTCAACCTGCACCACACCCGTGACAGAAGAACTGACCCAAAAGTGATAATGGAGTTTGCAGCAGATATCATTCTCTTCCACGAGGATCAGTCCCTCGAGGCCCACACACTGAGGTATTTGAACTTAGTATCATACGTTCATTATGATGACAGCAGCCTCAGTGTGTTCTTCCGGGCTGGTCTCAACGCTGAGACCAAAGCACGCCTGCCCGGAGATTGGCCTCGGGGGAATTTTGTGAAGTATGTGGAGTGGATGTTGTGGCATAATAAAGTGCCTTTTTAAACTAAAATAGTAAAGAGTCTCTTGTCCCCTGATCTTCATGTTATGCCTGATCTCCACGACATGCCTGAGCTTCTTCACATCATGCCTGATCTTTACAACATGCCTGAGTCTCGTCCCGCCGAGACTGTCCTGCCTGAGTCTCGTCCCGCAGAGTCCAGAGCCTTCACCGCTGGTTCCGTCCAGCCCAGAGCCTTCATCGCTAATTCCGTCCAGCCCAGTTCCTTCATTGTTGGTCCCGTCCAGCCCCGAGCCTTCACTGCTCCCCGTCAGCCTGGCCGTGCCTGCACTTTAAGTCCCGTCTGCCCAGCCAGAGACTGTTCACGTCCCGTCTGCCCAGCCAGAGACTGTTCACGTCCCATCTGCCCAGCCAGAGACTCCTGTCACTCCCCCCAAGAAAATTTTTTGGGGGGGTTATATGTCCTCGCCCGAAGGGCCGTTTCCGCCACGGCCGCCTGAAGGGTTGTCTTCACCACTGCAGCCCGTAGGGTCCTCTCTGCCATGGCCGCCTGAAAGGTCATCTCTGCCATGGCCACCCGAAGGGTCTTCTCCGCCATGGCTGCCCGAAGGGTCTTCTCCACCATGGCCGCCTGAGGGGTCTTGTCCGCCATGGCTGCCCGAGGGGTCTTCACCACCATGGCCGCCCGAGGGGTCTTGCTCCGCCTTGGTCGTCTGCTCAACCTGCTCCGCCCTGGCCGCCGGCACATCCTGCTGTTTTTTTTTTCTGTGGCATGTTTATAAAAGATACTAAAGCCGAATCCTGGCTTAATCTAAGTCATGTATGTGAAACTAGGCCGAGGTGTCAATGTCATTCATTCAGGTTATTCAAATTACCATCATAAAAGAGAACTTCCGATAGGTAGACCAACTCTGCTTCCATTTACGTGATTTGTCGAGATGAGAGGTAAGTTGTGTTCAACCGATCGTGTACCAAAGTACAAAGTACCATGAGAGAAATTCAATAGCATACAGAGCTGCCATGTTTTTACTCTCGCTGTACCTTGATGTCATACTGTACGCTGATCGGTCTGCACAGGCACTGCTTCAAATCGAACACACCTGTAGGTTAATTCACGTAGTGCCCCTGGGTAGTATGAAGTCATTACTAATAGGGCTTTCGCGATATCCGCAAAATGGTAGTACCGCACTACAGACAAGCCAACCGCAGAGGAATGCAATATTCAGGTTTTCTTTTTTCATAAGGCTATACCCTTCTTGTTTTGAACTTCATGCATGTGTATTGAATGTTAAATAAGTTAATAATTATAACAAGACTGTTTATCATGGTGATTTGTACAGAGGCTTCGTGGATTTGCACTTAAGCCTAAACAGACTGTGAATGAGATAGATCGACTGAGCGCGTGTGATTACCTCCGTTTGTCTTTGAAGTCAAGTCATATTAGTGAAAAGGCTGCCGTGTCCAAGGAAAGTTAAATATTTGTCGTATCACCGTTTTAACATTTAAGGCAGTGGCGATTTCTTTAAGACTGCAAGGGAAGCTCAGCTTCCCCAATAATGTCAAAAAATGAATGGTCAAATGTGTACTTTTGTGTTAACATTTTGACTAAAAATGCGTTAGAACACGTTCATCTCGAAGACGAGTTAGTTCAGAATCAGCTTCATAGGTCAGCTGACTCAATTTCCTTCTCATACATTCCCGGAGCATCACTGTGCATTTCCCCGTTGAAGCCGAGCGTCCATTGACTTCAATGGGGCTGCTTTGAACAGTTTTTTTCAGTGCTTCGAAACTAGACGGTCATTGGATAAATGCTGCGATTATGTCCCGCCCACGGACGCTCAGCGTCTCTGGGGTGAATAGAGAAGTGGGCGGGCCTGGAGTCCGGGCGTCTGCGTGATGATTGGAGGACTGCATCTCCTTTTGATTGACAGCGATTTCGTACAATAAAAAGTTAGGAAGCTATTCGAGATTTCGAGCGCTCAGTCCCATCGCGGATTTTGAAAGTGTACTCGAAAGACAAACTGGCTTCTGTAACATATTTCTTGGTATTTGCAATTGCATACATTTCACAGTTTATCCTAATTCCCACATTTCCTCCGTCGATGTCAGGTGCCTTGTTACATGTGCGGGGGGTGGTGGTGTTTGAATAACGGCACATTTCGGCTGAAAAATGGGGGGGGGTTGTCTTATATTCGCGATATAGACAAAATCACAAGGGAAAAGGGAGAAAGCAGGGAGAAATGGTACAGGGCACCAACTCAAGCTCAAGGTAGTGTGGGGCAATCGCCGCGGTGCGCTTCATAAGAAGAGAAATATGCTCGTTTTGGATGCATTCCGCGGACACTTGCCGGAGCCCGTCAAAACTCAGAAAACTGCGGAATGTGACAAGCCAGCTACACGTATTGGATGTAGTCGTCAACAAGCCATTCAAGTATAATCTGCGCAAGAGGTACACTGAGTTGCTCCTGTCAGGGGTTCACTCACTAATGCCTACTGGAAACGCAAGGTCTCTCGCTCTCTCCCTCTCTGCCGTGCGTGCGCTACACGGTTTGGTTTGGAGCACATACCAGTAGGCTATGTTCTGTCTCGCATGCGCGGCTCTAGTCCAGATTCCAGGAGATTTGAACTAATTTGCGGCATCGGGGAGCCGCTATCAATATGCGGGCTATGTATAGGTTAGTAATAGAACAATTCAGCGCAACTGAATTGAAAACAAAAACAGCGCCGGACAGGGGGCTTAAAATCCGGACTGTCCGGCCAAAATCCGGACGTATGGCCACCCTAACCACAATTACATTCATAGGCCTACATAATTATTGCATTTTTGTGCAGAGGTTATTCATTTTTTGTCACTCATTCATTCCATTCATCTCATTCATTTTCATTTCATACATTTCTGAACTCATTAACAGAGTGCACTTTATTTTGTGACAAATTAATCCAAATATTTAATAAATGGTGTTAAAATGTTTTTTTTTCCAATGAATTATCTCTAGATTTTTTTTTTTTTTGGGGGGGGGGGGGGGGGGGGTCGTCTTATATTCAGGGTCGTCTTATATTCGGGTATATACGGTACTTTTATTAAAAATTCTCATTAGTATTGTAAGAAAACACTTATTTTACCTGCTCAAAAACAGCTCTGTTTTCAGCACGCCGTTTCAGTGCATATGCCTTTAAATTATAATGAGCTTTCCTGGCTCCGCCCCTCTGAATACACAGTTTTTAATAACACAATAACCATTGTTCATTATAAACGTGGGATTATGAATTATATTGAGAAAGTCGTAACGTTACATAGAATACATGCCGTAATGTACCCTGAGTGTAAACATTAGCCACATTCATCGTGAAGGGTGCAAGCGATTTGCAAAGATTAATATTTAAAGGTTAATAAAACTTTACACTCACTTCTTCTGGACGTGCAGCAGGAATACAAATAGTTGGTACCGATTCCTTTTTCAGGGGACAGCTTCTTAGCAAAAACAGCTTTATACTGACCCTTGTTTAAAAAGCAGTCTGGTGAGAAATGATTTGCGCAAACATGAATGCATTGACGTTGATCGTGGGGAATATTCCCATCGTAAACAAACTCAGCCACTGCGTCTTCAGCGGTTTGGATTTAGGAAGATCAAAATGACTGTTGTGTTCCTTATTACACCCAAGAACAGAACACCACAATCGCTTAGACTCCATTCTGCTCCAATGTATCAACAATGACGGACTATGAGGACAGCTCGCTCACGAGCGAGGGTGGGTCTGTGTTGAAACGCTGCTGTCAATCAACAATCGTGGGAGGGCGTTTTGAGGCAGGGGAAAACATATAAGGAGATTAAAACAAAAACACTGGATGGATTTTTATCATTATGATGGTTGTGTACAAGCACTGCCAACACACATTTCAGTACAATCAACTTGTAAAAGTGCATGTACCATTATATGACCCTTTAGGATTTAAATATATTATGTGATATATATGTGCCGGTACTGCATACCGATGCATACCAACCCATTTTTACCCAATGATTTGGTATAAATAAAGACAAAAACTCATGGGGTGTAAATTTCCTTGTACATATTGAATATCGGGACCATTCATAACCTGACTTGTGATGCAGAATTGAATTATGATCACACCTTATTCATTCATTTGGCTAGAGGAGAACTGGGCCCGGTTTCTCCCTAGGCTTTTTTTTTCTCCATTTCTGTTACCTGATTAAGTCTGGGTTCCTGCCCACTGTCACATCTAGCATGCTTAGTTGGAGACACTTAATATTGAGCAATTTTATTGATTTGACTGCACTGACACTATCAAATGAGTACTGAATTGAACTGGATGACATAGCTGCTTTATGGAATGAGCTATAATTGAGGAACTTTACACAGTCCTGGAACTGTGGACTATGGACACTATGGACTGTGGACAAAGCTAACTTTGAAGTAAACAACATCTTTGAACTATTCCAGGGCTAACCCAAAATAGCTAAACTACCCACAACCTCTGCTCCACACCCAATCGCCCAGAGTGCCTTTTCAATGGGTCCTCAGCATGCAATGCACTGAATAGAAACCACATGTATTATTGAGAACAAATCACGGCACATGCACCCATATCTTCAGCATAGTGGAAACAGGGGTTGAAGAATTGGTGAACTGTGCACAAAAATAGCAAGCATGCATCTCGGCTCATGCAATTTCACAGTTCCTAAAAATAAATAAATAGTTAAATAAACAACTCGGTGTACAAATAATAATATAAAAAACTGAGTTGGAAGCGAAAAGCACATGAAAATTTTATAGGGAGAGCATTATTCTGCTGTGGTTAGCTGGTTTTGAATTCGGGGAGCAGGATTGTTTTGCAGAAGTGTGGGGCCAAATAAATGTGCATGTGTGCGTGTGTGTGTTTTCTGTCCACTGATCCCTTGTTATTGCAAGTAAAATCTGTCTGTCCGTCTGTCCGAAGGAGAGTGGCATTACAGCACAGAGACACTCATACATACTTCAAAGGCCCTGGAGCATGTGGTAAATTGCCTTGTTCAAGGGCACAATGATAGTTCCCTGATTTGATTTGAACCATGGCCTTCCTGTCAGGGGCGCAAGGCTCTTACAGCAGAGCCTCTTGGCACCTTTAAGTATTCTTTTTCAAATGTACCAAATAAACCCATATACTGTATCTCTAGCGGATAGCACTTACTGTTGAAATGTTGCACCTGTGTAACAAACACCAGTTCATAGAGATAATTAGCTGTCAGATATATGCTTGTCCAAAAACAAATAGCTTACCACGCTATCTATGATGCAAAAATGAAGCTGCAGTGTGTTAGCTTTACTTTGGATGTATATCAGTCCTGTGGATCTAAGCCCACACAATAATTTGAGATTGAATGTAAATCTTCCTCCTCCAGTCCCTAGTGCAGAAGGTCTAGACTCAAACCTCAGAGACTAGTAAATCAGGGAGAAGGGCTCAAATCTGAGAGATTAACACATCTTCACCATGGTCAGCCTGATAACCCCTAACATGACTGTGAACAACTCACATTCCATTAGATACGCTGGGGAGAAAGAGAGAGTGTGTTTTTGCATTTCGGCTTTTTGCTGATGAAATGTTTGTATAACAGCGAATCCAATTTACTGCCGAAAGGCTGCCTTCGATTTTAGTGCACAAAATAGCTTATATTCTTAATAGCTTGATTGTAGTAGTATTTTATTTATTTAATATTTCTTATTTTCAATATACTAATATGTTAAAAGGTGTAGCAGGATTTGAAATCTCAATATATTATTGAGTATATATTGTTCTGTTTGCTGTTTACAGTACTTTTTTACACTGCAGACTACATTATGGATCAGCAGGATTAAGTTTTAGGATTAATTATTGATTTTCTGGGAAGTGAAAACCACTTCGAGCAATTTTACATTAGTTTATAGTCAATCCTTTGTCAAAGACTGCAGACATTTTCTCATTTCTTCATCTAGTTTGGGTCACTTAATTATTAATAGAACCTAAATTGCTGTGGGGAAGTTTCTTCAAGGATGCATGTTTACAGGGTTGCTCAGTTTTCAGCACACAGGGGAGGGTTAAAAAAGACTTTCTGATGCACCATGGAAACACATAAATAAAGAGGAATTTTTATTAAGGAAGATTAGCTATTATTTGTTTAGGACTGATCTCAAATTGTTCTAAGTGTCCACTTGAAAATGTTCAATTGATGACTAGACCTTTCAAGGTCTTCAAACCATTCTAACCAATCCATGAAATCAACACATAAAAGGTGGTGAAACAATTTTATTTTAAACCCTGCCATAGCTGTTAAATTTTTGAGCGATAGCCAACGCTAAAAAGGTACAGGAGTCAAGGTTCATCTGGCATAGAGAGACTCATAACTGACCTATGGCAGATCCATCATAATCAGCTCTCTCTCTCTCTCTCTCTCTCTCTCTCTCTCTCTCTCTCTCTCTCTCTCTCTCTCTCTCTCTCTCTCTCTCTCTCTCTCTCTCTCTCTCTCTCTCTCTTTCTCTCTGTTTGTGTCAGAGGAGAGATTTAGTAGGACTAGTTAGAAATTAGTTAACGCATTACCGACAGTAACAATGTTAATAAATGTTGATTTCCAGTAACTAGTGTTTACATTATTAATATCACTGTTCTTACACTATTACACAATACAAATGACTGACCTGGATGTATTTTTTTATTGGCCTGTGTAATTCCCAGTGTTTATATGCAAATTAAAATGTTCTCTTACGAGAGTATCTCTCGTACTGCGTAATATCTTACGCTATGGGGAAAACTCTTTTCCACGAGATATTGAAGCCAAAAATTATCCTTAATTTTTTATTAATGTAAAACGCTTTGCAGCAGCAAGCAGACATAGGCGAGACAGCTCGCGCGCCTATTGGCTGCCCTGCGGCAATAGCAGCAGCCTATCGAGAGAGGCTCTGCGTGACGTCACGACGAATGGGGGCCTTTCGCGCCCATATCGTCACGTCCCGCCAGAAAGGGCGTGGTCTCGCCCCATATCTAGGCTCGATAGCTGCTCTTACGTTGATTTTCATCTCTTCAGCGAAGCCTCCCGCATCGCTGGATCCAGAGTGAGAAGCCGCGCCGTCGACCTGTAGCCTTCAGCGGGACGTGCCATCGAGCCTGGAGTCGCTGGCCTCGCCGCCTTCAGCCGCCGTACCTGCTGCGCTTTCCGGCGTACATATCCTTTCCTCTGCTTAGAGTGTGTGTGATTGCATTATCTGCCTTTTTTTACCACCCCTCTAAAAGAGCGGCGTCTTTTTAAAGATGCCTTCCTGTGGTTCTTGCCGAGCCCCACTCAGCGATGAGGACCGCCATGTCATCTGCGTGTCCTGCCTGGGTGAGGATCACGCGGCCATCGCGCTCGCTGACGGCGGATGCCATCATTGTGAACGTTTGCCTATGGTGACTCTGCGGACTCGCCTAGCTGCGTTATCCGAGCCCGCATCCCAGCCTGCCGTGACGCCGCGCCGCAAGAAGCGCCGCGCCCAGCGCGCGCCCGAGCTATTTCCAGCCCGCCAAAGCTCGCCGGTTCGCCCGCCAGCTTCGCTCGAGTCGCCCACGGACGGACAGTGGCCGCCGTCTGCCGCCGCGTCCGCACTTGAGCTCGACGAACTTACCGGAGACGGCATTGAAACTGAGCCGATGCGTCCGCTCTCTCAAGCCGTGGATTACATCGGCCTCGACTGAAAGGCGCTCGCGCAACTAACGCGCAATAGGCTGGACGGACGCTTTCTCGGGAAAGACGAAGCTCCGTCACAGTCGAGACCCGCGCCTTTCCCCCTGAATGGTGAGAAACATTTGTGGCTAACTATCCGAGATGACGGAAGCTGAGCGCTCCGTGTTCCTCGACGTTCTCGCTCTGCTGGACGCCGCCCCCCTCAGCGCGGGCCCCGGCCGAGGATTGAGATAAAGCCCGAGGTCTCAAGGCCTTCCTAGTCTCTCTAGGAAAGCGACGGTGTTCAGTTCCGCTGCGGCCGGATTTCCACCAAAACTTCTCGCTCGTTCAGTTCCAAGCAATGTGACTGTTCCAGTGTATTTCGCAGTGAGCAAGCTGGTTCCACAGCCCGCTTGCCTGCGCACAAAGGCCGTCGTTTCGGCTAACTAGCAGCGCCGCCAGGCCCGAGATCAAACACCGCGCTCTCGCTCTGCTGGACGCCGCCCCCCTCAGTGCGGGCCCCGGCCGAGGATTGAGGTAAAGCCCGAGGTCTCAAGGCCTTCCTAGTCTCTCTAGGAAAGTGACGGTGTTCAGATCCCGCTGCGGCCGGATTTCCACCAAAACTTCTCGCACGTTCAGTTCCATGCGTTGTGACTGGCCCAGTGTATTTCGCAGTGAAGCAGCCGGTGTCTCAGCCCGCTTGCCTGCGCACAAAAGCCGTTTCTATGGCTACCCAGATAAATCCAATAAAGAGTGCATTTTCTGGTGTCCCGGCCACGGCCGATGGTGTTACGAGTGTTGTAAGAATGCCCACGTCCCAGTGCCCATTCCCACACCCAGACACAGCCCGCCATGGTGCAGGGCTAGCACAAATAAAACCAACTCATGTTGGTTGTGCAGAAAATGTAGTGAACGCGCCCATACAATGCCCGCTTACACTACATGATGCGTGTCCCTTGGTTTCTGTAAAAACGAAACTAACACACATTTAGTCGGCGCGAGCCGACAGTGTTCTCAGTGCAGTAAATGTGCCCGCTGTCCCGCATTTCCTCACTGACACGCCGAATCCCACGGGATTCACCCCCGCTCGCTTTCTATGCACAACCCTTCACAGAGAAGCTGAGCGCGGCCAGGCTGCCCGCTGTGATTAGCGCGCACCTCGCACGCTGTGAACACAGCGTTGATTCAGTCGGCGCGAGCCGAGTGTTCTCCGTGCTGAAAATGTGCCCGCTGTCTCGCGCCCGCATTTCTCACAGACACTCCGAATCTCACGGGATTCGCCCCCGCTCGTTTTCTCTGCACAACCCGTCACAGAGAAGCTGAGCGCGGCCAGGCTGCCAGCTGTGATCAGCGCGCGCCTCGCACGCTGTAAACACAGCAGTGATTTAGTCGGCGCGAGCTGACAGTATTCTCAGTGTAGTAAATGTGCCCGCATGTAGTAAATGTGCCCACATTCCCTCACACGCGCCGAATCCCACGGGATTCGCCCCGCTCGCTTTCTCTGCGCGTCCCGCCATAGAGAAGCTGAGCGCGGCCAGGCTGCCCGCTGTGATCAGCGCGCCCCCCGCCTCGAACGCTGTAAACACGGTGTTGTGTTCCCAGTACACAGGGGCTCTCGAGCCGCCGTCCTGCCGCGGCCAGAGCCCAGATTTCATTCTACCCCTAGCTATTCACGCAGATGCGTGGTCAAGGCTTCCCGGGGTATCAGAATGGGTGTTGAACACTATAACGAGAGGCTGTTCACTACAGTTCGCTCGACGCCCCCGCCGTTATACGGCGCGAGTCGAAACTACGGTGTAAAGCGAAGTGTTTCATCTACTTCGAGCCGAGATAGCGAAACTACTGAGAGAAGGGGCTATAGAACCTCTATCTCAGGGCGAAGGGGGCTTATACAGCAGATATTTTCTGGTACCGAAAAAAAGATGGTGGGCTCAGACCCATTCTAGATCTGCGACTGCTGAACAGAACGCTTGTGAAGCGCCAGTTCAGAATGCTTACGACCAGGAAAATCCTCGCGCAAGTGCGCCAAGGAGACTGGTTCATGTCAATAGATCTGAAAGACGCCTATTTTCAAATACAAATAGCGTCCCATCACAGGCGATTCTTGAGATTCGCCTTAGAGGGCCAGGCATATCAATACACAGTCCTGCCGTTCAGCCTGTCCCTAGCACCCCGTACGTTCACGAAGTGCATGGACGCGGCCCTCGCCCCCCCTGAGACTTCGGGGCATGCGAGTTTTTGAACTACTTGGACGATTGGCTGATTCTAGCTCGTTCACGAACGGAGCTCATAGAACACAGGGCCGCATTACTCGAGCACCTCGAGGAGCTGGGCCTTACAGTCAGTTGGGCGAAAAGCTCACTGCTCCCCAGTCGGAGAATTTCCTTTCTGGGAACAGTGTTAGACTCACTATCCATGACAGCACGCCTGTCACCGGAGCGCGGATTGAATATTCAGCACGTCGCGAGATCCTTCCGCCACGGCTCTATAGTCCCGCTCAGAAGGTTTCAGAAAATGCTGGGTCTGATGGCCTCAGCAGCCTCCGTACTCCAGTTGGGCCTGCTCCGCATGCGCCCACTGCAGCTATGGCTAAAAGCACGAGTTCCCCCCAGGGCGTGGACCGCAGGTCTATTTCGCCTCAGGGTCGACCTTCAGTGCATTTCGGCTCTGAAACCATGGAAAGCAACCGACTGGTATCAGTCAGGTGTGAGTCTGGGGATCCCCTCGAGTGTGAAGGTGGTGTCTACGGACGCCTCCACTTCGGGGCAGGGAGCGCTGCTCGAAGGCAGACCGCTAGCTGGCCTATGGTCAGTACGGGAGAAGCTCCTTCACATAAACTGCTTGGAATTAATAGCAGTCGACAAAGCGCTACGGCGCTTCTGTCCCCAGATAAAAGGCCACCACGTATTGGTCCGGTCGGACAACATGTCAGTGGTGGCGTACATAAATCACCAGGGCGGCGTCAGGTCCCGAAACCTTTACAGGCTGACGGAACGCCTCCTGGTCTGGGCTCAGCACAATCTGCTCTCGCTGAGAGCGGCGCATGTGCCTGGTCACCTAAATGTGGGGCCAGACAGGCTGTCCAGAAACAACGTCCCAGCAGGAGAATGGTCTCTGCACCCGCAGACGATCCAGCTGCTGTGGGAAACGTTTGGCAAAGCGCAGGTGGACCTGTTCGCGTCCCAAGAAAACGCTCACTGCCCGAGATTCTTCTCGAAATGCCGGGAGGCGCTGGCCCATGTTTGGCCCCGCCGCCCCCTATATGCTTTTCCCCTGTCTCACTCCTGCCTCAGGTGTTGGAGCGAATCAGGAGGGAGGGATGCCCAGTGTACTCATAGCTCCGCTCTGGACAAACCAGTCGTGGTTCCCTGTCCTGATGCAGCTGACCAGCGCTGCCCCATGGCCTTTACCGTTGAGGAGAGACCTCCTCTCTCAGGCGGGAGGCTCGATTTGGCATCCTCGCCCGGATTTGTGGTCCCTGCACGCAGGGGCCATCAACGGGTACCCGCTGACCTCCCAGAGGGAGTGTTAAACACGATCGCGCAGGCTAGAGCCCCGTCTACCAGACGGCTCTACTCCTCGAAGTGGTCTGTGTTCTCTGCTTGGTGTCAAGTGCAGAGCTTTTCACCTGTAGACTGCGGGGTTACGGAAGTGCTTTCCTTCCTTCAGGAGCTACTGGATAAGGGCAGGACCCCTTCCACGCTCAAAGTATACGTGGCGGCCATAGCAACGTTTGTAAAACCGGTGTCTGGCCAGTCACTAGGAAAGAACGACTTAGTCGTGCGTTTCCTTAGAGGAGCTCGGAGGCTAAACCCTCCCAGGCCCCCTTCAGTCCCGACATGGGACCTTTCCACGGTCTTGGAGGCCATGAAAGGTGCCCCATTCGAGCCAATCCAGTCGTCAGACATGAAACACTTGTCTTCAAGACAGCGTTTCTTATGGCTCTCGTTTCAGTGAAGCGCGTAGGGGACTTGCAAGCGCTCTCAGTGAGCGCGTCATGCATGGATTTTGGACCTAATGACTCTAAGGTCATACTCAAACCGAAGCACGGCTACGTGCCAAAATCCCTCAAACACACCGTTCAGGGCCCAGGTGATTTCCCTGTCTGCCCGTCCGGTTCTCAATGAGGAGAAGGACGCGAGTCTCCTTTGCCCTGTTAGGGCACTAAGGGCTTATGTGTCCCGCTCGTCTGGTTTCAGACAGACTGAGCAGCTTTTCATTTCGTTTGGCGGCCGTGCTAAGGGACTTGCCGCTTCGAAACAGAGCCTATCCAGATGGATAGTTGGTGCCATAGCGCTGGCTTACACTTCTAAGGGCCTACAGTGCCCTTTGGGTGTTGGAGCGCACTCCACAGGAGGCATGGCCTCCTCGTGGGCATGGTCTAGCGGGGTTACCCTGCAAGATATTGTATGGCCGCGGGCTGGGCCTCGCCGTCTACATTTATAAAATACTATAACCTGGAGGTTCCCGCCTTGCAAGCTAAGCTTTTGGCGGTATAAAGTTCAGTGCTATCTGCCCGCTGTGCGGCTCAGATACTGAGTTTGACCTGCGTATTGCTCACTGACCGGTACAGCAGCTCATTAAATGTCGACACACTTGTGGCCACCCAGTTCAGGCTGAATGTTCACCCTGACGGTATGTCACATGATCAGCTCCATGATCAGATCTATTTGTCACATGATCAGCTCCTTCGGATGCTATTTACAGGGAATGATGCTTCTAGCCTCTCTTCCCTCACTCTCTGTGAGTTTATGGTGATTATGCACTATATGCGCCCCGGGCTTCGGCCCCTGGGACTTTGGTGTTGGATCCCTACCAGCACGGCGTGTTGCATTGTGTTCCCCATAGCGTAAGATATTACGCAGTACGAGAGATACTCTCGTAAGAGAACGTACTCGGTTACTAACGTAACCTCGGTTCTCTCTAGAGAGGGAACGAGTACTGCGTATCTTGCCGTGCTTGGAATACGCTCTGGTTCGCTTCGGCGATGAAAACCAACGTAAGAGCAGCTATCGAGCCTAGATATGGGGCGAGACCACGCCCTTTCTGGCGGGACGTGACGATATGGGCGCGAAAGGCCCCCATTCGTCGTGACGTCACGCAGAGCCTCTCTCGATAGGCTGCTGCTATTGCCGCAGGGCAGCCAATAGGCGCGCGAGCTGTCTCGCCTATGTCTGCTTGCTGCTGCAAAGCGTTTTACATTAATAAAAATTAAGGATAATTTTTGGCTTCAATATCTCGTGGAAAAGAGTTTTCCCCATAGCGTAAGATATTACGCAGTACTCGTTCCCTCTCTAGAGAGAACCGAGGTTACGTTAGTAACCGAGTACGTTTCATCTTGATTAATTAAATTAGTGATTTTTTTTGTCATGATCGTTTCCTAGACAAAAAAATCAGGCTCCACTCCACAACTGTAATTGATGATCTGAAGTAATGTTTCATCAGACAGAATGGCTTGCCCTCAGCCATAGGAGTAATGCATCATAAATTCTCAGAGGCAACAGACGCTTTTGGCTTAATACACCCATAAATAACACATGAAAATCATTTAGAAGAAAAGAGGAAAGGGAAAGCGAGAGGAAGTGACAAAAGTTAAGAAGCAAGCAATTACATTTTTCTTTGCAAGATTGCATATTCACACTTGGCAATTGTATTAAAGTAGTGAATTGAAAATGAGGCTTGCCATGGAAAATTCCTGATATTTTCATTAAACAATTATCTATGTTGTTTTAAAACGACCTCAAAGCTCAGAGATCCACAATTCAAAGAGGAAATGTGACGGATTATTCTGGAAATAAAAGCTGCATCAGCAAACAGCAGGAAGGCAGGTATCAGAATGCATGAGGCTCTCCTGGCTTCACTTTACATACAAATTGCTGTCAAAATAAAATTGCCTATTTTAAATCCGAAAATATAGGAAGAACAAAATAAACGGCCACAATTGTGTGAGGCAGAAGAAAAAGAGAGGTTTGAAAGAAGCATGAAACGAGATGTTTGCATCACATTGTAGGCTATCGTTCTGCCATTTCCACTTGGCTCAGAGGTCTACCCTGTGATCAACGTGTTTTACTGTAGTGGGTTTATCTTAAAATGTTGGTGTAGCAGGAAAGTGAAGTGATGGTAAAAAGGTGTAACTAACTATTATACCCTGGGAATCCATGCAGCTTCTGTACTATTCATTGGAAATGTATTGTATCGTTTGTTGGAGATAGTCCTGTCAAGTCATATTTATTTGTATGGCACTTTTTTATAATGCACATTGTTTTAAAGCAGCTTTACAAAAAAGTCATGATACTATCTCATGCTTATTTTATAATATATTCATGCCTTATAATCGCATACTAGTATTTAGCATATACTCGGTTACTTACGTACTCGGTTACTAACGTAACATCGGTTCCCTGAGAGTAGGGAACGAGTATTGTGTAGCTATACGCAGTGGGAAAACTCCTTTTCTCGAGAATATTAAAGCCATTATTTTAAAACGCAGTGCAACTGCACAGCGAGCACAGAGCAGAGTGTCTAGTTCACTCATTGGCTGTGCAGAGCAGAGTGTCTAGTTCGCTATTGCGTAGCTATATACAGTGGGAACCCATTTAGTGGGAACCCTATATGCAGTGGGAACCCACCGACTTCGCCCTGAAACATTACCTGGGGCTAAGTGGCCCGAGGTCAACAGTAGAGTTTGAAAGTCACAATTCACCCAGAGCCGGACAAAGGTCGGACCCTTTATTAGGGTATAATGTTTCAGAGACTTCGGGCCCTCAGAGCCAAGCCCTTTATATAGAAAGTACCCGTGCCTGCAGAGCAGGGACCTCTAGGTTGTCAAATTTCACAAATGTGGACGGCGAGGACCAGCCTGCTGCCGCACAGATGTCTTCGTTTGGGACAGACTGGATTAAGGTTATTATCATCTTCCGACGGGGGAAGAGCTGATAGTGATATCACCTGGGCTCTGAACGGCATTTTAAGCACCTTAGGAACATGCCTTGGTCTGAGCATGACTCTGGAATCGCCAGGCCCAAACGCAAGGCAAGCAGCGCTTATGGAAAGTGCATGTAGTTCGCTTACTTTTTTGAACGAAGCCAGCGCTAACAGGAGTGCGGTTTTGAGCGAAATCGGTTTAAGGTCAGCCGTCTGGAGCGGCTCAAAGGGGGGTCCCTTAAGGGCCCTGAGGACCATAGATTGATCCCAGGATGAGACAGAGGGGGGCCGAGGTGGTTTGAGCCTCCTGGCCCCCTTGAGGAAACAAATGACCAGGTCGCTTTTCCCCAGGGAATGGCCCACCAAAGGGACGTGAAAAGCCGTTATGGCTGCCACATATACTTTGAGCGTGGAGGGGGTCCTGCCCGCGTCCAGCAGCTCCTGAAGCAATTAAAGTACTAGAGGTACTTCACATATGTGTGGGTCTAAGTTTGTTTCGTGCTGGACACCAGCTTGTGAACGCTGACCACTTGATGGCATAGAGGCGTCTGGTAGATGGTGCTCTAGCTTCAATCATGGTATCTTGGACTCCTTCTGGGAGGTCCCTGGGTACCCATTGAGGTCTGAGCATGAGTGCCAGATTGACCGTTTGCCTGCGTGAACAGTCATTCTTCAGCGGTATGGGCGAGGGACGTTCGCCAGGTCTGGGAACCAAGTTTTGGATCTCCGGGGGGGGGGGGGGGGGGGGGGGGTTAATGAGGAGGACTGAGCACTTGCTCTCCCTTATCCGCTCGGTGACCTGTGGGAGCATCGAGACCGGACGGAACGCATATAGGGGGCGGCTGGGCCAGTTGTGGGCCAGGGCATCCCTTTTCTTTGAAAAGAATATTGGGCAGTGAGCATTGTCTTCTCAGGCGAAGAGGTCGACCTCTGGCTTGCCGAAGGTGCTCTAGATCATGTGAACCGTCTGAGGGTGGAGAGACCATTCATTGTTTCTGAATAACATATCCGCGCCCTGGTTCAGAATGCCCACTTCGTGCACCGCCCTTAGCGAGTGCGGGTTTGGCATGTGCTCAAAGGAGGAGAAGTCTGGCTATAGCGCCCAGGCTGGCCGATCTGAGGCCGCCCTGGCGATTTATACAGGACACCACTGACATGTCCTCGGTACGGACCAGGACGTGGTGTCCCGCCAATTCTGGGAGGAAGGTTTTCAGGGCTAAATGAGCCACTCTCATTTCAAGGCAGTTGATGTGTAGGCACTTTTCTGGGATCGACCAGAGGTCGGAGATTGACCTGCCCTCGCACAGTGCCCCCCAACCCAGGTTGGAGGCATCTGCTGAAACCACTTTCCTTCTCGAGACCAACCCCATGTCTGCACCTGACTGGTACCTGTCAGTGCACTTCCAAGGGGAGAGGGCTTTGATACAGCCATGGTCCACCCTAAAACGCAAGTGACTGGAGCGCCACTCATGAGCTGGGCACTCGGCGTTTCAGCCATTGCTGCAGTGCACGCATGTGCAGTAGGCCTAGTTGGAGTACTGACAACGTGGAGGCCATAAGGCCTTAAACCCTCAGGAAAGTTACATAATTTGTAACGACGCCACTAGCTGCTGAATAGTGAGTGTGGCGAGAGCCAAGCTCTCATCTGTCTCGAGTCTATAACTGTTCCCTGTATGCTGGCTGCGTGCTCTTCGCGAGATTGATCCTGAGACCAAGGTATTCTAGATGGCTTTGGAGCCAGGATCTGGGTTAGCAACTCGCTTTCAGATTGGGCCAGGATGCATTCCCCATTGTCTCAGGGGGATAAATGCAGCATCCGTGCATTTTGTGAATGCACGGGTGCCAGAGACAGACCGAATGGTAGGACCGTTTATTGATAACCCCGCCCCTCGAAAGCAAATCTCAAGAATGGCCTGTGGCTATTTGGATATGAAAGTAAGCATCTTTCAGATCCATTGAGAAGAACCAATCCGCAGGGCGAATTTGCCCGAGGTAAATTACATAAGCATTCTGAATGGCCATTTCATAAGTGCCTTGTTCAGGTGTCTGAGATCTAGAATTGGGCTGAGGCCGCCGTCCTTCTTCGGAACGAGGAAGTAGCGACTGTAAAAGCCGACTCTTAACTGACCTAACGATGGGGAACTGCCTCAACAGCTCCTTTCATTAGTTAGTTTGACACTTCGGCGCGAAGGACGTGAGCTACTTTTCTTCCAAGTGTCTCGACTACTGCGCGAAAGCGCGGGGGTCTGTGAGTGAACTGGAGTGAGTAGCCTTGCTTTATTATTTTCATTACCCAGTCTGATACCCCAGGGATGGCCTGCCAGGGCAGTTGCTGCAGTACAGCCAATGAGCGAGCTAGACGCTCTGTTCTGAGCTCGCTGTGCAGCTGCACTGCGTTTTAAAATAATGGCTTGAAAAGGAGTTTTCCCACTGCGTATAGCTACGCAATACGAAGTGAACATTCTGTAAAGGGAACAAAATGTTCAAAATGCTCCCAATCACTTGTTACACCATATCAAATGAGTCAGGAAGATAATGTAGTTGACGCAAATTATAGTTGAATTACGTAACCCAGGTTCATTGGGAAAAGCATGCCTGTGGCAACAAAATTATATTATGCTGCTTATTGCACTTTCGTGACTTTTTGCGACTTTTGAAGTAAATGTCTAGTGAGTGGCACTAAAAGCTATTTCAGTTTTATCTGAAACAGTTGAACGTGAATCTGACAACATTATATTATATAGATTGTTGTACATATTGCAACAGTTTGGGAATGTAATGCCTGGTAAGTGAAGCTAAATGTTTAATGCTCTATTGTTTAAAAAAATAAGGGATAAAAGCACATTTGCTTATGCAACCATGCCATTTTAATTCGTTTCTGCAAGTCTTTTAGCTCTTTTATCATGACGTGTTTCACGGGACTCATACCTTAGAGCACTGCATACCAAGTCTGCTATGTCAGAAAAGTCACACATATGGAGCTAGTTATGTTATACAGATGACAAAATGTATTAGTTACAAAAAATGCACTATGGTTAAAATATCATGTGGTTATAAAATAGTATTGTGCAAAGAATCGTAATTTTTAATCAATATTTTTCTACTGTAATTATTATTTGTGTAAGCAGGATTAAAAGTTCTTGGTATTTCACTATCACTACTGTTCATTGAAGCTGGAAACTGGTCAAAGTGAATTGTTTGTGTAATTTTGTAAAACATTTAGGAAAAAGCATGTTTTTACAATGAGCCTAGGTTGGGATTACAAAGCAAATCATTGATTGCTGAGTTGAAACACGACTTGGACCCTGACAATGTCTGGTGGCAGAAGCTTTGGTTGTTGAACAGTGGCACATGTCCATGGAGTGTGTACACAACCATTTAAAAGTTTGAGGGAAGTATGTTTTTTTATTTTTTTATAAAGAAATTAATACTTTCAGCAAGAGTGCATTAAATTTATCAAAATTTACAGTAAATATGTTTAAATTGTTACAAAAAATCTTATTTTGACCTTTAAATTCATTTATAATCCATGGTTTCTACAAAAAATATTAAGCAACACAAATATTTTCAACATTGGACATCATTCTTGTTCAACATTTCATAACAATAAATGTTTCTTGAGCACCAAATCATCATATATACTGATTTCTGAATGATCAAGTGACATTAGCTATGTTTACATGGCACCTTTTGGTTCAATCGGAATGAAATCAATCATTGAAATTGTGGAAATTGTGTTTACATGAACAGTAAATAAAGTAATTGGGTTGATGTGCGCGTTTATATGTCACAAGTTTCAAATCGGAATTGAATTTTTGACGTGCGCACACTGCACAAATACTGCCGCTGTTCGCGCATAACTATTCTCCTATATTGGTTCTTTATTTGTTTTAAACATCAGACTTAATATTTATCCGTCTCTGGTCATGATTTGCATGTTTTGGCCATGTTCCCCGAACCATACCTTAGGAAGCTGCTTAAGATATACCTTCTTAAGTGCGACGTTACCAGGTGCTGTCCGTGGCGATGGTACTGAATTTGTTGATATCGATGGCTCGAGAATCAATTATTCACTCGTGCAGGGGCTGCTTCACTGCATTATGTGAGAAAGCGGTGTTACTTATAAAAGGAGCACTTCAGAAATAGTTGAAATTGCATTTATTAGGACTCATGGGATATTACAAAATATAATTCAAGCTATAATAGCCTAGCCTACATATTTTCAAATTGTATCATTAGTTGGGGGCCTTAAGCACATAAATAGGTAATTTCGCGCAAATTCATCTAAAAGCGCCAAATTTGGCACCGATGTAGCTCAGGTCATACCGAAATGATTTAGCTAGGGCGCCGGAGTCAGCGACCCTCGGGGCCAAGATGGCGGCCAAATCCAATATGGCCGCTGCCCGAAAAGGGTTCCGGCTATAACTTTTGAACCACATGAGTTACAAATACAAACTTGATATGTTTTTCAGCTTAATTGATCATGGCAAACACATAGGAATGTTTATATTTATGACCCAGTATATCTGTACCTCTTGATCCTCCAATTCCAATATGGCCTGTCCAAAAAAGCAGTTTGGGCTGTAGTATGGGGCCTTACACCCAATTGTTAGCGCAAATTCATCTACAAGCACAAAATTTGGCACAGATGTAGCTGAGGGCATACTGAAATGATTTAGCCAGGGCGCCCGAGCCAATGGTCCCTGAGACCAAGATGGCGGCCAAATCCAATATGGCCACCTGAAAGGGATTCGGCCATTGCTTTTGAGTAAGATGAGATACAAATACAAACTTGATGTCTATTTTACCTTTTTTGACCATGGGAACCCATAGGAATACTTACATTTATAATTGGGTATATCAGGACCCCCCAAATTCCCTAAGTTCAATATGGCCCCTGTCCGAAAAGGGGTTTTGGCTACAAATTTTGAACCAAATGCGCTACAAATGATGATGTCTATTTTATGTTTATTGACCACAGGAAGTCAGTTGGCATATTTATATTTATGCTTGTGTAAGTCTGGAACCTGTATTCTTTTCAAGACTGTGGTTGAAAATCCTTTTTTTTTACCACAGCTTTGAAGGTTATTCTCAATGTTGATTCATTTCCTTATAAAAGTGAAATGTTTTTCAGTGTACCACGGGTGAATACATTTCAAAGTGTAATCATATAAGAAAGAATAAGACACAATTATTATTGCAAGGCAGTATTTATATTATGTCAAATTGTTAAAAAAATAATATAGTCAATTTGTCCAAAGCTCTTAAAGGTTTGCTTAGCATAACAAAAAGAAAACAGCAATCACATAAAAAACAACAACAGTGAATTCTCATGGTCTCTCAAATGAATTATCATTATCACTCACAATCACCGGATCTCTCATCGTCTCCACCATCATTGATTGTACAAGCACATGCACATATAGATGTTACAGTGCCCGCTACATGCTGTCTTGCAGCCACAGTGGAGGAGAATGGTGCAGGCTTTACTGGCGTCTCCGAGATTAGTCCAGTAAGGTTCCCAAGTCTTGCTCGTAGAGTCCCGATACCATCCCCATGCATTGAACTGTGAGATATCTTGCTGGACAGCAGTTGCCTGATTCCAGTTGAAGCTGGCCTGCAGCAGTGCTCTTTTGATGTGCTGAATCAGTGCAGCTTGGGTGGGAGGCAGGATCTCGAGAGACTTGGTACCATTCGAGAAAAGGTGATGTCAAGCTTCATCTACGCTGCTGGAACCACAGCTCTTGCTGTACATGATGACGACCATACACGCTCCAGTCTTTGGACATGGACGTCATCTGTTCAGGCTCCAAGGTGATGGTGACCAGGGATTCTGTGAGATCTTGTGTTGCCTCCCAAGCTGCCCATGCACTCTTTTTCCCATGGCCCAGGAGGGCTGAGGTTGATAACCCAAGATATTATGGAAATAGAAGTGGCTGATTCGCTCACTCGGCCTCACAAAGCTCTGGATCGGCCTTGCAGGTGGAAAAAAAAATATAGGGACATTCCTGCTCATGAAATCAGCAAGGATCTTGGTCCCCAGAAGTCACTGGCCTTACCACTCTTCCACGCTTTAACAGGCTGTGACACAACCCACATCAAAAGAGCACTGCTGCAGGCCAGCTTCAACTGGAATTAGGCAACCAGTGTCCAGCAAGATATGCCAGAGTTCAATGCATGGGGATGGTATCGGGACTCTACGATCAAGACTTGGGAATCAAGACCATTCTCCTCCACTGTGGCTGCAAGACAGCATGTAGAGGGCACTGTAAGTGCTGTAAAGCCGGAGTTCGTTGCACTTCTATATGTGCATGTGAGGGTGTTTTTACAAACAATGATAGCGGAGACGATGAGAGATCCGGTGATTGTGAGTGATAATGATAATTCATTTGAGAGACCATGAGAATTCACTGTTGTTTTTTTATGTTATTGCTGTTCTTTTTTTTGTTATGCTAAGCAAACCGTTAAAGGTGCTAAATGTAACTTTTCTTCTAAAATGAATACTTTTATTATTGCCCGTGTGTGAAGGTGTTGTAATCACACATTACAATGATCCACTTGTCGGATTTTTGCTATTACCTCTGAAGGCCAGTATTCCTATTTCTATGTGAAGGCTCCGGGTCAGATTTACCGTGAAATCCATCGGATGTGACGTGCATGCGCGATCCCGAGCCTGTCTCCTTTTTATATACAGTCTATGCGACGACACTGCAGCGAACTACATGAGTCTGATAACACCAAAAAACGACCTGCCTCCAGCACAACACACACTCCAACACAAACTCCACATAAATATAAAAAAACAAAACAAAAATGAATCTGCTGAAGCTCGTGAGGCCAAACGTGAATCGGATCGACTCAGGACGAAAACGTGGATCAACATCGGCAGAGCGTTTGAATTATGGAGACCTCCGCTATTTTTATTGTGATAAATTACAAGTTTTCAGATATGCTGAAATAATGGTGAACTGTAATGAAATAGCAAGGTAAACTACAACATATATGAGACATGAAATGAATACAAAAGACTGTCCCATGATAACAAAAAGTAGGTGCTTTAGGATGCAACTTTATTTTATGTACTAGATCTACTGTCTAACATCACTCATCCCGCTACTATCATATTGTTTACAATACACATTTCCAGACACGTTCAGTACAGTAATGTTACTTCCTACTGTCTAACTGTTACACGGAAATTGTTCAGTCTAGTTCAGTAACCGTTTTCGTTATCATATTATACATTCACCTATGTTGACATTGCTGATTGTGAAAGATACACGAATAGTTAGTGAAATGCATTATGCTAGATAACACAAATGTTACGTTATCATGGTACGAGCATGGAGCATTAGTTCAACGTCAAGCTGATAAAAGTAGCCTATTATTGTAACGTTGCAGTGGGAGTTGAGTTTCCAGCATGTTGTGTGATGCTTTCTCCAGTGTGTTGAAAGTCTCAGTGTGGCCGGTACCATGAGTGCGCTCTTGTGTTCGAGCACGCGCAAGAGCATGAGCGCTCTTGTAAAATTGGTTGCAATCTGAAACAACACCGATAGAGGCCGCTAAAAAATACATACAGCACCTTTAAGAGCTTTGGACAAATTGACTATATTATTCTTTTAACAATATAATATTAATATTCGTTCTTATATGATTACACTTTGAAATGTATTCACCCGTGGTACACTGAAGCATTTCACTTTTATAAGGAATGTGTTTAAAGAGAAGGCTGGCGCGACGCTAGGCGCCATTAACTCATTCGCGTTGATTTGTTTGTAGCACAGTTAGTCGGCGATTTCATTCACAACACTCAAAACGAATTTGTCACTGCTTATAACTTCCTACTTTACCACCTCCATGACATGTAGTGCGGTACCCACTAGTTCATGTCCCATTTACTCCCTATTTCTGGCTAGAATTCTAGTAAATTCATACATATTACAAACTCACGCATTTCCGGCATCCTGGTCCGGTTCGACTACTCCTAGGCGGATGCGCGCGCCGCTGTAGGGGCAGTATTTATCCTTGTCATAAGGCAGAGGGTGCAGAGCATTGTTCACAGGGGTGTTTGTTTGTAATAATGTTTTGTATGTATATGGGTGGTGTGAATAGGTGATGTAAATATGGTATAAAATAATAGTGATATGATGATACCATTTTATTTTCATGTCATGTTTATTTCCTACTTAGCTTATAGCTTATTTATGGCCTTAGGCTAAAGGTAATACCCTGATTGTTGGTATGGTCCAATTTGGCTTAATGCTTTGGCCTATTTAAGAGGGCCTCATTCTGCATTGGGAAGAGTGAGGGTGAGTACTAGCTTGCTGTGAGGCTAAGTACAAAGTATTTGCGCTTGCGGTACTATCGTTGAAAGCCAAAAACATTGTGCTGTTTTGATTTATTTTGATTATTTTGTTTTCTTGACTTCTGAGTTAAAATATAAATAAACTTTAATTTATTTTTTGGAACAAATTGAGCTCTGGTAACCGTCTTTTCCACCTCCACTACCTAATGCCAGTAAGCCTACACATCCCAATATTTGGGGGGCCACTTGGTACCTCACACACACGCATACATATAAATATGCCAACTGACTTCCTGTGGTCAATAAACATATAATAGACACCACATCATCATTTGTAGCACATTTGGTTCAAAATTTGTAGCCACAACCCTTTTTCGGACAGGGGCCATATTGAACTTAGGGAATTTGGGGGGGTCCTGATATACCTAATCATTAATTTAAGTATTCCTATGGGTTTCCCATGGTCAAAAAAGGTAAAATAGACATCAAGTTTGTATTTGTATCTCATCTGACTCAAAAGCTATAGCCGAATGCCTTTCAGGCGGCGGCCATATTGGATTTGGCCGCCATCTTGGTCTCAGGGACAATTGGCTCGGGCGCCCTGGCTAAATCATTTCAGTATGCACTCAGCTACATCTGTGCCAAATTTTGTGCTTGTAGATGAATTTGCGCTAACAATGGGGTGTAAGGCCCCATACTACAGCCCAAACTGCTTTTTTGGACAGCGGCCATATTGGAATTGGAGGATCAAGGGGTCCAGATATACTGGGTCATAAATATAAATATTCCTATGTGTTTCCCATGATCAATTAAGCTGAAAAACATATCAAGTTTTAATTTGTAACTCATGTGGGTCAAAAGTTATAGCCGGAACCCTTTTCGGGCAGCGGCCATATTGGATTTGGCCGCCATCTTGGCCCCGAGGGTCGCTGGCTCCGGAGCCCTAGCTAAATCATTTCGGTATGATCTGAGCTACATCTGTGCCAAATTTGGCGCTTTTAGATGAATTTGCGCGAAAATGTGCTTAAGGCCCCCAACTACATATATTCAATAAAAGTGTATGCTACAATAACCATTTCAAATTTTTACGTGCTTTCTTCTCTTTCCCATTTTTGTTCGCTGAGGTGGAGCTGCGATGAAATATTGTTGTTGTAAATACTTTCCAGCATTTCAGTAATAAAAGTGTACATCTTACGTATGGTGCTCGGCAGTGATCAAAAAGGATTTAAACAGTGAATCTTGAATCTCTTCTTGTAAACTGGATTCAGATGGCAATTAAATTACCACACGACCTGTTTGTCAAAAAACAATTAGGTAATTTGGCCAGGATTTTTTACGTAGGTTGGGTGAGAAAAAACACTGACATTATGGATTTGGATGGCAATAAAATCACAGACTTGCCCCTGTAAAGGTTTAAAATAACGTACAAGCCCATGAGAAACAATTAGAGTCCGAAATAGGGCTTAAAGGTGCAGTGTGTAAAAAAATTGAGTATCTATTAACAGAAATGCAATATGACATCCATAACTATGTGTTCAGTGGTGTATAAAGAACTTACTTAATAAACCGTAATTGTTTTTATTACCTTAGAATGAGGCATTTATATCTACATAGGCGCGGGCATCCCCTTCTATGAAGGTCGACATATTGTGACGTCATGTTTCTACCGTAGTCGACAGCGAACAAACAGCGTTACAGAGCGCGTTTCGTCACTACCTTGAAAGAGAAGCCGCAGAAACCTAGAAGAATCTAGCCATAAACACTGTGAGTAGTGAATTTTCCCTTGCCAGTGGTGTAAATATGTAGTTGGATTGTTTCATGTAACTTAGTTCTTCTCCCTCGCTGTGTTATGGCTTTGCTATGTGGGGATAAATGTGCTGGTTACGTTCGTGAGACAGCTGATTAGTAGGCTACTCTTGTCATTGACCGTAAAACAGTTACAGGAATCACCAACCCGTCGATCTTGGAAGCATTTTACGTTGATCGAGTTTCCAAAATCAGAGAAAAAAAAGCCTATTGTGTGTAGTAAATGGTGTCTAGGGGATGTGGAGGCGCGCGCGCTGTCACAATCACGTCATTTTTGCCGCACGCACCTTTGTGCTCATGCGGACGCGTCGAGTTTAAACAAGGCTTAACGCTTTAACCAGCTCAGCCACAGTAACAGCTCATATTAGCCAGCTAAACTTTTACTACCCTGTTAGAAAAAATATATAGTTGGATAGTTTCATGTGGTTATTCTCCCTCGCTTTATGATGGGTTTGCTATGTGGGGAGAATGTGCTGGTTACGTTTGTGAGACAATTACTATTATTATATTATGTATTAAGACCCTTGATCCTCACCTGACTATGGCTTTGTAAACTTTATCCATGATGTGGTTTATAATGGACTGTGGTACAGAAACTTGGTTTACTCTTGCTATTCTCTGCTGTCTCAGACGATGATGTTTGTCCCGTTTTAGCCACCGTAGCTTCTTCGAAAGGGAGGGGTGAGCGGTGGGCTGAGCCCCTAGTGCAAACTCGCAACCGAACCGCTAGATGTCGCTAAAAGTCACACACTGCACATTTAAAGGGATAGTTCACCCAAAAATTAAAATTAAGTAATTAATTACTCACCCTCATGCTGTACCAGCCCCGTAAGACCTTTGTTCATCTTCGAGCTACGAGCAGCTACGAGAATACTTTTTGAGCGCAAAAAAACAAACTAAAATAGCGACTTTATTCGAGTATTCTGTTTGGGCTTGGAGATTTCACGTAGCGTTATTGTGCAACGCTTCTGGTTGAACGTCACACGCATCACACACATGACCAGCGTCGGCCAATAGTGAGCCTACGTGTGACGTATAACACAGAAGCGCTGCGCTGTTACATTACGTCAACAGCTTAAGAGAATGACACGGAAGAGAAGAGATGGTTGAATAAAGTCGTTATTTTAGGTTGGTTTTTTTTTGCGCGCAAAAAATATTCTCATCGCTTGATAAACTTAAGATTGAGCCACTGTAGCCATTTGGACTATTTTAACGATGTCTTTAATGACTTTTCGGGGCTGTCAGGTTTCAATCCCTTAGAAGCCTATGGAGGAGTGATCCAGCTCTCAGATTTAATCACAAATATCTTAATTTGTGTTCCGAAGATGAACGAAGGTCTTATTGGGTTGGAACAGCATGAGGGTGAGTAATTAATGACTTAATTTTCATTTTTGGGTGAACTATCCCTTTAAATGACAGTATGATTGCACTGGCCTTTGAAAAAGTGCCTTTGAAAGCAGACGGCACCGTCTTTTAGAACAACTATTTGCTGTATCGCTGCAATAGTTTGAGCAAATTCCCCACCACAATCATTCAATTTAAATAGACTATTAAGCCTTTAATGGTTTGCCAGTTGATGTACCTTTGGATAATATAATTAAAAGTCTTACAGCAATCAGTGTAATGACAATTTAATTATTTGCATGGAAACACTTGAATTAGCCTAATTGAACACTGTCTGTGTATTAAAACTTCAGAATTATATTTGTATAGACCTGCAACAGTGATAAGTTAAAGCTAAGAGTGGTCCAGACCAACCTTCCGAACGTATGACTTACGGAAGGTATACTTACAGGGCTTGACATTAACACCCGCCAACCCGCCAAATGCGGGTGGATTTCACCCGTGGCGGGTAACACAGTCACTCCCACTAGCCACTTTGGCGTGTTGAAAAATTGTAGTCTTGTCAAAAAGGCATCTGAAATAACAAAACACGTGGACTGGCCGTCGGACTGAGGGCTGTTTTAGTCTGCCCTTAATTATCAACTTAACCAGCGGCAGCGATGATAAAGCGATCTTTTTTAAAAGCAGGAGAATCCAGACCACAGGCGCGTCTCGCGCTCTCCTGCAGTGCCGCTGCGCGAGGGTGCGCGCGCCAAATATGACATCCAGACTTTTTGTCAAACGCCAATATAAAGTTGAATCTGTCACAGTGCAGCCACAGTCCCTCAAACCTGTATACCGTCAGCCTCCCGCCTGATTTTAACCTAAAGGCCTGTTCACACCGGGACGAATTTCGCGCGCGTTATTCGCCGACGTTTAACGCCTCGTGACTAAACAAAGGGCGCCAATGTTAGTGTTCACACCGACACGTAAAACGCCACGCGTAAAAGCGTCATTTTTAAAAAAACGCCTCGGGTTCGTTTTTTTTGTTTGACGCGCCGCGTCAAAAACTATCCGACCAATGAGATTGGCGCTTTTGCTCACGTGTCTGGAGCTTCTGAAGTTACAGTAAAACACAACTTGGGGGCGCTCAAACACAAAACGGTCTTGGCGAGCACACATACGTAATGGCGAAGAAGATACACAGCGTCCGTCTACTACACTCTGCCGGGAAGAAATAAGACGAGGAAGATGCAAGGCCAGATGAATGTAGAGCTGCTGGTCTTGTTGTTGTCAATATAAAGAGACACAAATGAGAATAAAGAACTGTATGACAAACGCGACAAACTTGCTCTCTTCTTCTGAGTGACAAGCGAGTGTCAGAAGCACTTTGTGGACCGGGGTATTTCTGTACATTAGGCGCCATCTAATGTCAGGGAATGAATTTGCATGTTCACTCAGCTCATCGTCAGCGAAAAACGCTTGGGTGTGAACACAAAAAACGCGTTGAAAAACGCTGACGAATAACGCGAGCCGATATTCGTCCCGGTGTGTACGAGCCTTAATGGTACGATCTCTGTCATCATCACACGCGACTGCTGGTCGCATGCACACACACACACACACACACACACACACAGCGTTCAGTCAGTGCGTGAGTGTGCGTGGCCGAGCAGTGCGTAGAAAAAATGTGCAGGAGAACGAGGTAAAGAGTAGAGCTGAGATAAAGAAAAAATTCTCTTTGTGATTAAGAGACACGGTGTATAACTACTAGCAGGACTGCCCATGTCACGTATCACAACAATCTTTCCAGAGTTAATTCTATGATTTAATAAATTAATCATGCCATGAAAGAAAGCAGGAGATGCGTTTGTGGGAATAATATGGAAAATAAAGACCTGTAGGCCTATACTTGTTTCAGGTGGACATATCTCCAGTTACTCTGAGGTACCAGAGCTTCATGATGATAATTATTAAACCAGTCAGAGCTCTGAGGAAATGCAGATGCAACAATCCAAAGTCCCCAAAACGGCCATAGGCCTATATAAAAATGTAATCATGTTGACTTAATTGTGGATTTTTTTCTTAGAAAAAATAATTTATTCTTTGCTCGTTGTTTCTAATGCAGATAATTGTTCTACTCTGTATTACAGTATTTACTGATAAAAAAAACCTGATGCAAAACTTTACACACAACCTTATCAGAGATAATGATATTAGTACGTTTTAAGCCCTGTTGTCAACTTTAATCATATAAAACGTAATTTTCTAACAACAAAAATTGGCTAGTAAAAATGCTGCATGGCTAGTAATTTTGGAAAACCACTAGCCACATTGGCTAGTGAGCAAAAAAAGTTAATGTCAAGCCCTGTATACTTAACTAAGAATGTTTCAGGAAACACGTATTAACGATTTGGTACCACTTAAGGTGTAACTTAAGAACGGCGTAGCGTTAAGGTTTCGGTAAAACCCGCCCACATCATTATCTACATTGCACAGCTGATTGGTTGTTGTTGCATCAGCAGCCAATGAGCTTCGCATCTCAACATTCAAATGAATACCAGTAGTGTTGATGGTAGAATGCATCTGGAAACAACATCTAGATAAGTGATTGATGTTTTGTTCCACATCTCTGCACATATTGTGTGGTCCGCATATAGGGCTGGGCGATATGGCTGAAAACTGTATCACAATAGTGTTTAATATCGGTCGATATCGATAATTATTGATATTTTTTATGACCTCTTTAAAATAAGGACCAGGAGAAAAATATATTACATTTAAACATTTTTATTTCAAACGTAACCTTCCTCTGATTATACTCCCCTCAGTTATAAAGGCAGAAATGTCAACACAACCATGGAAAACACTACAAGTGTATGAGATTTTTATAACCTGACTTCTCGACAGTGCTCAGCGGAAGCATGCCTTTTGCTATATGATATGCCACTGCCTCCGTTTTTTACTTTGTACCATTTAGATGCTTTGTCATAAGGCACTGATGCAGAGTACCTCTCCATGGTGGTCTGCTGCTTGTGCGGTGTTGCAGCTGCAGATGTTGTTGGATGTTCCTGGCGAATATGGCTGTGCTCCAAAGGGTGAGTGTGGCTAAGGCGGTAAAACAAGTTTGTTTTGGTGGGGACGACGGTCTTGCATAATTTGCAGACGTCCAAAAAACTGCCATACTGGCAAGCTAACTTTTCCCGTTTTCGCACATTTAGGGACTGTCTCTGAAGTTACATATGAAATTGGTATAAAAAACAACTGTAAAGTGTTCATGTATGTGTCAGGCATAATGCGCACCTTTTAAATTTTTGATATTTTTTCAAATTAATTGAAGTTTGCTATTGAAGATAGAAACGTGTATACCAATGTTGTATGCAACTTTAGAAGTGTGCGAATGTCCAACGTCAAGCCAATTTTACATTTACATTTAGGATCAACTGCGCATGCGCGTGCAGTCTGTGTTTATGTTTGGAGCTCCGTCGAATTGATTCATTAATCCTTGATTTTCTTCTTTACCACTCAATTATAAACAGGCACTTTCTATTTTTATATCGTGTGAACTTATCCTCGATAATATTCCTTGTAAAAAACAATCGGATTGCTTTGATATCGCTACTTAGATCCAACTTTCCGAATCTCGGCTACTAGCCTTTAGCCCGCTAGCATTTCACGCGTGGCCTCACGCCTATCCGAGCGTCGTCTCATCTTTTACACCCGTTTCTCTGAAAGCTTCTCTGAAAGTACAGACACACGTTGATTGTGCTTAGAGCCTGCATCAACGGGGCATAAGCACATCTGCGTGCGGTCTGTGTTTGTGTTTGGAGCTCCCTCGAATTGATTCATTAATCCTTGATTTTCTTCTTTACCACTCAATTGTAAACAGGCACTTTCTATTTTTATATCATGTGAACTTATCCTCGATACTATTCCTTATAAAGAAAAAAAAAAAACAGAAAAAACAATCGGATTGCTTTACTGATTACTATTACTACTAATTTACTGTTCATCTGTTATAATGGCGAACATATCGGATGTGTGTCTAACGTTACCTCTGAGTGCAGGTGAGGACACATTCGAGCTGATTTCGGTACGACTGGAGCTGGAGTCGGTGGAGAAGCAGATTCGTGTTCTGCTGGAGAAGCAAGCCGAGCTGCGAGATCGGCAATCAGCGCTTGAAACATCACGCGCCGATGCTCACAAGTCAGTGGTTAGTAACTTTGTGACTTTGACTCCGACTTCGTCTACTCCGTGCGTTTCTCTGCCCAGGAGGACGCGATCATCTCTGCCTTCAATCACTCTTGCACCCTGGGTCACGACACGAGCCAGGACCAGAGCAAGAACCTCTCCGCCCCTCCCGGTCTTCGAGATCTCCACCCGGAACCGCTTCTCCCCTCTTCGCGAGTCGGAACGCGACGACGCCGTGATCATCGGCACTTCCATGGTCCGCCATGTCCGTGCTACCTCGGGTAAAGGTAAGGTGCGCACTCACTGCTTTCCTGGTGCTCGTGTTCTTGATGTCGCTGTGCAGGTTCCCGAGATCCTGAACGGTGACGAGCGCGTCGGAGCTGTCGTGCTGCACGCGGGGACGAATGACATCAGACTGCGGCAGACGGAGGTTCTGAAGAAGGACTACAGGAGCCTGATCGAGACGGTACGCAGCACATCGCCTAGAGCAACGATCGTCGTGTCTGGACCGCTTCCCACGTACCGACTTGGACAAGAAAGGTTTAGTAGATTATTTGCTTTAAATGAATGGTTAATGTCATGGTGTAATGAACAGAAACTGCTCTTTGTAAATAATTGGAATCTGTTTTGGGAGCGACCTAGGCTCTTCCGTCCTGATGGTCTGCACCCCAGCAGAGTCGGAGCGGCTGTTCTGTCGGACAACATCTCCAAGACGCTACACACCATCTGACTAGTAAGTCAAAGTCCAAATCATAGTCTTTGCTGTCCCAACTTAATTGATATAAGTACCAATGTAGAACATTATATAGAAACTGTGTCTATTCCTCGCTTAGTGAAGCCAAACAACAAATCTACTGTAAGATCTAGCAAGAATATTATTGTAATTAAACCAGAAAATCTAAATATCAGTGAACAAAAACAGTTTCTAAAGCTAGGTCTTCTAAACATTAGATCGCTCACACCTAAGGCGGTTATTGTAAATGAAATGGTCACAGATAATAATTTCGATGTTCTGTGCCTTACTGAAACCTGGCTTAAACCAAATGATTATTTCGGTCTAAATGAGTCTACTCCACCAGGATACTGTTATAAGCATGAGCCCCGTCTGATCGGTCGTGGCGGTGGTGTTGCAACAATCTATAGAGATATTCTTAATGTTACTCAGAAAACTTGTCATAGGTTTAATTCGTTTGAAGTACTTGTGCTAAATGTTACGCTCTTAGATGTAAGAAAGAAATCCTTATTATCTCTAGCATTGGCTACCGTATATAGACCTCCAGGTCCATATACTGATTTCCTAAAAGATTTTGCAGACTTTCTCTCAGACCTATTGGTCAATGTCGATAAAGCAATAATTATTGGCGACTTTAACATACACGTAGATAATACAAATGATGCGTTAGGGGCTGCGTTTAGAGATCTATTAAACTCTTTTGGGGTGAAGCAAAACGTCAGTGGTCCCACTCATCGGCTAAATCATACACTAGATTTAATTATTTCATATGGAACCGATCCAACCGATATAGATATTATACCGCAAAGTGACGATCTCACTGATCATTACATGGTAACTTGCATAATACGCACTGCTGAAATTTGTCATGTTGCACCACGTTATCGACCAGGCAGAACAATCCTTCCAACCACTATAGATAGATTCTCAAATAGCTTACCTGATCTATCTCAGCTGCTCAGTAAACCCAAACAAACAGATGAACTAGAGGAAATGACTAGCAGTATGAGCAACATTTTCTCTAGTACACTAGATATTGTTGCACCAATTAGATTAAAAAAGGTTAGAGAGAAAACTAAAACACCATGGTACAACAGTGCTACGCATGCTATCAAGAGAGAAACTCGTAACTTAGAGCGTAAATGGAAACAAACTAATTTAGAGGTCTTCAGAATCGCGTGGAAAGACAGTATGTCACGTTATAAAAGGCTCTAAAATCAGCCAGGGCTGAGCATATCCGCAAATTAATTGAAAATAACCAAAATAATCCAAGGTTTTTATTTAACACCGTGGCTAGACTAACAAATAATCAGACATCTCCAGAGCAAAATATTCCGTTACAATATAGTAGTAATGATTTTATGAATTACTTCAATGAGAAAATAGAAAGCATCCGAAACACAATTGTAAATGTACAATCCTCTATGGTGTCTTATGACTCGGCCTCAATTATGGCCCCTCTAGAACAACTAAACCGCTTTACAACTATAGGACAGGAAGAACTAAATAAACTAATCATTGCATCTAAACCAACAACATGTTTATTAGATCCAATACCCACTAAACTACTTAAAGAAGTGTTACCTGTAGTGGAAGAGCCTCTTCTCAATATTATTAACTCGTCTTTATTTTTAGGTCACGTTCCAAAAATATTCAAGCTGGCAGTAATAAAACCTCTCATTAAGAAACCGCAATTAGATCCAAATAACCTAGCAAATTACAGACCCATCTCAAATCTTCCATTTATGTCTAAAATACTAGAAAAAATTGTGTCCGCTCAATTGTACTCTTTCTTGCAAAAAAATGATATCTACGAAAAATTTCAGTCGGGATTCAGACCGCATCATAGCACAGAAACTGCGCTAGTTAAAATTACAAATGATTTACTCTTAGCCTCTGACCAAGGCTGTATCTCAATACTAGTTCTACTTGATCTTAGTGCTGCGTTTGACACTATAGATCATAAAATACTCTTACATCGACTACAAAACTACACTGGTGTTCAGGGACAGGCATTAAGCTGGTTTAGATCGTACTTATCAGACCGTTACCATTTCGTCTGTTTAAATGGGGAAAAATCAAAGATAACATCAGTAGACTATGGAGTGCCGCAAGGATCTGTCCTAGGCCCTCTGCTATTCTCAATATATATGATGCCACTTGGTAATATTATAAGAAAACATGGAATTAGTTTTCACTGTTATGCTGATGACACTCAATTATATATCTCATCACGACCAGATGAAAACACTAACTTATCTAACTTGACAGAGTGTCTAAAAGATATAAAATGCTGGATGACGTGTAATTTCCTGCTATTAAATTCAGATAAAACGGAGGTATTACTTATTGGTCCAAAAAACTACCCACAAAATCCCTTACAATACAACTTTAATTTAGAAGGATGTCCTGTTACTTTATCCACTACAGTAAAAGACCTGGGTGTTATACTAGACCGCAACTTGACTTTCGAAAATCATATCTCATATGTTACAAGAACAGCCTTTTTCCACCTTAGAAACATTGCTAAGCTACGTAACATGCTATCTGTTTCAGATGCAGAAAAGTTAGTTCATGCATTCATGACCTCGAGACTAGATTACTGTAATGCTTTATTAGCTGGTTGTCCTGCATCCTCAATAAACAAGCTACAGTTAGTGCAAAATGCAGCCGCTAGAGTTCTTACTAGATCAAGAAAATATGATCATATAACACCAATTTTATCATCTCTACACTGGTTACCTATTAAGTTCCGTATCAATTACAAAGTATTACTATTGACTTATAAAGCTCTAAATGGTTTAGCTCCTGTGTATTTAACAGACCTTCTATCGCCCTACAATCCATCGCGCTCTTTAAGATCACAAAATTCGAGGCTTCTGGTCGTTCCTAGGATATCTAAGTCTACTAAAGGAGGGAGGGCGTTCTCACATTTATCTCCTAAACTCTGGAATAGCCTTCCTGATATTGTTCGAGACTCAGACTCGCTGTCCCAGTTTAAAACTAGATTAAAGACGCATCTCTTTAACCAAGCATTCACTTAATGCTTACCTTTTATACTACTTCTGAATCAGTTCGAATGCATTAATATTATGAACATCAGCTATGCTAATTATTTCCCATCTGTCTTTCTGCTGTTATCTCGGGACGCTAGTCCCGAGGTAAATAGCGTTCGTCAGCTCCAGTTTGTATCCAGCCTCTCACGGAGACTTCAGATGCCCCAACACCTGTGGAGAGACGACTAAACGCCTGTGGAGAGACGACTCGACGCCTGTGAAGAGACGACTAAACACCGGCGATATGTTATGCCTAAATTTATACATGATTAACTAACTGTATTTTTCTTTGTACATTTCTGAAATGCACTTTCTGTAAAGCTGCTTTGAGACAATGTGTATTGTGAAAAGCGCTATACAAATAAACTTGAATTGAATTGAATTGAATTTAGTCATTTAGCAGATGCTTTTTTCCAAAGCGACTTACAGTTAAACTAACAATATTGGACAACAATATGCAAGTGCTATGACCCGTCTCAGTTTAATCTAATGCAGTACATGTAGGCATACTTTCCCAATAAGGTGCGAGTTTGGTCTTTTATATCACTGTATTAGTCCATGTACAGAACAAAATGTACTTGCACAGTAACACAACTCGGGTCGTTAGCAAACCTATACCAAAAAATAGGCTTTTATTTAATTTTTTTCTTGTTATATTGTTTATAATGCATTAATTGAGGACTACTAAGAAGGTTGATCTCTAGCTTGAACTGGATGAATAAGGAGAAGGGTAGTGGATGACGTCCAGTGTCACTAAAGAACTGAGGTATGTGTTTAAGGGTTAAACGTAAAAAAAAAAAAAAATCTATACCAACACAAAACGTTTGAACTGTGTATCTTCCCTAGTATTCACAAAAGGATGGTTCTAATAGGCTAACGATAATCTGCAAGCAAAAAGAGCCTGTAATCAGACACAGCCTATTCTGCTACATTGGTATGGCTTCAGACAGTGTTGAGACATGGTGTCAGTGTTGACACAGCAGGTCAGTGTTGCTCATCCCTGTGGGATCTGGATGGGTTCCCTCCCACTGCCCATTGACACTGACAAAGGCTGTGAAAAATGTTCCTGTATGTAGCTGAATCACAAGCTCCAATGGTCAGGGCAATTTTGATGCATTTCAAGGAGAGTGTACTTAACACTTGATCACTCTGGTGGAGGTTAATGACAATCCGTGCATCCAAATCTGACGGATGATGGCTTGACCTTTCCAGAGGGCAAAAGGTCAAAGCTGTGTGTGTGTTGTGCCGGGCCTTTGCTAAAGAGCCATTAGATGATCTTGCTGTCTTTCTGTTCATCTTAAGACGGATGAATAGCATAATGTCGTTTTTACATGGATAATGGGAGCTAATTGCTGTGATATTGCTGTCCTGTGGCATAATGACGTCTTTTAATCTTTTAATGGGCATTCTGAGCAGTAGAACAGTCTCTGTTTAACTGAAATGCTCTTTCGTTCAGAAGACTTTCATTTGGGAGTCTTGCGGACTTAAATCCAAACACATTGTGGTCCTAACTGTATCTGCATGATAAAGTTGTCTCTAGGACAATCTTAGCATATTGTGCTACAAGTCTCTGGCTTATGAAGTTATTCTTTGAGGCGTTGAGGTTTTTCTTGACATTAAGGTTTAATTTGTTAACATAAGTTAATGCATTTGGTTTCATGAACTAATCATGAACAGTACCTCATACTGTGTTTATTAATCTTCATACTATTTATTAATCTAGATGTTTTGACTTAAAACATTATGCAGGTAATATAAATGAAAATGTATGTGTTTGCACTGAATAAAAGTACAATACTGTTCAATTGTTTTGAGGTCAGACCTCTTTTTTAAAATAAATAAATACTCTTATTCAGCAAGGACTAAAATATTCATATTTCAGATATGCTGTTCTTTTCAACTTTTCTATTTGTCAGAAAATCCTAAAAAAAAATGCATCATGGTTTCCACAAAAATATTAATATTAAGAACAAGATGCATATAATGATTTCTGATGGATCTGTCATGATTCTGCCATCATGTCCTTGTTTTTTCCTAGTCTTGTGACAGGATCATGACAGACCCATGTTTTGTGTACAAGCACATGGTCTGTTGTTTGGGCCATGTGCTTGTGTTGTCTCGTTATTTAACTCCGCCCCCTTGTTACCCTCATCTTGTCATTATTGTCTAGTCAGTTTCACCTGTCCTCGTCATTAGTGTTCCCTATTTAATCCCCTTGTGTTTGCTGTCTTGGGCCGGTTCATTGTTTGATACTTTGCAATTACTCTTGTGAGTATCCTGTAAGAGTTTTGTCAAAGAGCTGTTTAGTCTTGTATCTGCTGTGAGTTTATTGTCTAGTTTATTGTTCAGTCTTAGTCTAGTGTTGTTAGTCTTTATTTTCCCTACCAGTGTTGATTGCCCCCTCGTGGGTTTTGTTTTCTCTGTTTTCTGTTAATAATAAACTTTGTGTCACTGCATCCTGTCTGCGCCTGGGTTCACCTTCCACCGACATAACAGGATCATGTGACATGGAAGAATGGAGTAATGACTGCTGAAAATTAAGATGTTGCCATCACATGAATAAATTACATTTTAAAATATATTCAAATGGAAAATGTTTAAAACAATGTTTTGTATTTTTGATCAACTAACTGTCCCGTGCCCGTGTCAGTTGGTGAGCCTAAGTTTTATAAAATCTAAAAATGTTAATTTTTAGTCCGTGATACATAATACTTAATGCATTATTTATTGAAAATTGTCATTGAAACACTACTTAAGTTATGGAAACACTACTAAAGTTATGAAAACCCAAACAATCACAAGGACCAGGCAAAAACTTTTTTCTTTCTACTACGTAATTGTGTCTGGTAGGTGTGATATGATGCCCAAAGACATTGCATGTATAGGAATAGACCTTGAAATTCATTTTAATTTGATCCATTAGAACATGCAGCAGGCATTACTCTCGAAAGCAGCCTGCATTTGTGATGGAATTCATAGAAGACATATCTTATGATAAGTGAGGGCTCACACATCTAAACAAATATTGATTGAAATTAATTGCTGAAAGAATCCAGTTACCAGCAGGCAGGTGAAAAGGATGAATACAGAAAAGTAAAGAAGGACATTTATCAAGGGCATTAGGAAGCAAGAGCCTGGTTTTCAGCTGAGGCCAGAGCACTTTGATAAATTGGCACCCGGGCTCATTTGGCCTGAGAATAAGAGAGCGACGCAAGCATATTTTAAACCATTAAGGGCTAAAGTTAGCCTTGCTCTACCTGCCATCAATCATATGCCTCAAGCCCCTTAGCTTGAGCTAAAGCTTCACTGCTGCTGAGGTGCTGCAGAGGCCTGCAGAACAAATGTTTCATTTTCATTTGATGATCAGTGTTGCTGCTACAGGGGCCTGCTAAAATGGGAGAACAGAGGAGTGAAATAATGTTAATTTAAGCCTGCGCTTACAGACAGGCCAAAGCTAAAAGATAACTATTGTGTTTGGAGGAAACGGTGCACAAAGACTAAACGTATGTGTGCATTGCTTGCAACAAGTTTAGATAATCCTACTGACTACTTTGTTTGCAAACATCAAGTCATATTAGGACTGCACAATTAATACAAATACAACCGAAATCACAAAATGGCTTAGTGAGATTAGCAAATCGCAAAGGCTGTGATTTAATTAAATTGATATATGTGCTGCATGTTTCAGAGTGAAACACGACTGTTCTTTTACACATGAGCATCTCATGATCTGGTGTTTGTGGTGTCTCAGAGCAGCTCAGTTTGTGGTAAATGCTGCTCCATATGAACTAATATCTGCATGTGCTCTAAGTTTTGGTTGCTTATAACATGCATTTGGGAACGTAACTGGCACCAACAATCTTCCCAAATACTTCCCAATCAATATTTTATTGTCAAAGTTATGTTATAATTACAAAATGTTTGTTCCAAGTTGTGCAGCCCTATACAAACAAACAGAATAACACTTGGATTTTTTTAAAGACCCCCTGTGGTGAAAATCAAGTTTTTCATGTTGTTTATATGTCTGTCTGAGATGGTGGATGAGAATATGGTTTGTGTAACATTAGCGACACATTATTAGCTGTTTGATAATGTAGTCAAGTCAAATTACTGTTATGTGTCCGATGTTGTAGAGCAATACTGACTTGTAGACGACCAAGTATAATTCACTCTTCTGCTGCTTTTTTTCTGAATCAGTTTCTGGTTCAAATTTCTGGCTGAATTAAACCAATATTTGCACTTGCCATAGTGCAGCTTTTTCTACAGTTGACTGAGTGGACCATGTATTTTGATCTGGTGTGATTGAGCGGAGGCAGGGATCAATTTGCATTTTCATGGATCTGCATGTACTATATGAAGCAAGGGCTCTCTTACGAGAGTATCTCTCGTACTGCGTAATATCTTACGCTACGGGGAAAACTCTTTTCCACGAGATATTGAAGCCAAAAATTATCCTTAATTTTTTTTAATGTAAAACGCTTTGCGGCAGCAAGCAGACATAGGCGAGACAGCTCGCGCGCCTATTGGCTGCCCTGCGGCAACAGCAGCAGCCTATCGAGAGTGGCTCTGCGTGACGTCACGACGAATGGGGGCCTTTCGCGCCCATATAGTCACGTCCCGCCAGAAAGGGCGTGGTCTCGCCCTATAACTAGGCTCGATAGCTGCTCTTACGTTGATTTTTCATCTCTTCAGCGAAGCCTCCCGCATCGCTGGATCCAGAGTGAGATGCCGCGCCGTCGACTTGTAGCCTTCAGCGGGACGTGCCATCGAGTCTGGAGTCGCTGGCCTCGCCGCCTTCAGCCGCCGTACCTGCTGCGCTTTCCGGCGTACATATCCTTTCCTCTGCTTAGAGTGTGTGTGTTGCATTATTTGCCTTTTTTTCCCACCCCTCTAAAAGAGCGGCGTCTTTTTAAAGATGCCTTCCTGTGGTTCTTGCCGAGCCCCACTCAGCGATGAGGACCGCCACGTCATCTGCGTGTCCTGCCTGGGTGAGGATCACGCGGCCACTGCGCTCGCTGACGGCGGATGCCATCATTGTGAACGCTTGCCTATGGTGACTCTGCGGACTCGCCTAGCTTCGTTCTCCGAGCCCGCATCCCAGCCCGCCGTGATGCCGCGCCGCAAGAAGCGCCGCGCCCAGCGTGCGCCCGAGCTATTTCCAGCCCGCCAAAGCTCGCCGGTTCGCCCGCCAGCTTCGCCGGCTTCGCTCGAGTCGCTCCCAGACGGACAGCGGCCGCCGTCTGCCGGCGCGTCCGCACTTGAGCTCGACGAACTTACCGGAGACGGCATTGAAACTGAGCCGATGCGTCCGCTCTCTCAAGCTGTGGATTACATCGGCCTCGACTGAAAGGCGCTCGCGCAACTAACGCGCAATAGGCTGGACGGACGCTTTCTCGGGAAAGACGAAGCTCCGTCACAGTCGAGACCCGCGCCTTTCCCCCTGAATGGTGAGAAACATTTGTGGCTAACGCTATCCGAGATGACGGAAGCTGAGCGCTCCGTGTTCCTCGACGTTCTCGCTCTGCTGGACGCCGCCCCCCTCAGCGCGGGCCCCGGCCGAGGATTGAGATAAAGCCTGAGGTCTCAAGGCCTTCCTAGTCTCTCTAGGAAAGCGACGGTGTTCAGTTCCCGCTGCGGCCGGATTTCCACCAAAACTTCTCGCTCGTTCAGTTCCAAGCAATGTGACTGTTCCAGTGTATTTCGCAGTGAGCAAGCTGGTTCCACAGCCCGCTTGCCTGCGCACAAAGGCCGTCGTTTCGGCTAACTAGCAGCGCCGCCAGGCCCGAGATCAAACACCGCGCTCTCGCTCTGCTGGACGCCGCCCCCCTCAGCGCGGGCCCCGGCCAAGGATTGAGGTAAAGCCCGAGGTCTCAAGGCCTTCCTAGTCTCTCTAGGAAAGTGACGGTGTTCAGATCCCGCTGCGGCCGGATTTCCACCAAAACTTCTCGCTCGTTCAGTTCCATGCGTTGTGACTGTCCCAGTGTATTTCGCAGTGAAGCAGCCGGTGTCTCAGCCCGCTTGCCTGCGCACAAAAGCCGTTTCTATGGCTACCCAGATAAATCCAATAAAGAGTGCATTTTCTGGTGTTCCGGCCATGGCCGATGGTGTTGCGAGTGTTGTAAGAATGCCCACGTCCCAGTGCCCATTCCCACACCCAGACACAGCCCGCAACGGTGCAGGGCTAGCACAAATAAAACCAACTCATGTTGGTTGTGCAGAAAATGTAGTGAACGCGCCCATACAATGCCCGCTTACACTACACGATGCGTGTCCCTTGGTTTCTGTAAAAACGAAACTAACACACATTTAGTTGGCGCGAGCCGACAGTGTTCTCAGTGCAGTAAATGTGCCCGCTGTCCCGCATTTCCTCACTGACATGCCGAATCCCACGGGATTCACCCCCGCTCACAGAGAAGCTGAGCGCGGCCAGGCTGCCCGCTGTGATTAGCGCGCACCTCGCACGCTGTGAACACAGCGTTGATTCAGTCGGCGCGAGCCGAGTGTTCTCCGTGCAGAAAATGTGCCCGCTGTCTCGCGCCCGCATTTCTCACAGACACTCCGAATCTCACGGGATTCGCCCCCGCTCGTTTTCTCTGCACAACCCGTCACAGAGAAGCTGAGCGCGGCCAGGCTGCCAGCTGTGATCAGCGCGCGCCTCGCACGCTGTAAACACAGCAGTGATTTAGTCGGCGCGAGCTGACAGTATTCTCAGTGTAGTAAATGTGCCGCATTTAGTAAATGTGCCCACATTCCCTCACACGCGCCGAATCCCACGGGATTCGCCCCGCTCGCTTTCTCTGCGCGTCCCGCCATAGAGAAGCTGAGCGCGGCCAGGCTGCCCGCTGTGATCAGCGCGCCCCCCGCCTCGAACGCTGTAAACACGGTGTTGTGTTCCCAGTACACAGGGGCTCTCGAGCCGCCGTCCTGCCGCGGCCAGAGCCCAGATTTCATTCTACCCCTAGCTATTCACGCAGATGCGTGGTCAAGGCTTCCCGGGGTATCAGAATGGGTGTTGAACACTATAACGAGAGGCTGTTCGCTACAGTTCGCTCGACGCCCCCGCCGTTATACGGCGCGAGTCGAAACTACGGTGTAAAGCGAAGTGTTTCATCTACTTCGAGCCGAGATAGCGAAACTACTGAGAAAAGGGGCTATAGAACCTCTATCTCAGGGCGAAGGGGGCTTATACAGCAGATATTTTCTGGTACCGAAAAAAGATAGTGGGCTCAGATCCATTCTAGATCTGCGACTGCTGAACAGAACGCTCGTGAAGCGCCAGTTCAGAATGCTTACGACCAGGAAAATCCTCGCGCAAGTGCGCCAAGGAGACTGGTTCATGTCAATAGATCTGAAAGACGCCTATTTTCCAAAACAAATAGCGTCCCATCACAGGCGATTCTTGAGATTCGCCTTCGAGGGCCAGGCATATCAATACACAGTCCTGCCGTTCGGCCTGTCCCTAGCACCCCGTACGTTCACGAAGTGCATGGACGCGGCCCTCGCCCCCCTGAGACTTCGGGGCATGCGAGTTTTGAACTACTTGGACGATTGGCTGATTCTAGCTCGTTCACGAACGGAGCTCATAGAACACAGGGCCGCATTACTCGAGCACCTCGAGGAGCTGGGCCTTACAGTCAATTGGGCGAAAAGCTCACTGCTCCCCAGTCGGAGAATTTCCTTTCTGGGAACAGTGTTAGACTCGCTATCCATGACAGCACGCCTGTCACCGGAGCGCGGATTGAATATTCAGCACGTCGCGAGATCCTTCCGCCACGGCTCTATAGTCCCGCTCAGAAGGTTTCAGAAAATGCTGGGTCTGATGGCCTCAGCAGCCTCCGTACTCCAGTTGGGCCTGCTCCGCATGCGCCCACTGCAGCTATGGCTAAAAGCACGAGTTCCCCCCAGGGCGTGGACCGCAGGTCTATTTCGCCTCAGGGTCGACCTTCAGTGCATTTCGGCTCTGAAACCATGGAAAGCAACCGACTGGTATCAGTCAGGTGTGAGTCTGGGGATCCCCTCGAGTGTGAAGGTGGTGTCTACGGACGCCTCCACTTCGGGGCAGGGAGCGCTGCTTGAGGGCAGACCGCTAGCTGGCCTATGGTCAGTACGGGAGAAGCTCCTTCACATAAACTGCTTGGAATTAATAGCAGTCGACAAAGCGCTACGGCGCTTCTGTCCCCAGATAAAAGGCCACCACATATTGGTCCGGTCGGACAACATGTCAGTGGTGGCGTACATAAATCGCCAGGGCGGCGTCAGGTCCCGAAACCTTTACAGGCTGACGGGACGCCTCCTGGTCTGGGCTCAGCACAACCTGCTCTCGCTAAGAGCGGCGCATGTGCCTGGTCACCTAAATGTGGGGCCAGACAGGCTGTCCAGAAACAACGTCCCAGCAGGAGAATGGTCTCTGCACCCGCAGACGATCCAGCTGCATTGGGAAACGTTTGGCAAAGCTCAGGTGGACCTGTTCGGGTCCCAAGAAAACGCTCACTGCCCGAGATTCTTCTCGAAATGCCGGGAGGCGCTGGCCCATGTTTGGCCCCGCCGCCCCCTATATGCTTTTCCCCCTGTCTCACTCCTGCCTCAGGTGTTGGAGTGAATCAGGAGGGAGGGATGCCCAGTGCTACTCATAGCTCCGCTCTGGACAAACCAGTCGTGGTTCCTTGTCCTGATGCAGCTGACCAGCGCTGTCCCATGGCCTTTACCGCTGAGGAGAGACCTCCTCTCTCAGGCGGGAGGCTCGATTTGGCATCCTCGCCCGGATTTGTGGTCCCTGCACGCATGTGCCATCAACGGGTACCCGCCAACCTCCCAGAGGGAGTGTTAAACACGATCGCGCAGGCTAGAGCCCCGTCTACCAGATGGCTCTACACCTCGAAGTGGTCTGTGTTCTCTGCTTGGTGTCAAGCGCAGTGCTTTTCACCTGTAGACTGCGGGGTTACGGAAGTGCTTTCCTTCCTTCAGGAGCTACTGGATAAGGGCAGGACCCCTTCCACGCTCAAAGTATACGTGGCGGCCATAGCAACGTTTGCAAAACCGGTGTCTGGCCAGTCACTAGGAAAGAACGACTTAGTCGTGCGTTTACTTAGAGGAGCTCGGAGGCTAAACCCTCCCAGGCCCCCTTCAGTCCCGACATGGGACCTTTCCACGGTCTTGGAGGCCATGAAAGGTGCCCCATTCGAGCCAATCCAGTCGTCAGACATGAAACACTTGTCTTTCAAGACAGCGTTTCTTATGGCTCTCGCTTCAGTGAAGCGCGTAGGGGACTTGCAAGCGCTTTCAGTGAGCACGTCATGCATGGAGTTTGGACCTAATGACTCAAAGGTCATACTCAAACCGAAGCACGGCTACGTGCCAAAATCCCTCAACACACCGTTCAGGGCCCAGGTGATTTCCCTGTCTGCCCTTCCGGTTCTCAATGAAGAGAAGGACGCGAGTCTCCTTTGCCCTGTCAGGGCACTAAGGGCTTATGTGTCCCGCTCGTCTGGTTTCAGACAGACTGAGCAGCTTTTCGTTTCGTTTGGCGGCCGTGCTAAGGGACTTGCCGCTTCGAAACAGAGCCTATCCAGATGGATAGTCGGTGCCATTGCGCTGGCTTACACTTCTAAGGGCCTACAGTGCCCTTTGGGTGTTAGAGCGCACTCCACAAGAGGCATGGCCTCCTCGTGGGCATGGTCTAGCGGGGTTACCCTGCAAGATATTTGTATGGCCGCGGGCTGGGCCTCGCCGTCTACATTTATAAAATACTATAACCTGGAGGTTCCCGCCTTACAAGCTAAGCTTTTGGCGGTATAAAATTCAGTGCTATCTGTCCGCTGTGCGGCACGGATACTGAGTTTGACCTGCGTATTGCTCACTGACCGGTACAGCAGCTCATTAAAATGTTGACACACTTGTGGCCACCCAGTTCAGGCTGAATGTTCACCCTGACGGTATGGTCTATTTGTCACATGATTAGCTCCTTTCGGATGCTATTTACAGGGAATGATGCTTCTAGCCTCTCTTCCCTCACTCTCTGTGAGTTTATGGTGATTATGCACTATATGCGCCCCGGGCTTCGGCCCCTGGGACTTTGGTGTTGGATCCCTACCAGCACGGCGTGTTGCATTGTGTTCCCCATAGCGTAAGATATTACGCAGTACGAGAGATACTCTCGTAAGAGAACGTACTCGGTTACTAACGTAACCTCGGTTCTCTCTAGAGAGGGAACGAGTACTGCGTATCTTGCCGTGCTTGGAATACGCTCTGGTTCGCTTCGGCGATGAAAACCAACGTAAGAGCAGCTATCGAGCCTAGTTATAGGGTGAGACCACGCCCTTTCTGGCGGGACGTGACTATATGGGCGCGAAAGGCCCCCATTCGTCGTGACGTCACGCAGAGCCACTCTCGATAGGCTGCTGCTGTTGCCGCAGGGCAGCCAATAGGCGCGCGAGCTGTCTCGCCTACAGTATGTCTGCTTGCTGCCGCAAAGCGTTTTACATTAAAAAAAATTAAGGATAATTTTTGGCTTCAATATCTCGTTGTAGCGTATTTGGGTGAATCTGGATAATTAAATACCTCCTTGCTAAAGTCCCAAAGCCTTCAGGCCCAGAAAGCCTGAATGTAACACACACACACAAACACATTCCACACACACACACACACAAGCCATGAAGCTTCCCCAAAGCCAGCTAACACTGCTTGAGTTTGGTTTCCTATTACCGATTTATGACTCAAAAGAATGTGCAGGGACTTGATTCCTGGAGCCACACACACACACACAAACCTCTAACGTCATCATATAAAGACTTTATTGAGATATATTTTGATATGCTTATATGTGTGTCTGTTACCCAGATTCCATGGTTATCTGCGACCGTACCGTAGTCCTAAAATAACTACAAATGCTTGGAAAGTATGCCTTTTAATGTATAACTTTGCAGTATTATCCAACTTATGTTGTTCTTCATATCTTTAGAATCCTCTTAATCTGACCAAACCATATCTGTATGTGTACAAACCATAGGATGTGTGTTACGATGTTTTATCATCTCTGGAGTAAAATTGAACGCATTTTACGGGACCGTCATAAAACATGCAAAGTCGATCTCGACAAGACAAAGGGTAATAAAACCAGAAATCCCGCCTGTGAGTTTCAGCCTCTTGATTGGCCGAGTCAATGGGAAGAGGCTGGACTTCGCCGATGTGATAAATGTAGGAGCGCAGCTCCGCCCACTCTCTTACGTCCATGTCCGCGTGTCATGATGTAACGTCTCGCCTCCTGGCGAGCTTTTTCGCCTTTCTTTTATGTGTTCTAGTTTAGTTTGTGTTTTTAAGATAAGTCCCCGGGTTTAATTCCGATCGACGAGTGAAAAGAACCCCGCGTGACATATCTCTTCAGCAAATCCAACTACAAGGGACACTGTAACAAACGCTCTCTCTCTCTCTGAAGGAGAAGCACGCGCACGTAACCACGTGACGCGTCGTACTGAGAGATGCCCACGCGCTTCTCTGGGATCTCCCTTCGGAGATTTTTCTTTGTTAGTCAAAGTTTTGTTTTCCATAGTCGAATCTGTTTACTTACACGGAGTGAAAAAAATGTAGCCGAGCTACTTTCATTGGTAATGCTACTCAAAGACTTTAAACTGCCGCGCAACACGAGCGCCCAGAGACAACACGTGACGCTTACACACACAAAGGACTCCGCTCACGCACGCGGCCGGGACAGGCCTTCAGGAATGCGACAACACAGCGAGACCCATAACTTGTGCAAGTATCTCTTTATAACGCTTCTAAGGAGCATTAGGATGATGTTTCGTGTTGTAATCAGAAAGGTGAATGTCTTAGGAGGAAGTATGCCAATGTTCTCTCTCTCTCACTCTCTCTCTCCCTCTCTCTCTCTCTCTCTTACTCGCTAACGCGTGTAAGTCATCCATTGCCCAAACTTTACGCATTTCTCGTTCATCAATGTCTTAATGTGTTTCGTTCGTGTTAATGTTTGTAAATACATGTATTCCTGTAACGTAGTAAATATATATAAGTAGACATGCCTTTATTAAATCATTATATTCACTTGACTGATTGATTCAATCTCTTTGCTTATTCTCAAATCCCTTAAGTGCCAAGAAGATCTTTTATGCTACAAGCTTTACGAATTAATTAATTATTTCAATAATTAATAATTTAAAGAGTACTTATTATGGGGCAGGAAGCCCAATTCTTCTGGCCAGAGAATTGCGTTTCCTGCAATCCTATAAAGTAAGATAATATTGGGAAAACCCCTCAATATTATTCGGACAATTGAGCTAAATTAATTTTACCTGCTTTGTAAGACGTGATCTGTGTAATTAACTGCAATCAACTTGTAAAAAAAAAATGAAAGGATTGCATGTATACATCCAGGTAAAATGACATTCTCCTTTAGAGGGAGATTTATTAACATGTAAGACTGATCTAATCCAAACATGTATGAATAATTATTAATTACCAATTATTAATTATGATATGCAAATTCCCCAAGGATTAGACCCGCCTAAAGTCTTTACATAAATTGGTGGAGAATGTGGGCACACTTTAAACTTGTTTTTGAGCAAAAGAGATCAATTTTCAATCTTGTCTATATTGTGATTTAATAGTGTACGTGCACCTCGGTTGAGCGAACGCATTGCGAACTCACCGTGACTGATTAAAGGCAAAAAGCCATTTCAGTCCAGCGAAACTAAGAAGTAAACTGCAGTTTTCATAGTTTCACAGTATTAAATTTGTCATATAAAAGACGAAGAAACCTCTTTTGAACGACGACATTTTTAATATTAAACTCCCCTGTCCGAACGATGTTCTTCTGTCAGGGTGAAGACAAGATTTAGTGAAACGATGCTCTTTCACTATTCTTAAAAAGGCCTTATATTAAATCGTTAGATTAACGGTAAACTCCTGGTTAAAAATTGACGTAGCTACTCAATTGTAAAACCTAAAGCATATCTAATCATAAGTGCTATTTGATAATATGTTATGGGAGTCGAAAAAAACAGACGAATAATTCCTGTTATTTATGCGCAGCGCAGAAGCCCTGCCAGACGTGTTTGTTAGAATATAGCACAGAAAAAATCCAAAACTTTAAAACATTTTAATCATTAAATGCTATTTGATAAATGTTATTTGGATTCGAATGACAGACGTATAATTCCTGTTGTCCGTATAATTCCTATTAATGTGGGAAGCGAAGAAATCCTTCCGTGCACACGTGTCGAAAAAAAAGAAAAACCCGCCGAGGTTTGAAATTTATAAGCGAACACGTATGAATCATAGTGCTAATTATTTGTGGGAAGCGAAAAACAGATGCCTAATTCCTGTGAACCCTATGTGTGTGTGTAGGAAAAAAATCTTGCCACGCTGTTTAGTGAAATATAGCACCAAAACCTCCAAAACATTTTAATCATTAAATGCTATTTGATAAATGTTATTTGGATTCGAAGGACAGACGTATAATTCCTGTTATCTATATTAATGTGGGGAAGCGAAGAAATCCTTCCGTGCACACGTGTCGAAAAAGGAAAAACCCGCCGAGGTTTGAAATTTATAAGTGAACACGTATGAATCATAGTGCTAATTATTTGTGGGAAACGAAAAACAGATGCCTAATTCCTGTGAACCCTATGTGTGTGTGTAGAAAAAAATTCTTGCCACGCTGTTTAGTGAAATATAGTATCCAAAACCTCCAAAACATTTTAATCATTAAAGGCTATTTGATAAATGTATTTGGATCCAACCGACAGACGTATAATTCCTGTTTTCTCCTACATAGCGCAGAAAAAAAAATTTCTGCAAGTCGTGTTTGTTAAAACATAGCATCAAAAATCCGCTGAGATTTAGTTTTGATAAGTGTGATCACTACAGAAAGCAAAGCGTCTGCACGCTCAAATTTGAATCACACATGGAAGCAGGCCGGTTGTTGTTCCGCTGACAAACACTAGAGGACAACCCTTAGCCTAAGTGATTGACAGTTCTCGAATTACGTACCGCCCCCTGACTTCATCCTGCATGAGCGAAATGTCGCCATCATGTGGACACTAGTAACAAGGTCATCCTTTCCTAAACATTTTCTCTCCCATCACAATTTCAGATTTTTCCAGTGAATTCCTGAAATTGTGCTTCCAACTTTCAATGCATGTGCAAGTTCCAGTGTTACTAACATGATTTTTCACTCCTGACTGTGTACACTTATTTTGAATTTAGTTCAAACCACATTTGAATTTAAAAAAAAAAAAAAATATTCAAAAGTAAGTATTAACAGTCCCTGATGAACACTTAGTAGTGCGGCCCCCTTGTGGCCCTCCCCTGCTAAGTCAGCTCATCTTTTATTTCATTTCTACTCTTTCTGCTTTGAAGTGGCGTTCTCTCAGTTGATTTTATGTTGGATATTATCCTCATCATACATAATGCCAACCTTAAATTTCCTACACTTATTCAAATTTGATTTGAAACAAACAAATTTCAAGATTAATGTGAATTAAGTCTCCTTCCCTGTGGGCAAGAGTTTTATGGCTTTACGTCTATATTTCCGGTCTCAAATTATTTTTAATAATTTTGAGTTGATATGTTATGACAACAATTCTAGAAGTTACTTAACATCTATGCATACGCTCGATTTGAAGTGTATTTAAATCAGTTTGAATGCAATTCAAATCAAGTTCTCGGTCAGCCAGGTTGACCACTAGGAGGAAGTGACCCAAACCCCTTTGTGGCCCAAACGCGCCACTACTGCCTGTCTTCTCCCGGGGTCCACCCTACTTTATTACTTTGATTATTAATTTCCATTAATAGTAAAAGTAATAATAATAAAAGGAATTTAATAAAAAAAAAAAGACTTTTTTTTTGGAATTTTTTTTTTTTTGGGTTAAGTTATTTTGATAAATAACATAATTTTCATAATTTCCTTTTTACCATTAGTTAGGAAAACCTTTGCTTCTATTTTCTACATGCATAATTACTCAATTCAGTTTAAACAAGAAAGCTTTCATTCACTGTTAAGCTTCACACTGTTCTGTATTTACATGTAGAAACCACTAAAGAGCTGTGGTGATTTGACAGTCATCCCTGCTTGGAGTCCAGCACGCTGGTTCATCTGACCTGCGTCACCAGCACTGACTGAGCGCGAGTCCCGGACTTTCCTGTATCTCTCCGTTAGTGCGGCCCGCAACAACGACATCACCAATTTGGCACTGCCGGTTGTGATTCAAAGTCAGGTTGCGTGAGAGGGAGCACGTCGGTACAGATACACGAAAGGCCCGGGACACTGCTGTCAAGCGTTTGGGGACGACAGAAAGACCAACCACGATGCTGACTCCAACCCAAATGACCTCATTCCACCCCAGGCAAACTAAACAAAGGTATTAAACCCATCCACTTAATATTTGCTACAGAATCTAGAGATTCCCCCGGTTATTGAAGTGTTTGGCTCCCTCCTCCTCTCCGAGCCACAAACCGCAGGCTTAGGCCTCCTCTTCCCCTGTAACACTTCCGGTGTACTCTTAACGCCATTTCATTACAGACCTTCCCATCTTGGATGGTTGCATGTTACTTCAAACTCTGCTATCTTGCCACTGCTCTTTTCTGTCGTGCTCTGTTCTTTTCAGTTCACCTAGAAGACAGAACCTATCTGAGACAACAAGGAACGCTGAATAATAATTAGACAACAAGCCGCTAGCATCAACAGGTGACCCCCTAAGCTACCGCCCTGTTAAAATTTTATTCAGGCCCATGATGACCTAACCAAATTGTCCCACAGAATGATTTAACTGTCTGCATCAGTTAACCACAATTTGCATACGCGGCATAGCCCGTATTATAGCTCGTTAAACGTAGAACAACTTGCTTGGTCTCTCTGTGTGTGTTGTGTTCCTCTCGCCCACAGTCGAAACCAGTATGTTCCGGTCCTACAGTCCCACAACCGCTGGGACAACCTGGACACATGGCTGAGATTCATGACACCTCCATTCCTGCCCAAGGTCGCCAGTGACTCAGAGCTTCAAAGCCAAGAGCGACGTGGACAAGCTGATGGCGCACAAACCAAGCCAAAGCTCCCACGACAAAGACCGGCCAGACACGTCCAAAACCTCGCTTGCCAGCTCATCGCACCAGCACGTCTCCATGAAGTTGCAACGCTAAGGATGCAAGCCGAGGATGACAACGACCCCGAGCTACAGAAGGAAGTGAAAAGACTTCAACCTGCCCTGTCTGATCTTCTACACACAGACCGCAGAGAACAGTCAGAGAAATGAGCCAGAGAGGAACCCAACGAGAAACTCCGACAAAAGTGAAGCCCCTTTGCAAAGAGCAGAGGCCGAACTTAAAGAGACTCGAAAGCCACGGCCTGAAAAAGAAAAACTTGCAAGAGGCCCGGGCTACCAGCCACAAGCTCGTTCAGCAGAGACTGAACCCAAAGAAAGAGACACTAAAGCCACGGCTCTTGAAACCACTTACACACGGGCCGAGCTGAAATCCATGAACTTACTCAACAGAGACACGATCTCAAAGCCGAACTTGACATTGTTCCACAGAGTTGAAACACTCTTATAGACTACCAGCCGCTGCGGCAGGCCTTCATTAAAGAATTCTCTGATCCAGAATCCGAAAAGACTTTGAAAAACCCCACGATCTACTGTCTCTGAACACTACTCAGAGATGCCTCCAGAGGGCGCCCCATCACACCAGAGCCCTGTTCACAGAGAGTCGAGTCCGTTCCAGGCCACTGGTAAGCCCAAGTCTGAGCACGCATCAGACAAACACAATGCCGCCACGTCTGAGACAGCCGAGACCCTGAAGTCGCTGAAAAGCTTCTTCACAAAAGACTTTCCAAAAATTCAAGAGGTACAAGCTTTACATCCTATACCTGAGCGTAAGACCTACAGGTACACAGAACACTGCTCGTCAGCCACAGACACAGAGCAAACGGTCACATCACAAAGTGACAGCAGCACACAGCCACCACAGCTGACAGCTGCACAGCCTGAGTGAGACCGCACAGTTTCCCACAGCTGGGACCGAAACCCCAAAAGAACTGATCAAAAGGGGGTGGGCCCGGAAACTCTACCTACCCATCACTCTAGACAATGAGGTGAGCCTTGAAACACGGGAAAGTCACCGGCTCAGACCTCACTTTAATGTCAGCTCAACTCTTTGAAAGACTCAGTGCTATAGCTAAGAGCGAAGATCGAACTCTTATATCCCACATGTGTGAGCTGAACGTGCAGTCGTACAACCAGAACGTACAACCGGCTAGAACAGAGAGCTCCCATTTACCTGACAATTGGTCCTTTTGAGGCCTACCCACCCAGTGTACATCTCACAAATGAGCACGCACCCCTTTCTGATTGGCAAAGACCTGCTAGAACGCTCTAAGCTTCATTAGACTTCAAACACCTGACCGTCTGGGCCCTCCAGTCACACTGGTCACCAGAGCCAGACTCCAAGGTCAGAGTTCCCAAGAACTCCAGCAGCCATCTAGGGGTACACAGCCTCAGCACCAAGTCAAAGTTCCAGTTCGCTACCCTGCACCTTCCAGCTCGCCAAAGACCACGCAATGCCCACTCAACGATGCGTGACCTAATGCAGAAGGCCTCTAACACAGAAGGCCTCCTCAGAAAGAATTCCTAAAACCCCACTGACTTTGAACTGCAAAACCAGAAGACACTGCACGAACCCAGTGCAAGACTCTGCTAAAAGGGTCCCTGATCAGCATAGAACATAGAACTTTTAAAAGTAGATGAAAATGTCTGCCCAAAGAGTTGCAAGACTCTGCATTCGTAAAATTAGAATTTTACTGACTTAAAGAAAATCTTGAATGGACGTGTAAACCTCACCTGCCAACAGACTATGCACGACTCTTTCGAACCAAGCATTTGCAACATGCTGGTTGAAATGACACTGCTAAACATTAGTTTCTATGACAATGAAGGGTTACAGGAAACGCTAGCTCCAAATAGGGCATACGTCACTGCGACGTCAGAGTTGAGTGAAACCACCTGAGCTTTAAACTACAGTTAACCTATGGGCGTGCATTTAATCGTTACGATCCAACTAAAACACAATGTGCAGCACGCATTTTTGATCGCTGGCTTGTCTAAATGCAGATAAACGATTGCCGAAATTGACATCTCTACTTTAAGTAAAATAGCCTTAGATTTCCAACTAAAATTAGCATGTTAAGCAGTAAAGCGTAAGTCTGTTTGATGAAGAAACCTCATCTCAACAGCCTGTAAACTGTACCGATGTTTATTCTGCTTTGCTTAAAAGAAATCCAAATTGCAGTATGACTAAACCTGTGTCTTAACAAAGAAAGCTCAGGACAAAGTTATATCTAGGTAGACCTGGGCGACGCTCCCCTTTCTACAAATGTAAAGGCCTTACAAATTATTGTTTGATTGATGTAATTCACCTAAACTTTAGCGGCATCTGCAAACAGAGAGCTACCTAGTGATCAAAACTGTTGTAATCGCTGAAAAGTCAGCAGTAGTGCACAAGAGGGATGTAACTATATATGCTTAGACAAGCTTTGACTCCCAGCAAATCTATTTCCTTACTCTGTAAACAAATAGAATAAGTTGCTTAAAATAAAGAGAAGAGTTCCATGAGTAAAATTAGCTAATACCAAAACACATCTGCATTTTACTTCATGTAACACCGAGTCCTAGAAAGACTTAAAATAAAGTTGCACCCCGGTTAACCCGTTTAAACATGCATAATTCATGTAAAATGTACAGACAGCCTTTAGGGACTGTTTGAATTGTCTGACATGCTCTAGTTTCCATGACAACGACTTGTCACAGGAAGTGCTAACTTGTGATGTCACTTTGTAAACAAACCAGCCTAGGTGGCTACGCTAACCTAGCATCCTTCCAGCTCACGCTAAGCTAAACTAACATAGCATCTAGCTAGATTACGCTACGCTAAGCTAACCTAGCATCCTTCCAGCTTACGCTAAGCTAAACCAACCTAGCCTCCAGCTAGCTTACGCTACGCTAACCTAACCTAACATCCATCCAGCCTAGGCTAAGCTAAATAATAACTTCTACAATTAGCAGTTAGCATAATTTACTTAAGCCCTTAATCACCGCTTGTGTTTACACAATGCAAAGTATTCTAAAATACTTTCCTTAACACCAGTTAGGGTTTCTAATCATTCACGTTCCGTGTTTGCAATTCTTCTTAGCTAAAGTTCACCTTTACTAGTTGAGGCATACCCCTTGCTAACCGTCGAAGGCTAACTTTGAAGATACCCTGTTAATTAAACTTAAGTTAACTACATGTAAACTGTGTAGCTAGAGAAGAATTCATATAGCAATAGCCATCTTCATCGGCAGGTGACTAATCCTTTGATGGGACACACACGATGTGGCCTCGAACACGCAACCGTTGTAACCCACTATGAAGTGTTGGCCCAGGCAAATCAAAAGTTTAGTCACTAATGCCACTAATTATTCTCGCCTTCAGATCATTCCCGTTGTTTTGATCACTTTGTTTCTTTTTGCTTTTAATTTTAATTTTTGTTTTCTTTTGGCTCTTCTTTAATTTTTTTTTCCCCATTTTATTTTATTTGACCTTGATATTAATAGCACTCAGCTATTCCCCTTACTTTTCGGTCATCTCTATGATTTAAAATTTATTTTATTCTTTGACCTGGATATTAATAGCACTCAGCTATCCCCTTTACTTTTCGGTCATCTATATGATTTAAAATTTATTTTATTTCCTCTCTTGTTCAAATGTGGTTCCATTTCCCATAGGGCCCAGAAAGGAAACAGAGACACCTTTATTTGTGATTTTGTTTTATTTTCAACAAGTGTACTCATTTTTGTGACCCTGCAACACAAGTAACTTCAACAATTTGCTAGGGCACAACTATAGTCCAGAGGATTGATAATAAGCATAATTTGAATAGGAAAGCTGTCCTTTTTCCCCATCATTCACTTCGTCAAGCCGTAGTGAACCACTAGTTAAGTCCAGAGAAATAATTTAGTCATAAGAACCATCTTAAGGCATTTATTTCATCTCGGCTATGCCCTTTCCATGGAATAATCTCGGAACCACACCTCTTAGCCTCCTAACATCCACAGCTAAGATAAGATACAAGACACACAATTCACTAGCTAGCTACATGTGAAACACCTAGCTTTAAGCTACATACCTAGCGAACCAGTTAAACCATGGTTCTGAACTTTTAGGGTCATGCATTAGGCTCTCACTACAAGTATGACAACATGTCACAGAGCCCCTGCTTCACCTGACCTTAACCTTCCAGCTTACCAAAGACTATCACAAAACTATGGACACTATGAGAAACCACCTCTCATACCCCTCCAACCACCCACGAAAGTCGTGTGCACCCACCGACAACCGGTGCCCCACACAACCTACGTCAACAAGCACATGCTGCGTGCACTGGACAACATTCAGCGTTCTGCACCTAATGCCATCACCGCGCCACAGCTTGTTCTGCCACAGTGCAAAAGGGGGGTAATGCCACAATGTATGCCCTATGCCCATGACGCACCATGTGCTGCAACCCGCAGCACCAGAGACACTTGCAAGACACCGAAGCAAGTGGCATACTGGCGCCCTCAAAGCGAAAAGACTGTCCTAGCCAACCAAGGACGATGTTCGCTGAAATTTTTCCTCCCTTTCTCTCTTTCTCTCTCCCTGTCACTTTTACCAGGATGCTGCTGTGCTTCCAGCCAACCAGAGGGCAGCCGCAATCGGACATCTCACCAGGTCCGGCACCAAGCACCATCCTAAGGGAACAACCAAGACTCCTTTTCTGCCGGACCTGCACTCAGAAAGTGCCTGTGCCACCTGATCCTCACAACGCCTACAGAACGCACTACCCCGGCGTAACGACACAATACAGCTGGGTAGGTGCCAACGGACAGAGGAGGCCCTCACGCACACTGAGGCCGATGTCGAACACATGCTCGACCAACTTGAGAAAATGACTGTCACGCTAGCGGAGCCAGGTGGCCACAACCGCCGCCGCACTGCCGTCAGAACTCTGTTTAACACTTGTATGTCCGGCATGAATGCAGTAAACCTCGCCAACGTCGGACGGCATGCAGCCAAAATTCAGACTGAGATTCCACAGAGAACAGAGCCACTCACAACAGAGTGCATCCCCGCAGACCATCGACAAGTCACTAAAGGGAACTGAGAATGACTTTGCTCGAACTCAGCTGGTAACAGCCCTGATGACAAACCTGCTAAGGGGGGGGGGCGAACTCCTCCATCGACAGCCTCGCCATGGGTAGAATCCCACCGCACCGGATACCCTTAGGCCTCATGCAAACCGTGCTGGCGTCCGCCATCACCACGCCAACTGACTCTTTAAAAATACACCTGGCCTACTCTCATGGGTAGTGCCATCCCACTCTGCATCACCACAAGCAGAGAAAATGGGACGTTCCCCTGAACTTACCCATCATAGTCAAGCCGAATCCACCGGCTCAAGAACATTGTCCATGTCAGATTTTGAAAGGCAGCACTCACATCAAGATCCGCATGCCGTACGTGATTGCCTTGCATGACAGCGACACCAAGCTGTCCCCAGCTCCGAATCCACACATGTGCACATTGACCAAAGACATTTACTATCCCTGCCCTAACAAATCTTTCCTCAGAGACAACCCTGACGGAACCTGCGGGCTGCAGATCAGTGGCACAAGCTGCCCTGCTAAAGCCAAGCCTCGCACTCCAGTCACCGAGACCCAAGCAGAGATTGTAAGTGATCTGTGTCATCTTGCTCAGCCAGAGCAGCGCATCCAAGTACCAAAAAGCCCCATCCTTCTTCAAGAACCACACTCTCACCCTAGCTCCAGGAAGGGAATTGTGGTTTGCAAAAGGGGGATCCCAGCTAATTGACATTACATCTATCAACTACACCCTGACACTCGACAGTCATCCTGCACAGGAGGCTCAACGAGATGCGAACATCTACAGCCAAGCCCACGGGACCCTCAGGAAGAGGGTACCACGCTGGAGGCTGCGTCGAACTTTATCAAGCTGAGCCCTCAGCCTCAGCCTAACAGCACCTCCTACCCAATCATCATGATTCACCTGCCATCCGCCAATGGTGATGATTTGTCGTCATATGATGTCCAACACACGGGGACATCATCCGACGAAAAGGGGGAAATGTAGCGTATTTGGGTGAATCTGGATAATTAAATACCTCCTTGCTAAAGTCCCAAAGCCTTCAGGCCCAGAAAGCCTGAATGTAACACACACACACAAACACATTCCACACACACACACACACAAGCCATGAAGCTTCCCCCAAAGCCAGCTAACACTGCTTGAGTTTGGTTTCCTATTACCGATTTATGACTCAAAAGAATGTGCAGGGACTTGATTCCTGGAGCCCACACACACACACACAAACCTCTAACGTCATCATATAAAGACTTTATTGAGATATATTTTGATATGCTTATATGTGTGTCTGTTACCCAGATTCCATGGTTATCTGCGACCGTACCGTAGTCCTAAAATAACTACAAATGCTTGGAAAGTATGCCTTTTAATGTATAACTTTGCAGTATTATCCAACTTATGTTGTTCTTCATATCTTTAGAATCCTCTTAATCTGACCAAACCATATCTGTATGTGTACAAACCATAGGATGTGTGTTACGATGTTTTATCATCTCTGGAGTAAAATTGAACGCATTTTACGGGACCGTCATAAAACATGCAAAGTCGATCTCGACAAGACAAAGGGTAATAAAACCAGAAATCCCGCCTGTGAGTTTCAGCCTCTTGATTGGCCGAGTCAATGGGAAGAGGCTGGACTTCGCCGATGTGATAAATGTAGGAGCGCAGCTCCGCCCACTCTCTTACGTCCATGTCCGCGTGTCATGATGTAACGTCTCGCCTCCTGGCGAGCTTTTTCGCCTTTCTTTTATGTGTTCTAGTTTAGTTTGTGTTTTTAAGATAAGTCCCCGGGTTTAATTCCGATCGACGAGTGAAAAGAACCCCGCGTGACATATCTCTTCAGCAAATCCAACTACAAGGGACACTGTAACAAACGCTCTCTCTCTCTCTGAAGGAGAAGCACGCGCACGTAACCACGTGACGCGTCGTACTGAGAGATGCCCACGCGCTTCTCTGGGATCTCCCTTCGGAGATTTTTCTTTGTTAGTCAAAGTTTTGTTTTCCATAGTCGAATCTGTTTACTTACACGGAGTGAAACAAATGTAGCCGAGCTACTTTCATTGGTAATGCTACTCAAAGACTTTAAACTGCCGCGCAACACGAGCGCCCAGAGACAACACGTGACGCTTACACACACAAAGGACTCCGCTCACGCACGCGGCCGGGACAGGCCTTCAGGAATGCGACAACACAGCGAGACCCATAACTTGTGCAAGTATCTCTTTATAACGCTTCTAAGGAGCATTAAGATGATGTTTCGTGTTGTAATCAGAAAGGTGAATGTCTTAGGAGGAAGTATGCCAATGTTCTCTCTCTCTCACTCTCTCTCTCCCTCTCTCTCTCTCTCTTACTCGCTAACGCGTGTAAGTCATCCATTGCCCAAACTTTACGCATTTCTCGTTCATCAATGTCTTAATGTGTTTCGTTCGTGTTAATGTTTGTAAATACATGTATTCCTGTAACGTAGTAAATATATATAAGTAGACATGCCTTTATTAAATCATTATATTCACTTGACTGATTGATTCAATCTCTTTGCTTATTCTCAAATCCCTTAAGTGCCAAGAAGATCTTTTATGCTACAAGCTTTACGAATTAATTAATTATTTCAATAATTAATAATTTAAAGAGTACTTATTATGGGGCAGGAAGCCCAATTCTTCTGGCCAGAGAATTGCGTTTCCTGCAATCCTATAAAGTAAGATAATATTGGGAAAACCCCTCAATATTATTCGGACAATTGAGCTAAATTAATTTTACCTGCTTTGTAAGACGTGATCTGTGTAATTAACTGCAATCAACTTGTAAAAAAAAAATGAAAGGATTGCATGTATACATCCAGGTAAAATGACATTCTCCTTTAGAGGGAGATTTATTAACATGTAAGACTGATCTAATCCAAACATGTATGAATAATTATTAATTACCAATTATTAATTATGATATGCAAATTCCCCAAGGATTAGACCCGCCTAAAGTCTTTACATCGTGGAAAAGAGTTTTCCCCATAGCGTAAGATATTACGCAGTACTCGTTCCCTCTCTAGAGAGAACCGAGGTTACGTTAGTAACCGAGTACGTTATGAGTTATGTTTCAAGCTATTTCAAGCATTTTCACACACAAATTACATGTAAAAGTCAAGGATTACAATTATTGTCACTTTTAAAAATACTGTTGTAGCAAATTTTGTTGTTATAGGAAGGAGGCAGGAACCAGCAAACATTTAAAGACTTGAATAAACACAAAATCAATCAAATACAAAACCAAAGTAAAGACTGCAGCCCCTCACGGACAACTGCTGTCACATATAATAAAACACAACATAAAATCCAGGCCTGGCCTCTCTCATCCTTCACTGTGGTTGCTCCTCTTTTTATGCTTCCGCTCCTCCGTGAGATATACGAGACCGGTGTGTCCTGCAGGTGTCGCTCATCAGCAATCACACCACCTGCCTCGTGCCGTTCTCCCACAGCCTTCAGATAAAGTGATCATGTATCTTCACAAAATTTTGATTAAACTGCTGGATTTATATGGTTTAGTTTTTATGATCTCTTTATGAGCGGTTTTAAGTGTCAAAGTGCTAGTTTCGTAGACTGTCAAAAGAGAAAAGTGTTCTGAAGATGAACCAAGTCTTATGCCGGGCGTACACCAAAGGATTTTCACAGTCCCAGACTAAAGACCGACAGTCTTTAGGAATCTTACTGGAGTCTCGGCGCGCTCCCGTCGTCTCAATCGTTAAATGTGAGGTGATAATCTGCAGTCGGCGACCCGATTTATGCCAGTCTTTCTCTAGTCTTTCATATCAAACATGTTTGATATTATCGCAAGTCTTAGCGTTGTCATAGTGACGTAAAACAATCAACAACCAATAAAATCGTTCTCAGAAAACAGAAAGCCATCAGTCACAACAAAGAAACATGTGGACGGACGTGGAAACACAACGAGCGCCAAGTAGGCAAAAATGGACCATGGATAAAGAGGAGCGCCTTGTCGAGCTGTGGGCAGAGCAGCCGTGTCTTTTTGATGTAAACTGCCATTCATACCACGACAGAGTGGAAAAGAAAAGAAGTCTGTTATCTGGTTAAAAACCGGTTGCTCCCGAACCGTGCTGCGGTTCGCGTGAATGTGAAAGCAACATGGACTCGGGTGCGCATTTGTTCAGGAAATAAAGTAACCTGCGCATGCGTTTTAGCTTATTGTGATGTATTCAGTTAAATAAAACACTTGTAAGGGATGATAGTGTTGATGATTTACCTTGGATACTAGCGAGAGTGAGCCTGCAGTGTATTCGTGCATTGCGCGTGGGATCAGGGCAACAAAGTTGGAAATCCACTGTCTCCTCAAAATAGGCCGTTTGCAAGCAGCAGTAGTCCACCTTATGTGACACACGCACAGTAAACCTGTATTGTTCACTTAACTGCACATAATAGCAGCGAATTAATAAAAGGAAAAAAACAATATTGACCCAGTTTGCACGTTTGCGATGACGTCATATCCACACAAACGCACCAGGGTTCAAGTTGAGTGAAACCAGACCAACGCTGCGGGGGGCGCCGGGAACAAACGCGCTCGGGCTCGGACCGCAGCAAACGAGCCCAGTGGAAAAGCCCCCTTAAATCACTGCTGAGCATGATGGGAGGAATTTGGTGGGAATAAAAAGCTAAAATAATCTAGTTGTAGTCTTGTAAATAGTGTCACTACAAGATTTAGTGTTTGTAAAATATTTAGTCTGAGACTAGTATTTAGTCTGAGATTAGATGGAGCTGATAATCTTATAAAGTCTTTTCTAAATCTTTTCAAAGTCTTTAGGTGTACGCCCAGCATTACAGATTTGGAACTGATTTAAAAATGACAAGTATTTCAGAAAATGCAACTGAAAAGTCAGTCAATCAACATAATATATTAGTTTATAGGAGAGGATGCAGCATGCATGTTATTTGGTAAAAAATTGTCTGTTTAAAAATGTGTAAATATGTTGATGTTCATCCTGGAATCCTTTCTGGTGCTGACTTTCCATATGTTACTTTTTTTTTTTGTCTGTCTCTTGTTATCAGGCAACCTTGAGGTCAAAGCAAGATGATAAAGCAAGGAACAAAGATGACCGCATAATTGCTTGAGATTTATGTCTGTTCTGAAGCCTTCTGCAAAATGTTATTATTCTTTCTTCTCTCATTTAAAGCTGGTAAAGACTAGGAACAAAATTTGCATTTATTTATTTAGGTAGTAAATGCAGAACAACACAAAATAACAAGCAATATGTTCCTCCACAACCCTATCACTGACAGACATCCGCTACCTGCTTTTAGGTTTTGAAAAGGAATGAATAAAAAGAGGGGAAAATGGCACATAATAGATTATAAAATTATATAAGGTAGGCCACATGGAATCTCCTAGAAAATCATGAGGGGTAACATTTACATAAACTATTTGACATTTTTACCTCCAAATGGTATTTACTTAAGTTGGATGAAATTGCTTTTGTCACCAGAAAATTGCTGTGGTTTGAAGCTGAATGTCAGAGGAGGATAGTAGTTAGTGCTTTTCTGAAACAAAGCAGAATGACCAAAGTAAAAATTGGGACATTTTCTACTTTGTTTTTAAATATAATAGAATATGATAAACAACTCATTGCACGTTTAAATAAACCGACAATTTATTTTGCATCACGGCATTTTGTGTGTTTTGAATACACTACTTTTTTCACGCAATCATGAAAATGTATCTGGGCAGCAGACCTTTTCAAGCTTAAATGATGCAAAAGCACCATGACATGTTATACGAGTAGTCCATAAAAAGTATGCACTAGACTATATTGGAAGTCTTCAGAAGCCATATGATAACTTTGTGTTAGAAACAGACTGAAGGATTTCATTATGTGATATCTCATATGTGAACAAATACTTTTTTAAGAGTTCAATAATGAAATGACTTATTGTTTGAGTTCACCTATAGTGCACAAAATGTATGGACCAATGTTTATTTGTTTGTTTGTTCTTGTATTTAGTGCTTGAAAGCTTAAGTCCAATTCAATTGGAAAGTGTGATGGCTCTCATGTGACAGTGTTTGTTTGTATTTTCAGTAGTCACATGTCTTCCTTTGTTCTTTTCCCACCACTCATTCGTATCCATGGTAACTGTCATTTAGTTAATCTGTATCTCCTGTGTTTAGTTAATCATCATTAGCATCATCATCATCTATGTGACCTGTATTCTGTTCATCAGTGTTTGTATTTAGTTTACATTTACATTTAGTCATTTAGCAGACGCTTTTATCCAAAGCGACTTACATCTGAAGACTTAACCAAACGAGTCATCGTGAAGAGGCAAAAACAACGCAAGAAGTGCTTAAAATACAAAGTTCAAACATTGCTCAGAGTAGCATAAACCAGACAAGTGAGGATTTAAAGATTTAAAAAAAAAAAAAAAAAATATGTTAAGTGCTCACGGAAGAGATGAGTTTTCAGTTGTCTTTTGAATCCTGTCAGGGATTTTGCATTCCGGATGAGGATGGGCAGATTATTCCACCAGCATGGAACCGTGAATGAGAATGTTCTGGAGAGTGATTTTGTGGCTCTTTGTGAAGGTACCACGAGCCGTCGCTCATTGACCAATCGTAGGCTTCTGCTAGGGATGTAGACTCGTAGGAGCGAGTGAAAGTAGGAGGGAGCTGAGCCAGTGGTCGATCTTTAAGCAAGTGTCAACGCCTTAAACTTGATACAAGCAGCGAGTGGTAGCCAGTGCAGAGAGATGAACAGAGGAGTGACGTTGGCTCTTTTGGGCTCGTTGAAGACAAGGCGAGCAGCAGCATTCTGGATCATTTATAGAGGTTTAGTTGCACATGAAGGAAGTCCAGCCAGAAGAGCATTGCAGTAATCAAGCCTAGAAATAACCAGGGCCTAGACAAGAAGTTGTGTTGCATGCTCAGTTAGGAAAGGCCTGATCTTGCTGATGTTGTGCATTGCAAACCTGCATGATAGAGCTGTCTTTGTAATGTGATTGTGAATGTCAGCTGGTCATCAAAGATTACTCCAAGATTTCTGACCGACCTTGATGGGGTGATTGAGGAAGAATCTAGCTGGATAGTGAAGTCATGCTGTAGAGACGGATTGGCAGGGAGGACGAGAAGCTCAGTCTTTGCCAGGTTGCGCTGCAGGTGATGTTCCTTCATCCATGCCGAGATGGCAGCCAGACAGCTTGAGATTTGTGCAGATACTGTGGGATCATCTGGTTGAAATGAGAGGTAGAGCTGAGTGTCATCAGCATAGCAATGGTAAGATGAACCATGTGCCTGTCTGATGGGTCCCAGTGATGTGGTGTAAATGGAGAAGAGGAGGGGTCCAAGCAAGATCTCAATAGATTCATTCTATTCAGCAGTCAATCTTTGTCCAGTGTGTTTCGTGTGAGTGTGTGTGTGGGGGGTGTGTGTGTGTGTGTGTGTGTGTGTGTGTGTGTGTGAACCTTCTGCCTGTCTGTACAAATTATATTGTTAGTAAAAGTTTGCATTGGAACTTTTTATTCTCTCTCGTTTTCTTCTGCCTGCACCACACCGTGACAAAAGATCGTACCACCCAAAATGGACAATAGGGTATATATTATCGTCATGGCTCAGGAAAGCCAAAACTTTTTTCCTTCACCAAGGACTTTTGCTGCCTTGCCTTTACCAGTGCCCTCGATGACGAGAGCCTGAGGACCTTGTTCCGGATCGGGGCCACGTTTAACCATCCCATCGACCTCCTTGACATAACCGGTCTGGACTGGAGGGAGACCACCATTCGGTGTCTGGAGAGCGTCGTACACCGATCTGGAACACAGCCAGACCCAAGGCTTTTTCACATCATGCCTGACCAACCTGATCTTCACATCATGCCAGACCAGCATGAGCTTCTTCTCATAATGCCGCCATGCCTTAGCTCTCATCTTCAGCCTAGATGGCCGCTGCCTGAGCCCTCAGCCAAGATGGCCACCAACCTCACCTCCTGAGCCCTCAGCCAGGATGGCCACCGGCCACGCTGATACTGTACCTGTTCCCTTTCCCGGTTCTGTTACTAGACCTTTTCCTGCCCCAAGGACTGTCCACATTCCCAGACCTGTTCCTGTCCCCATTCCAGAGTCTCATCCCGCCGAGACCGCCCGTGTAGAGTCGGTTCCTGAACTCACACCCAGCTCCCCTCTCCTACCTCCTCCCATCTACCACCTCTCAACCCTTTTTCCGCCAGTGCCTGTCAGCTCCTCAAACCACATTCGAAGAGGTGGGGTCGCTGTAGATCTGCCAGCCTGCAGTTCCAACCTGGTCGGTCTCCGCCTCCAACACCCGCGACCAGGACTCTACCTTGGCCCATCGATCCATCAGCTCAACCTTGGCTCCTACTTCCCTTAGCTCCACCGTGGCCCATCAGTTCACCAGTTGGGATCAGTTCATCCCCTCGGCTCCATTGGACTTCTCACTCCCTTCTGTTCCTCCTTGGTCCTCACTCCCTCTGTCTACACCACTCCCTTCTGTGTCCCCGCCTGCACCTCAGTCGCCAGAGCCAGTCCCACATGTCCCACTCATCTGCTCTCCAGCTCCACCCTGGTCTCCTCTCCCACCTGCTTCACCCCCATCAGTTGCCCCCCTGGAGTCGTCAGCCCTGCCTCCTCCCTCCGTCGTCTCCGCCCTGGCCGCATGCTCAGCCCTGGCCGCCTGCATAGTCTGCTCCGTCCTGGACACTCCTGCCTTCTGTCTGCCCTTCACCTGCTCTTCATCCTCCTCTGGAGTCCCCTCCCCCCCCCTCCTCCCTCCCTCCCTCCCTCCTCCTCTCCTCTCTCTCCTCTGCTGATCTCCTCTCCTCCCCGTAGGGAGTGAGGATGCGCACGTGTAGTGTTGTTGTTTGTATTTTCAGCAGTCACATGTCTTCCTTTGTTCTTTTCCCGCCACTCATTCGTATCCATGGTAACTGTCATTTAGTTAATCTTTAAACCCTGTTTTTAGTTCATCCTCATCATTGTCACCTGTGTTCTGTTAATCAGTGTTTGTATTTAGTTTCATTCTATTCAGTCAGTCTTTGTCCGATCTCTGTTGTATTTACTGTGTGTTGCTGCCTGTTCTGCTGTTGGAAAAGATACCTTCATATTATTTGTCTTCCTACACCCACCAGTGACACTGGCACAGTCTGGATTTCTCCTTTTGCAAAGCCTGAATTCGATCCTTTCCATGAAAGAAAATCATACAAGTTTGGAATGGGATTAGTGTAAGTAAATCTCATTTTACATTAAAACAATGTAAAATGGCTATCCTTAAAAGACATGGCAAGGAATCATAAAACAATTCATAAAGGGCACTAGGAGAAAGAGATGGATATCCTATAAAATAAATTGATTACTGCCATGTATGGCTTGATTGTCACTTGGGTTAGACATTAATGATTATTGACTGGTTGAAATGGAGCTGTCAAAAACTCAATTGCCTTAAATTACTGTGCCATTCTTTGATCTCAGTGGAAAAAAGTGGATAAAACCAATGCATCTGTGGCCTGAGGCTGGACATGTTTTTATAAAATGAGAAAATAACTTTTTTTTTCCTTCATTGTTGCCCCACAAACTTGATTTAAAGTATATAAGGAGAGAGACTTGGAGGATGGTGGTTAATTTAAACATTCTTTGAATTGTGACCTAGACAGAGGTGTCAAGTAAAGAAGTACAACTACTTCGTTACCTTAAAGGGATAGTTCACCCCAAAATGAAAATTCTGTCAGTAATTATTCACTCTCATGTTGTTCCAACCCCGTAAGACTTTCGCTCATCTTTGGAACACAAATTAAGATATTTTTGATTAAGCCTGAGAGCTGGATAACTCCTACATAGGTTTCTAAGGGATTGAAACTTGCCAACCCCGAAAAGTTATTAAAATAGTCCAAGTGATTACAATGGCTCAATCTTAAGTTCATCAAGCAACGAGAATACTTTTTGAGCGCAAAAAAACAAACAAAAATAACGACTTTATTCAAGTATTCATGTCCTTCTCTGTGGCCCTCGAGATAGTTCACGTAGTATAACTGTGCAGCGCTTTTGGTTGAACGTAAGGTTCTGGTACTGCATACATAACTTTATTGTAGAATGAGTATCACAGAATGAGCAATTCACATTTTTCATATCTTTTGCAATGTATTCTTAAGATTTTGGCGGTGAATCCAAAGAGACAAATATGGTAACACTTTACAATAAAGTTTAATTTGTTAACATTAGTAATGTATTACCTATCATGAACTAACCATGAGAAATACATGTGTTACTGTATTTCTTATTCTTTCGTTAGTTAATAAAAATACAGCTATTCGATGTTTGTTCATGTTACTTCACAGTGCATTACCTAATGTTAACAAATATAACTTTTGATTGTAATAATGTATTAGTAAATGTTGAAAGTAACATTAACTAAGTTTAACAAATGCTCAAGAAGTTTAGTTCATTATTTGTTCACTAATGTAGTAAACTAATGAAACATTGTAAAGTGTTACCACAAATACTAATGTAAAATGTTGTAAATGGTAATTTGTGTGACAAATTATGCTAGCCTTGTCTCCTGATAAGACTCCTGGATTTTACTTATAGTTTCTTCTGATTCCTTATTCAAGGGACTGTCGTGTGTGAGCGCAACTTTGCCTTAATGTATTATGCATTTTGCAAATGTTGCGGTTTATTGGGTTATGATGGTTCTCCCGAAACAGCCACACAGACTGCTTAACCGATACTGTGATTTTAAATTAAAATGACATTTATCTGCTCTAATTTGGCCAGAACTTTCGACATTAGCTAAATTTCTGAATTGAAGTTCGATATGTTGCATTCCCTCTCCGAACATCTCAGAGCAAAAACTGAATGAGCAAAAGCTTAAGATGTTTTTTTTTTATATAAAGTTTATAAGGAGTAATTCAGGCATTTTTAAAAGGATAACATAACTACAAACATACCTTTTTAACTTGTTGTGAGGGACCAAGCAGTCAAGGGCAAAGGACACAGGATTTCCAACCAAAAATTATTTATTAAATACAAAAAATAAAGTTTACAAAATCAAAATAATTGAAACTGAATGAAAATAAAGTCAGGTCTTGGGCCCATAAAGGAAAAGGGTCAACTGAACAGAACAAGACTTAACAGAAATCAAATCAAAACCAACCAAACCAACATGACCTACCTAATGACACACATGGGGAACTTATATATACAAAGGACTAGTCCATTAAACACACACAGGGACACCACAATCACTTAACACAATTACAATAAAATAAAGTAATTGACTCCAAAATAACCAATAAAGAGGTCATAAATAACTTACTCAAATAATCATAATAAACAAAATATAAATAGACAAATAAACAAAACTAACATAAATCTATCATATCCCCCCCTGCTAATCGGCAAAATGGATTAACCCAACAGCATAAAATGGCCGCCACTGACGCCAGCCCTTCCTTTAATGGAATGGACCTCCATCGGAGCTCTGCGTCCCAGGCAGCACCAAACCTCCACTTTCCCCATGCAGGTAACAAACTCAAAAGAAATAAACATTAACACAATATACCAAGGACAACTGGATAGTGTGCACCCAACCCAGTCATGTATGATAAAAGTGTAAATGATAAATAAAGTGAATGTATTGAACCAAATCTGTGTCTGTCGTTATTATGAAATGTATATTAAAGTGATCGGTAACAAATATATTATGTACTAAAAAGTAACCAAACAAAGGAAAAGATGTATGGTTTTGCATGTGTTAGTTACCGCCTTGCTGTGGGGCCACGTTGTCGGCCATCACACTTGTGCTCCAGTTGTTTTTAAGGATTTTACTGTCCTTTACAGGTCCAAATACATGTTCCAATTAAGGATGAAGTGTTCTACAATATGACAATGGCAGATATAAACCCAGAACCTCATTTGGTTCTGGCACCTTTACTTCCTGCCACCTGCCTTCCTGTGATTTATTTGTTTAGTTTTCAGAACTGGGATTGGTCTATGGTTTAGAAATGTGTTTCAGTCTGTTTGTTTCTTTTTCAACCTCCATTAACACTTGGCAAAAACCTGCTTTCAGAACATTGTCCAGCACAATGTCTAGCCAACGGAGTGCTCACACTGGCCTTGAAACATCAAAAACTGGGTCTGTGTGAGTGTATACAAGACAGACTGGCAGGAAACACTGATTCGGAGTCAGAGACAAACAAGCAGAAAGAGATAAATAGAGCAAATTAAAGTATAGAAATAATTTAGTAAACAAATTTTCAGTCACCAAACACGCATACCCACACATTTTCAACTCCTGGCACATAACAACTTGATGCAACACAACAGACGGGATGGCATAATTGGGTTCGAACTGCTGAGGTCTGGCTGAGGCAACACTAGTGGGTATGACGCAGATTGACACAAGTGTTGAGAAGTTTGGAACCAAAAAAGCGTGGGCAAATCTCTTTTCAAGTCACCGTAGACATATGATTGGTTTCTAACCATGCCAACTCTCTGCATGTTTGTTAGCATTTCAAAATAAAGCCAAAACTAACAGATGATCAAGTTGTATAGAATGTTTGACCAAATTTAAGCTTTCTTTTTCAAGACTCCTTTGAGTCTGATAGACTGGATGAATTTATCAATTTATACTCTTCTGTCTATGGTGTTTCTTCATTTACTACTTTATGCTTGCTACTTTTTTTCTATGTAAAAATAGAGATTTCCTGTTATTCACTACTTCTGGAATGGTGAATAGTTTCACTCTATCCATCTATCCATCTATCTATAAATCCCAAACATGGGGCAGGTCAATGTGATGGATCACCTTTTTGAGAAGTTAGATGCTCCTGTACATAGGTCACATTTCTCCTTGACCACTAAAGACCTTGCCCCTCATCATACCCCACTCTTTTCATCTGAAATTTCTAATAAAGCTATATGCATCTCTCTTATATTTTTAGCAAATACATAATGAAGTCTAGGAAATCTATCAGTAGCCGCGTTTCCATTACCCTTCAAATTGCGCAAATTGAAATTGCGAATTGAAATTACGCTCAATGGAAACACGTCAATTTCGCAAAAACTCCCATTTATCGCAAAAAAGTTTTTACGCTCGCATGAGGAGGTTTTTCAGGCAATTCGAAAAAGGAATATTTCGCAAAACTGCAATGGAAACAGTTGTTGCGCAATAACAATCACCTGACTTAGAAGACGCGGTGTGTTTGGGGTCCGTGGTATACGCAAATAATAATAGGCTAATAAATATAATCATTATTATAACAGTTATTAGGCTACATATTTAGAAGACGCTTTTATCCAAAAAAGGAACAAAGCAATTCGTCAAATGTCATTCATAATGGTTAGTCAATAATAATACAGGGCTAAGATTATCACAAACAAACAAGATTTTGACGCATATCCATGTTTTTGCTGAGCTCGCATGGCGAGAGACGCGGCCGCGAATACTTGCTTTTTCCTATCAACAGTAGAAACAACTTAAAATAGGCCTACTCTATAATTTCTGGTCATACAGAAAATAATAATACATTTTTCGCAACTATGATTTTATTTGTGTAAACTCACAACAACAAGAAATCGTTGTGCTTTTGTAAAATAAAACAAAACAATCATGCGCTTTCATGATCTCCGTGAACTGGAGCACGAGAACTGAAACAAAGTAGCCTATAGCCTGGGCTAAAGCTTGAAGTGTCCACTTTAAAACGAACAAATTCGAATTGAAAGCTAATACCTTCTGATGATGTAATCCGTATGAAAGGTGGATTTCTCTCTAAAGGTGTATTCGCGCGGCGCGCCTCAGCGGAGATGGATATGTTTTTAGCCGACACTGATTTAGAAAACAATAGTTTATTAATAAACAATTAAAATGCCTCGTTATTTTTTCAGACACATTTATTATCATTAGCCTATAACTCACCTAAATCACCTTTCTGTAGGCTGTGGTTCCAGAGACATAAATATGGCTCTTCTCGTTCAGCACTGCGGAAAAATATAATTTCCAGGTTTTAATTTGGCCTTAGAAACCCATTACAATCGACTTTTTTTTCGTATTAAGTTGGGAATATTATAAATGTTTAATAAAGGGGCAAAAAGTCATAAACAAACATCTGAAATTTAGTCGATATATTATTATTTTTGCGCAGCATTTGTGTACAGTTCAAATAAAAAAAAAATGGTGTTCAACTTTGCATTTTAAAAAAACAGCCACCGTTCATTTTTCGTTTTGCATACGGGTTAAATAAGGAAAAACGAATGGACACAAATGGACACTGACAGTTTGGACAGAGTTCTTTATTAAATTCATAAAAGAAACTATAATTAGGCTACAGGAATACTGGACTCTAAACCTCAAGGAAATGCCACAATCAAGACCTCGGAGCAGAAATGAGAGAGAAACACCCAGAAACTCCTTATGCCGTTAGCAGTATAAGGGTCTTTCCCTGCCATTAATGCTTGGATAAATGCTATGCACGTCTCCTTCCATTAATAATAATAATAATGTCTAGTGTGGATGTGTAATGTCCCGTTGTCATGATGTTTAAATGACTTATCGCGAGAGGAAAAAAAGGACGTTGTATCGCATAACATCAGTTAATGGAAACGCCGTCATTTCGCAATAGTTTTTTATCGACATTTAGAAAAAATCGCAAAAGTTTTGCGCAAATCTGTAATGGAAACGCGCCTAGTGACCTACACAATTCACACTTTTATTGCCCTGCAGTAAATGAATAAGTACTTGTCTGACATAAAATGCATGTTTGTGGGCATCCAAGGAATACACCAATGCAAATTAACTTGCCTTCTTTACAAAAAAAAGTGTTCATATTTTGCATTATATTCATCATAATATGGATAGTTTTAAGCATTATGAATGTTACTCATGCTGCTCTTTAACTTCTATTACAGAATGGTACCTGCCTGCCGTTGCAGATGTGGAAGGTTTAATGATATGATTTCCATGATTGTGGTGTCATTCTCGAATGCTGCAATGCACTTATTACAGGGACAATCCCCCTGGAACAACCTGCCATTTTCGTCCTAGGGATATGTTTTCCTGCATAGTCTGAGACTGAGAAATGGGTTGGGGATAAATCTAGACTGTGTTGTGAAGTTTCAGACACTGAGCCTATTGTACAGTCCCAGAGTTTGTGTGGATATAATTAGATGAGGTACCTGAACATTGTTTAGGACATCTGTATTGTATTGTACTGTTTTTTGCCTGCCATGATGGTTGTAATGCCATAAAGTGCCATGCTTTGAGAGAAGTAATGATCATTTTGTCAACTATTTTTAATTGAGTCTTAGTCTTAGTCTTGTGCCAAATGTCCTTGTTAGTTTTAGTCATATTTAGTCCTTCAAATATCTTTTTTGTTAGTCAAGTTTTAGTAGACTAAAAGTCTCGTCGTTTTAGTCAGAAAAGAACTCAAGGTATCTTAGTCAAGTTTTAGTTGACTAAAAGTCTCGTCATTTTAGTCTAGTTTTAGTCAAAAGAAAACTCAATATATCTTATATATATATATATATATATATATATATATATATATATATATATATATATATATATATATATATATATATATATATATATATATATAGTTTTAGTCAAAACATTTTAGTTTTTTAAATAACAATTTCTGAGATTGTTTCTTATAACCATTTCAGTCAAATATGTTTCACACATCTCAAATATTGGTTAAATGTCATAATTACCTGACAAAATACACTTGTTAAATGATTTTTGTTGAATGCAACTTTGTGAAACATGTCTGTTTTTCTGATTTAAGAAACACATTCACAAATGATGAACTTGTTCTGAAGCAACACAATTCAAAAGCTGGGGCCCAACAGACTCCGACTGACAAGTTATAAAGGTTTTTAAAACAGTTTTTGGTTGCCTTGTGTCTCATTTTTCTGTTCAGAGCAGAAATAAAATAAGTATACCCAGAAAAACTGAAAATAACAGGCCTACTGTACTGTAGGCCTAAAATACAAAAAAAAATCAGCAATGGTTTATGAGACGTTAATTTAAATTAACTTACCTGAATGTGTGGATGGTGGAGGATTACAAATTTATTCAAAGATTTAATTTAACTTCCAAAATAGATAATATTTTAACTGAGAAAGTTGCACACTGTTTTTCCAGGTTTCAAGCAATCAAGGTGTCGGACATTAACCTCTTGTCACTTCAGCTGGGCCTTTGTTGATCTAATCATGCTGATTAGATGAGAATCTCAAGGCTCTGAGGCCTACACCTTTTGTCTTTGAGTTCCCGTTTCAATGCGGGGAGTTCTGCTCCATCCTGTTCTCGTGTCTCACCGGGTGAAGACTCATGCTGAGCAGGGTCCTAAACCTGTATACCTCATTTGCATGCTTTTATTTCAGAGTTTCTCCCCCCTCAATGTAAACTCCTCCCCCTCTAAAAAGTATATGAACTAAAATGTATACTGGCCTAGCCAGATTTAGACGATGTTGGAATGACTGCAGTGACAAGCAATAAAGGGACGAAGCAGACTACAGCAAAATAAAGAACTTCTGCTTGGAAAACTTCCACCGTCTCCTGGTCTGAGCTTCTAACTTTTCTACAAGGAAAAAGTTCCCAACAATGGTTAGCATTTAAATGTCGCTTAAGGTTGGTGGTGTTTTTCCCCGATTATTTTTTGTCCGCAGTGCTTCTCGTCAGTTATAATGACACATTCTGACTTTTTAGTCAATATCATTGTACATAAAGTGTGTTCGGTACTGTCTATGGGTGTTGTATTCTTGATCCATGTAGTTTTGTGTTGCAGCCACAGGCTGGCAGCAACAGGAGTATGAGACCTGTACTTGAGCAACAGCACAAACTCATTTGGAGTATTTTGAAGGCATACAACGCGTTCTCACCCCAAGGCGTCATCTAACTGACAATTTTGACCATGCTTCAATATTCGACGCTAAAGGCACCCTTTAGCGTCAGTTAGTTGACGCGATCCCAGGGCGTCATCTAACTGACGCGTTACCTTTAGCGTCAGTTAGATGACGCGGGTAGGTTTAGGTCTGGGTAGGAGGGCGTCATCTAACTGACGCTAAGGGTAACGCGTCAGTTAGATGACGCCCTGGGATCGCGTCAACTAACTGACGCTAAAGGGTGCCTTTAGAGTCGAATATTGAAGCATGGTCAAACTGATTCCCAAGGCGTCAGTTAGATGACGCCTTGGGGTGAGAATGGGCTGAGGCATAACAGCTGAATATTCTAGCTCATGATGAAAAAGTAGAGACGATTGTAGACGAAAATGAAGAAAGATTTTATCTTATGCAAAACATATTTTTTCGTAATTTAGTCTTAGTCAGCGTTTTTGTACATTGGTACAGTCTCGTCATCGTCTCGTTTAGGCATGGCAAAAAAGGTTGTTGATGCACATATTTAGTCTTGTCTCTTCTGACGATATTAACACTAGAGTGTGAGGGTTTTGTAAGGACGAACCCAATTGCAGACAGTTTGGGAAAACACACGGTTTATTTGACAAAAAGGGAAAACAAAACCCACGATGGGGTAAAACAAGATTGAAGGGCAAAAACAAAGACTAACAACACTAGACTAAGACTTGACTGATAACTAGACAAATAACAGCAATAAGATCAAGACTGACTTAGACAGAGTTCTTCACTAGATACTCACGAGAGGATACACACACTGAAAATCACAATGAACCGGCACAAGACAGCAAACACAAGGGGATTAAATAAAGAGACTAATGATAACACCAGGTGACACAGGTAAAGCAATAATGACAAAACGAGGATAACAAGGGGGCGGGGCCAGAGGACGAGACAACACAAGCACATGGCCCAAACCAAAGGCCACGTGCTTGCACACAAAACATGGTTCTGTCATGATCCTGCCTCAAGAATTAAAGAACAACAAGAACTAGATGGCAGAATCATGACAGAACGCCTCCCTTAAGGAGCGGCTTCCAGACGCTCAAGGTAACGTCAAACACGGGACATGACAGACTGAGACATAGACCAACAAAACATGACAAATAACAACAACGGCATACAAGAATACATAACAGGGTTGGGGTGCATCAATAAAAACTAGAAAAAAAGTTTGATGAGACAAACTTTAAGTTGGCTTGAGAAAGCCGGACCAGAGAGTTTGAAGAAGTTTAAAGTAGTTTGAAGTTTGATAGATGAATTAGTTAGAAAGAAAGAATAGTTCTAAAAAAAAAAACGATTGGTTAGAAAGAAAGGAAAGATTAGGTAGAAAGATAGATAGATTAGAAAGATAAATTAGTTAGAAAGAAAGAGAGAAAGATAGATTAGTTAGAAAGAAAGAAAGATAGATTAGTTAGAAAGAAAGAGATTAGTTAGAAAGAAAGAAAGATAGATAGATAGATTAGTTAGAAAGAAAGAAAGAGATTAGTTAGAAAGAAAGAAAGAAAGAAAGATTAGTTAGAAAGAAAGAAAGAAAGATAGATTAGTTAGAAAGAAGTAAAGAAAGAAAGATAGATTAGTTAGAAAGAAAGGATAGATTAGTTAGAAAGAAAGATAGATAGATTAGTTAGAAAGAAAGACAGATTAGTTAGAAAGAAAGGATAGATTAGTTAGAAAGAAAGATAGATAGATTAGTTAGAAAGAAAGACAGATTAGTTAGAAAGAAAGAAAGACAGATTAGTTAGAAAGAAAGAAAGATAGATTAGTTAGAAAGAAAGAAGATAGTTAGAAAGAAAGATAATTAGTTAGAAAGAAAGAAAGATTAGTTAGAAAAAGAAGATTAGTTAGAAAGAAAGAAAGAAAGAAAGAAAGAAAGAAAGAAAGATAGATTAGTTAGAAAGAAAGATAGATAGATTAGTTAGAAAGAAAGAAAGTAAGAGATTAGTTAGAAAGAAAGAAAAGAGAAAGAAAGATAGATTAGTTAGAAAGAAAGAAAGATAGATTAGTTAAAAGAAAGAAAGATAGATTAGTTAGAAAGAAAGATAGATAGATTAGTTAGAAAGAAAGATAGTTAGTTAGAATGAAAGAAAGAGATTAGTAAAAAGAAAGATAGATTAGTTAGAAAGAAAGATAGATTCGTTAAAGAAAGAAAGAAAGATAGATAGATTAGTTAGAAAGAAAGATAGATTAGTTAGAAAGGAAGAAAAATAGATTAGTTAGAAAGAAAGAAAGAAGATTAGTTAGAAAGAAAAGATAGATAGATAGATAGATTAGTTAGAAAGAAAGAAAGAGATTAGTTAGAAAGAAGAAAGAAAGATTAGTTAGAAAGAAAGAAAGAAAGATTAGTTAGAAAGAAAGAAAGAAAGAAAGATAGATTAGTTAGAATGAAAGATAGATTAGTTAGAAAGAAGGAAAGAAAGAAAGATAGATTAGTTAGAAAGAAAGGATGATTAGTTAGAAAGAAAGATAGATAGATTATTAGAAAGAAAGACAGATTAGTTAGAATGAAAGAAAGATAGATTATTTAGAAAGAAAGAAAGATAGATTAGTTAGAAAGAAAGAAAGATAGATTAGTTAGAAAGAAAGATAAATTAGTTAGAAAGAAAGAAGATAGATTTGTTGGAATGAAAGAAAGATAGATTAGTTAGAAAGAAAGAAAGATTAGTTAGAAAGAAAGATAGATAGATTAGTTAGAAAGAAAGATAGATTATTAGAAAAAGAAAGAAAGATGATTAGTTAGAAGAAAGATAGATAGATTAGTTAGAAAGTAGAGATTAGTTAGAAGAAAGAAAGAGAAGAAAGAAAGATAGATTAGTTAGAAAGAAAGAAAGATAGATTATTAGAAGAAGAAAGATAGATTAGTTGAAAGAAGATAGATTGTTAAAAGAAGATAGGTTAGTTAGAAGAAAGATAGATTAGTAAGAAAGAAAGATAGATTAGTTAGAAGAAAGATAGATTCGTAGAAAGAAAGAAAGAAAGATAGATAGATTAGTTAAAAGAAGATAGATTAGTTAGAAAGGAAGAAAATGATTAGTTAGAAGAAAGAAGATAGATAGATTAGTTAGAAAAAATAAAGGAATAGTTAGAAAGAAAGAAAGATAGATTAGTTAGAAAGAAAAGATAGATTATTGAAAGAAAGATAGATAATTAGTTAGAAAGAAGATAGATTAGTAAGAAAGAAAGAGATTAGTTAGAAAGAAAGAAAGATAGATTAGTTAGAAAGAAAGAAAGAAAGATAGATTAGTTAGAAAGAAAGAAAGATAGATTAGTTAGAAAGAAAGAAAGATAGATTAGTTAGAAAGAAAGAAAGAAAGATAGATTAGTTAGAAAGAAAAGAAAGATAGATTAGTTAGAAAGAAAAAGATAGATTTGTTGGAATGAAAGAAAGATAGATTAGTTAGAAAGAAAGAAAGATTAGTTAGAAAGAAAGATAGATAGATTAGTTAGAAAGAAAGATAGATTAGTTAGAATGAAAGAAAGATAGATTAGTAAGAAAGAAAGATAGATTAGTTAGAAAGAAAGATAGATTCGTTAGAAAGAAAGAAAGATAGATAGATTAGTTATAAAGAAAGATAGATTAGTTAGAAAGGAAGAAAAATAGATTAGTTAGAAAGAAAGAAAGATAGACAGATTAGTTAGAAAAAATAAAGAGAATGTTAGAAAGAAAGAAAGAAAAATAGATTAGTTAGAAAGAAAGATTAGTTAGAAAGAAAGAAAAATAGATTAGTTAGAAAGAAAAGATAGATTAGTTAGAAAGAAAGATAGATAGATTAGTTAGAAAGAAAGATAGATTAGTTAGAAGAAAGATAGATTAGTTAGAAATAAAGAAAGAAAGAAAGATTAGTTAGACAGAAAGAAAGAAAGATTAGTTAGAAAGAAAGAAAGAAAGATAGATTAGTTAGAATGAAAGATAGATTAGTTAGAAAGAAGGAAAGAAAGATAGATTAGTTAAAAAGAAAGGATAGATTAGTTAGAAAGAAAGAAAGATAGATAGATTAGTTAGAAAGAAAGAAAGACAGATTAGTTAGAATGAAAGAAAGATAGATTAGTTAGAAAGAAAGAAAGATAGATTAGTTAGAAATAAAGATAGATTAGTTAGAAAGAAAGAAAGATAGATAGATTAGTTAGCAAAAATAAAGAGATTAGTTAGAAAGAAAGAAAGATAGATTAGTTAGAAAGAAAGAGAAAGATAGATTAGTTAGAAAGAAAAGAAAGATAGATTAGTTAGAAAGAAAGATAGGTAGATTAATTAGAAAAAAGATAGATTAGTTAAAATGAAATACACATAGATTAGTAAGAAAGAAAGATAGATTAGTTAGAAAGAAAGATAGATTAGTTAGAAATAAAGAAAGATAGATTAGTTAGAAAGAAAGATAGATTAGTTAGAAAGAAAGAAAGATAGATAGATTAGTTAGAAAAGAAAGAAAGAAAGAAAGAAAGATAGATAGATTAGTTAGAAAGATTAGTTAGAAGAAAGAAAGAAAGAAAGATAGATTAGTAAGAAATAAAGAAAGATAGATTAGTTAGAAAGAAAGATAGATTAGTTAGAAAGAAAGATAGATTAGTTTAGAAAGAAAGAAAGATAGATAGATTAGTTAGAAAAAAAAGAAAGAAGGAAAGATAGATAGATAGATAGTTAGAAAGAAAGATTAGTTAGAAAGAAAGATAGATTAGTTAGAAAGATAGAAAGAAAGAAAGAAAAAAGAAAGAAAGAAAAAGAAAGAAAGAAAAGAAAAGAAAAGAAAGAAAGAAAGAAAGAAAGAAAGAAAGAAAGAAAGAAAGAAAGAAAGATAGAGTAGTTTAGAAAGAAATAAAGATAGATTAGTTAGAAAGAAAGAGATTAGTTAGAAAGAAAGAAAGAAAGAAAGATAGATAGATAGATAGATAGATAGATAGATAGATAGATAGATAGATAGATAGATAGATAGATAGATAGATAGATAGATAGATAGATAGATAGATAGATAGATAAAGTTCATTAGTACATATAGAATGGTAGTTTAATTGAGTCAGGGATTTTAGATTTGAGTTTATTTGGTGATAACTATTGGGCCACCGTAGTCTTGGCTCATTTTGAACTGTTCCAATGAAAGTCAATGGGATTTTTATGATTTTTAATATTAATTTTTAAGAAATCTGAAAGTCAAATCAGTCTGAAAAGATATAGCACACTAAGTCAGAACAGTTTGAAGGTCTGACCCGAGTTTGGAGTTTGTAGAGTTAAAGCTCTAGGACGAGTTAGAGTTTAAATTTTAGAGTCAGAAGAATAATAATAATAACTAGATTAAAAAGTTCGTTGAGACAAACTTTAAGTTGGCTTGTGAAAGTTTGGACCAGAAAGTTTGAAGAAGTTTAAAGTAGTTTGAAGTTGAAATTGGTTTATAGTTTTAATTAGTTTAAAGTTTAAATTAGTTTAAAGTATAAAGTAATTTAAAGTTTAAATTAGTTTAAAGTTTAAATTAGTTTAAATAAGTTTAAAGTAGTTTAAATTAGTTTAAAGTAGTTTAAAGTAGTTTAAATTTTAAGGTATAGTTTGAAGTCATTTAATGTTGCTACTGTGTTTCAAGTGGGTTGCTAGGGTGTTCAAAGGTATTTTGGGGGGTTGCTAGGGTGTTCTAAGAAATTTTGGGTGGTTGCTATGGTGTTGCTAGGGTGTTCTAAGGTATTTTGGGTGGTTGCTAGGGTGATCTGGGTGGTTGCTATGGTGTTCTAAGGTATTTTGGGCGGTTGCTATGGTGTTGCTAGGGTGTTCTGAAGTATTTTGGGTGGTTGCTAGGTGTTCTGGGTGGTTGCTAGGGTGTTCTAAAGAATTTTGGGTGGTTGCTATGGTGTTGCTAGGGTGTTCTAAGGTATTTTGGGTGGTTGCTATGGTGTTGCTAGGGTATTCTAAGGTATTTTGGGTGGTTGCTAGGGTGTTCTGGGTGGTTGCTAGGGTGTTCTAAGGTATTTTGGGTGGTTGCTATGGTGTTGCTAAGGTGTTCTAAGGTATTTTGGGTTGTTGCTATGGTGTTGCTAGGGTATTCTAAGGTATTTTGGGTGGTTGCTAGGGTGTTTTGGGTGGTTGCTAGGGTGTTCTAAGGTATTTTGGGTGGTTGCTATGGTGTTGCTAGGGTGTTCTAAGGTATTTTGGGTGGTTGCTAGGGTGTTCTGGGTGGTTGCTAGGGTGTTCTAAGGTATTTTGGGTGGTTGCTATGGTGTTGCTAGGGTGTTCTGGGTGGTTGCTATGGTGTTCTAAGGTATTTTGGGTGGTTGCTATGGTGTTGTTAGGGTGTTCTAAGGTATTTTGGGTGGTTGCTAGGGTGTTCTGGGTGGTTGCTAGGGTGTTCTAAGGTATTTTGGGTGGTTGCTATGGTGTTGCTAGGGTGTTTCTAAGGTATTTTGGGTGGTTGCTAGGGTGTTCTGGGTGGTTGCTATGGTGTTCTAAGGTATTTCGGGTGGTTGCTATGGTGTTGCTAGGGTGTTCTAAGGTATTTTGGGTGGTTGCTATGGTGTTGCTAGGGTGTTCTAATGTATTTTGGGTGGTTGCTAGGGTGTTCTGGGTGGTTGCTAGGGTGTTCTAAGGTATTTTGGGTGGTTGCTATGGTGTTGCTAGGGTGTTCTAAGGTATTTTGGGTGGTTGCTATGGTGTTGCTAGGGTATTCTAAGGTATTTTGGGTGGTTGCTAGGGTGTTCTGGGTGGTTGCTAGGGTGTTCTAAGGTATTTTGGGTGGTTGCTATGGTTTTGCTAGGGTGTTCTAAGGTATTTTGGGTTGTTGCTATGGTGTTGCTAGGGTGTTCTAAGGTATTTTGGGTGGTTGCTAGGGTGTTTTGGGTGGTTGCTAGGGTGTTCTATGGTATTTTGGGTGGTTGCTATGGTGTTGCTAGGGTGTTCTAAGGTATTTTGGGTGGTTGCTATGGTGTTGCTAGGGTGTTCTAAGGTATTTTGGGTGGTTGCTATGGTGTTGCTAGGGTGTTCTAATGTATTTTGGGTGGTTGCTAGGGTGTTCTGGGTGGTTGCTAGGGTGTTCTAAGGTATTTTGGGTGGTTGCTATGGTGTTGCTAGGGTGTTCTAAGGTATTTTGGGTGGTTGCTAGGGTGTTCTGGGTGGTTGCTATGGTGTTCTAAGGTATTTTGGGCGGTTGCTAGGGTGTTCTAAGGTATTTTGGGTGGTTGCTAGGGTGATCTGGGTGGTTGCTATGGTGTTCTAAGGTATTTTGGGCGGTTGCTATGGTGTTGCTAGGGTGTTCTGAGGTATTTTGGGTGGTTGTTAGGGTGTTCTAAGGTATTTTGGGTGGTTGCTAGGGTGTTCTAAGGTATTTTGGGGGGTTGCTAGCGTGTTCTAAGGAATTTTGGGTGGTTGCTATGGTGTTGCTAGGGTGTTCAAAGGTATTTTGAGTGGTTGCTAGGGTGTTTTGGGTGGTTGCTATGGTGTTCTAAGGTATTTTGGGTGGTTGCTATGGTGTTGCTAGGGTGTTCTAAGGTATGTTGGGTGGTTGCTAGGGTGTTCTGGGTGGTTGCTAGGGTGTTCTAAGGTATTTTGGGTGGTTGCTAGGGTGTTCTGTGTGGTTGCTATGGTGAACTATTTATGATTTTAAAAGTTCATAAGTGTATGAATTCATGAAAGTTCATAAGTGTATGAATTCATGAAAGTTCATAAGTTTATGAGTTTATAAGTGTATGAATTCATGAGTTTATGAGTTTAGAGTTTGTTTAAATGAGTAAGAGTTCAGAGTTTATTAATTTATGAGTTTAAGTTCATAAGTGTATGAATTCATGAGTTCATAAGTGTATGAGTTTATATGTGTACGAGTTTATGAGTTTAGAGTTTATAAGTTTATGAGTTCATAAGTGTATGATTTCATGAGTTTATGAGTTTAGAGTTTATAAGTTTATGAGTTGATGAGTTCATAAGTGTATGAATTCATGAGTTTATGAGTTTAGAGTTTGTTTAAATGAGTAAGAGTTCAGTTTATTAATTTATGAGTTTAAGTTCATGAGTTTATGAATTCATGAGTTCATAAAAGTGTATGAGTTTATACGTGTACGAGTTTATGAGTTTAGAGTTTATAAGTTTAAATGAGTTTAGAGTTTATAAGTTTATAAGTTTATCAGTTTATAGTTTATGAGTTTAAATGAGTTTAGAGTTTATAAGTTTAAATGAATCTAAGAGTTTAAGTTTAGAGTTTTATTAATTTATTATGAGTTTAAGAGTTTAAGATTAGATAGATAAGTGTCATAGATAGATGAGTTTAATAGTTTAAATGAGTCTCAATGGCTCATATAGTATATAGAATGGCAGTTTGATTTAGTCTAGGGCTTCAAGGTATTTAGATTTGAATTTTTGACAGTTGGGGAGTTTGAAAATCTGAACATTCCGCAATGTTAAGTCAATGGGAGTTTTTTCCGACTTTGATCGTCATTTTTAGGAAAACCGTAAGTCCGATCAGTCTGAAAAGATATAGCACACCGAGTCAGAACAGTTTGAGTGTCCGTGCCGAGTTTGGAGTATGTGGAGTTAAAGCTCTAGGAGGAGTTAGAGTTGTAAATTTTAGTCTCAGAAAAAGAATAATAATAATAATAAGTTTAAATAGGATTTCAGTAAGTTGGCTCTCACAAGCCAACTTAATAACTAGAAAAAAAGTTTGATGAGACAAACTTTAAGTTGGCTTGAGAAAGCCGGACCAGAGAGTTTGAAGAAGTTTAAAGTAGTTTGAAGTTTGATAGATGAATTAGTTAGAAAGAAAGAATAGTTCTAAAAAAAGAAAACGATTGGTTAGAAAGAAAGGAAAGATTAGGTAGAAAGATAGATAGATTAGAAAGATAAATTAGTTAGAAAGAAAGAGAGAAAGATAGATTAGTTAGAAAGAAAGAAAGATAGATTAGTTAGAAAGAAAGAGATTAGTTAGAAAGAAAGAAAGAAAGATAGATAGATAGATTAGTTAGAAAGAAAGAAAGAGATTAGTTAGAAAGAAAGAAAGATTAGTTAGAAAGATAGAAAGAAAGAAAGAAAGAAAGATTAGTTAGAAAGAAAGAAAGATAGATAGATTAGTTAGAATGAAAGATAGATTAGTTAGAAAGAAGTAAAGAAAGAAAGATAGATTAGTTAGAAAGAAAGGATAGATTAGTTAGAAAGAAAGATAGATAGATTAGTTAGAAAGACAGATTAGTTAGAATGAAAGAAAGATAGATTATTTAGAAAGAAAGAAAGATAGATTAGTTAGAAAGAAAGAAAGATAGATTAGTTAGAAAGAAAGATAAATTAGTTAGAAAGAAAGAAAGATAGATTAGTTAGAAAGAAAGATAGATTAGTTAGAAAGAAAGAAAGAAAGATAGATTAGTTAGAAAGAAAGATAGATAGATTAGTTAGAAAGAAAGAAAGTAAGATTAGTTAGAAAGAAAGAAAGAGAAGAGAAGATAGATTATTAGAAAGAAAGAAATAGATTAGTTAAAAGAAAGAAAGATAGATTAGTTAGAAAGAAAGATAGAAGATTAGTTTAGAAAGAAAGATAGATTAGTTAGAATGAAAGAAAAGATTAGTTAGAAAGAAAGATAGATTAGTTAGAAAGAAAGATAGATTAGTTAGAAAGAAAGAAAGAAGATAGATTAGTTAGAAAGAAAGATAGATTAGTTAGAAAGGAAGAAAATAGATTAGTTAGAAAGAAAGAAAGATAGAAGATTAGTTAGAAAAAAAAAAGAATAGTTAGAAAGAAAGAAAGATAGATTAGTTAGAAAGAAAAGATAGATAGTAATAGAAGATAGATTAGATTAGAAAGAAAGAAAGAGATTAGTTAGAAAGAAAGAAAGAAAGAAAGAAAGAAAGATTAGTTAGAAAGAAAGAAAGAAAGAAAGATTAGTTAGAAAGAAAGAAAGAAAGATAGATTAGTTAGAATGAAAAATAGATTAGTTAGAAAGAAGGAAAGAAGAAAGAAAGATAGATTAGTTAGAAAGAAAGGATAGATTAGTTAGAAAGAAAGATAGATAGATTAGTTAGAAAGAAAGACAGATTAGTTAGAATGAAAGAAAGATAGATTATTTAGAAAGAAAGAAAGATAGATTAGTTAGAAAGAAAGAAAGATAGATTAGTTAGAAAGAAAGATAAATTAGTTAGAAAGAAAGAAAGATAGATTAGTTAGAAAGAAAGATAGATTAGTTAAAAAGAAAGAAAGAAAGATAGATTAGTTAGAAAGAAAGATAGATAGATTAGTTAGAAAGAAAGAAAGTAAGAGATTAGTTAGAAAGAAAGAAGAGAAAGAAAGAAAGATAGATTAGTTAGAAAGAAAGAAAGATAAGATAGTTACAAAGAAAAAGATAGATTTGTTGGAATGAAAGAAACATAGATTAGTTAGAAAGAAAGAAAGATTAGTTAGAAAGAAAGATAGATAGATTAGTTAGAAAGAAAGATAGATTAGTTAGAATGAAAGAAAGATAGATTAGTAAGAAAGAAAGATAGATTAGTTAGAAAGAAAGATAGATTCGTTAGAAAGAAAGAAAGATAGATAGATTAGTTAGAAAGAAAGATAGATTAGTTAGAAAGGAAGAAAAATAGATTAGTTAGAAAGAAAGATTAGTTAGAAAAAATAAAGAGAATGTTAGAAAGAAAGAAAGAAAGATAATTAGTTAGAAAGAAGATTAGTTAGAAAGAAAGAAAAATAGATTAGTTAAAAGAAAAGATAGATAGTTAGAAAGAAAGATAGATAGATTAGTTAGAAAGAAAGATAGATTAGTAAGAAAGAAAGAGATTATTAGAAAGAAAGAAAGATAGATTAGTTAGAAAGAAAGAAAGATAGATTAGTTAGAAAGAAAGATAAATTAGTTAGAAAGAAAGAAAGATAGATTAGTTAGAAAGAAAAGAAAGATAGATTAGTTAGAAAGAAAGATAGATTAGTAAGAAAGAAAGAGATTAGTTAGAAAGAAAGAAAGATAGATTAGTTAGAAAGAAAGAAAGAAAGATAGATTAGTTAGAAAGAAAGAAAGATAGATTAGTTAGAAAGAAAGAAAGATAGATTAGTTAGAAAGAAAGAAAGATAGAGATTAGTTAGAAAGAAAGAAAGAAAGAAAGAAAGAATAGATTAGTTAGAAAGAAAGAACGATAGATTAGTTAGAAAGAAAGAAAGATAGATTAGTTAGAAAGAAAGAAAGATAGATTAGTTAGAAAGAAAGAAAGATAGATTAGTTAGAAAGAAAGAAAGATAGATTAGTTAGAAAGAAAGAAGATAGATTAGTAAGAAAGAAGAAGAAGTTAGTTAGTAAAGAAAGAAAGGATAGATTAGTTAGAAAGAAGAAAGAAAGATATATTAGTTAGAAAGAAAGAAGATAGATTAGTTAGAAAGAAAGAAAGATAGATTAGTTAGAAAGAAAGAAAGAAGATAGATTAGTTAGAAAGAAAAGAAAGATAGATATTAGTTAGAAAGAAAAAAAGATAGATTAGTTAGAAAGAAAGAAAGATAGATTAGTTAGAAAGAAAAGAAAGATAGATTAGTTAGAAAGAAAAAGATAGATTTGTTGGAAATGAAAGAAAGAAAGATTAGTTAGAAAGAAAGATAGATTAGTTAGAAAGAAAGAAAGATAGATAGATTAGTTAGAAAAAAAGAAAGAAAGAAAGAAAGAAAGAAAGAAAGAAAGATAGATAGATAGATAGATAGATAGATTAGTTAGAAAGAAAGATTAGTTAGAAAGAAAGAAAGAAAGAAAGATAGATTAGTTAGAAAGATAGAAAGAAAGAAAGAAAGAAGAAAGAAAGAAAGAAAAGAAAGAAAGAAGAAAGAAAGAAAGAAGAAAGAAAGAAAGATTAGTTAGAAAGAAAGAAAGAAAGAAAGAAAGATAGATTAGTTAGAAAGAAAGAGATTAGTTAGAAAGAAAGAAAGATAGATAGATAGATAGATAGATAGATAGATAGATAGATGATAGATAGATAGATAGATAGATAGATAGATAGATAGATAGATAGATAGATAGATAGATAGATAGATAGATAGATAGATAGATAGATAGATAGATAGATAGATAGATAGATAGATAAAGTTTATTAGCACATGTAGAATGGAAGCTTAATTGACCGTTCGCAGAAGCCACGCCCCCTAGTTATTGTTGCTACGCCCGTCAAACAAATGGTCAAACACAACCAGCGCCACAGATTGCCATGACGGGAAGAGGTATAATACCCGTGCGTGTCAGTGACCTTTTTTGGATCAATACCTCCGCGATATCCTCCAGATCGAGGCACAAGGGGTTATGCAGTGGAGGGATATATTCAAAATTTAAAAATACGCATTGGAGACACGACTACTATCGAGGCTAATTCTTATACCAGGCTCAAGCGAAATCTGAGAAACCCCATGATGCAACCAGCACAGCCTTGAAGAAGATTTTATAAGCTGGTTCAGTGGCTAATTGTCTGGAGTTAGAAATATATAACTCGCGCTGCATATTAAGTAATTTTGCCTCAGATACAGGATTATACATTCGCTTTAACAAGCAGGGTGTTCATTAACGTTACCATGGCTACCGCTTGCGTATCATGCTGAATGCGATTTTCGTGTTTAAAAAGTAACTATACATAGGAGACGGAAAGATGCAGATAACCATACATTATTTAAGGTTATTTATATTCGTTACGATACTGATATATGAACTGATGTTGTCAGATAAGCTTTATGCTTCCCCCGTTGCGAGCGTGCACTCCTCTAGTCTAAACTGTAGCGTTAGCTACGGGTGCTGCACTGCTAGAGACTGCTGCTCATTTCCCCCCGAAAATATCATGTTAACAACCAGCCTTTAGAAAACGTACTTCCTTTGTGGATCCTCCTGATCTGCTTTCTCTATGTTTCTTTGACTAATCTCAATGTCTCTCAGTCTCCTGCACGCGACCATGTTCGACACATGTAACTGGCAGTGGGGCCGTCCACACTGTTTTATCCATTGTAGGCACCGCTCACGTTGTGTTTTTCGGCTTTGGGAATGGAAAGAACAGAACTCTTCCAGACAATCTCTCGGGATATCTAGTGTCCGGTTTACAAACGCCGTGGTGGGCGCACTGCTGCTTCACCATCTTGCTTGGAGTCAATGTTTGACGAACCTGCTCACATAGTAACGGTTGCTATGGTTTGTGATTGGACAATAGCCGTTTTGGGGGAGGGGCCTGCGAACGGTCAATTGAGTCTTCAGGGATTTTAGATTTGAGTTTATTTGGTGTACACTAGTGGGCCACCGTAGTCTTGGCTCAATTTGAACTTGCTGCAATGAAAGTCAATGGGATTTTTTATGATATTTAATATTAATTTTTAAGAAATCTGAAAGTCAAATCAGTCTGAAAAGATATAGCACACTAAGTCAGAATAGTCTGAAGGTCTGACCCGAGTTTGGAGTTTGTAGAGTTAAAGCTCTAGGACGAGTTAGAGTTTAAATTTAGGGTCAGAAGAATAATAATAATAAGTTTAAATACAATATCAGTAAGTTGGCTTTCTCAAGCCAACTTAATAATAATAATAAGTTTAAATAGGATTTCAGTAAGTTGGCTTTCTCAAGCCAACTTAATAACAAACAAGGGAGGGGTGGTGGAGGGACAACAAAGTCCATAGCGGGTGATCCAGGGTGGACAGGTGGGGTTGGAGACTTGGGTTTACGAGGAGCGGACTGAGGGCGAGGAATCCGGGCATATTTGGGCAGAGAGACACGTGGGGAAACCATGGGGAAACCAGACTGGAATGGGGCAGATGACGGTACAGGACAAAAAACAGAGGGAGAAGTAGGCGACTGGGGAACGGAGGTGGGCAACACTGCGGCTGGCTGTGGTGCAGGAAAGGGGTCAGAGTTCTCAGAAACTGGGCCTGATACAGTGCGGACTAGACCGGACTCAGAAGTGGCGCTCCCCATATCAGAGTCTGAGTCAGTGGCATCCGCAGCAGACTCTGGAACCGAGCTGACGGAAACAGATCCAGGCACGGTGCTGTCAGAAACAGGCTCGGGTACCGCACTGGCAGAGACTGGGTCGGAGGCAGCGCTGGCTGAAGCAGCGCCCTCAGCAGCAGGTTCAGGGACCGTCGCGGGCTCAAGGGAAGGAAGAGACGGGGAAGGGAAGGCCCCTTCTTTCTCCTCTTTCTCCTGGAGCGAGAAGCAGAGGCCATGAGTGGACTTGTGCTCGGTTGGGGAACCACTGCAGGATCCGTGACAGGCGGAAGAGAAGCGGTTCTCTCAGGCTGGGTTGACTCCGTAGCTGATGCCTCTGACGGGGACTCCCATGAGGTCCGCCTCCCACGTTTTCCCCGAAGCGAAGGAGGTGGATGGATTCTTAGGAGTCGTGGAAGAGTCAACTGGGCTCCCGAACGTCGCGACGCCTATCCAGCGACCCTCAGGGATCACCGGCAGCCGAGCAGAAGGTGAAGACCTCGTGGAGGAATCCTGCAGCTCCTCCCGACACAAACGGTCCCCACCTCCCGAAACGGACGACGGATCAGCCCCTCCCGTTCCGACAAAGGAGGAGGGCCATTGAGACCCGCAATGTAGTATGAGTTGAGGAGGATTTCTGGCAGGAACCTCCTCCTCTCTTCCACGGCCTGGGTGTACTCACCCAGAGATCTCTCTCCCTGGGGAGAAAACGGTGCCTTGCCACTCCTCATATCGCAGGCAGTCGTCAGCCACCACTGCTCAAGGGAATCAGGTTGTCGCTTGGCAGGGAAAGTCAGACTGTCAGCTGGGTTCTTTAATGGCCGGTTCATTCTGTGAGGGTTTTGTAAGGACGAACCCAATTGCAGACAGTTTGGGAAAACACACAAGGTTTATTTGACAAAAAGGGAAAACAAAACCCACGATGGGGTAAAACAAGATTGAAGGGCAAAAACAAAGACTAACAACACTAGACTAAGACTTGACTGATAACTAGACAAATAACTAATAACAGCAATAAGATCAAGACTGAACTAGACAGAGTTCTTCACTAGATACTCACGAGAGGATACACACACTGAAAATCACAATGAACCGGCACAAGACAGCAAACACAAGGGGATTAAATAAAGAGACTAATGATAACACCAGGTGACACAGGTAAAGCAATAATGACAAAACGAGGATAACAAGGGGGCGGGGCCAGAGGACGAGACAACACAAGCACATGGCCCAAACCAAACGTGCTTGCACACAAAACATGGTTCTGTCATGATCCTGCCTCAAGAATTAAATAACAACAAGAACTAGATGGCAGAATCATGACACTAGAGAGAAGCTGTGTTCACTCCACTGGACATATGTGCAGCTACTCAGTGATAGAAAGTCACTGTTCACAGAGCTAAGAATCTAGAATCCATCGGCATGGTCTCTTCCAATGGGACTTGGTGTATTCTGGATATATATTCAAGTGTGGATATAATGGGTTTAATAAAATGTAACTATGTTTTGAAGTTTTGAATGAAGTTAACTTGTAAACAAGTTGCTGGAAAGTCAGAAAGGTGTCCATCTCACAAGGGAATGAACAAAGATCTTTTGAGCAGGGAACTCTTAAAGCCCTATCAGTCACACACATTTTTGGTGAAGTGACCATTCAGAGGTGTGAGTTTTGAGTGGGAGAAATTTTCTTTGTTCTCCCTTCACACCTTATTTGCGTGTTTATGGTGGCCGGGAGAATTTGTAGTTTTACATCAAAGTATAGTAAAAAATAGTATGATACACTGGTAACACTTTATTTCGATAGTCCACTTTAGACATTCTACTGCTATAAGTAACTTTGCAGCTACATGTCAACTAACTGTCATTAGAGTATTAGTAGACGTCGTACCTGCTAGCACTTATTTGTTGCCCAACAGATATTCCTACTGCAATTACTGCAACTACAAGTCAACTTATACAAGTCATCCTAACCCCTCCTCTCTACTGTGCTGTCTTTGAAGCTTAAGGAGAGCTCCAGACACCATCTCCACAAGGTCTCCAGGGGAGCAGAGGTGATATCAATATTAAGAGAAGTTGCTTGCAACTCTTCCGGACTGGGCCAGTGATTTAGTTTAAACAAAAGGGAAAGGGTGGTGTTTTTTTTATGATGCTTAAAGCACAATCAAGCATTTTGATCACATCCATACCTACATTATTGCACAATCTGTTTATTGTACCTTTTC